>CM039732.1:6639378-7038690 GCA_022539455.1 Dendrobium nobile | reverse complement strand
CGGTTTGCCCTTGTTCACAAGGAGGAACCGACAATAACTCTCTAGAAAGCACAAAAGCCCCAGTTTTGTTCAGGTGACGAAATAGGTCTGGGTTACCAAAACCATTCACTACCTCATTCAAAAAATTTATATGAATAAAAAGAGGAAATCTCTAGTAGAGCAAAACCCCGGTTTGCCCTTGTCACAGAGGAACCCGTAAAACTCTCTAAGACCCAAATTCCCCAAAGTTGTCTTGCTCCCTCCCTTGAAACACTTTGATGAATCCTTCAATTGTTGAGGTCGTACACTTAATTGGTTATAAATCTTTTGATTCATAATAATTTTGGTTGCTAGTGTGGTGATACATTCATTACTAGATGTTATGCATATTGCCTCTAGTGGCTTGGGTCTTTCTAAGAAAAGTACCATCCCTCACTGCCCTTTTTGTGCAATTTACCTCCCATTCATGCACTGCTTTTGAGCTGCAAGCAGTTAGTCTATGAATGTTGGTAGTTTTACGTTTCACTTGCACGGGTCATGCCGATTAGGGTAGGTGTTACCACTGTGGACTTTTAGTTAATAATGTATATTTCACTGTGATTATTATCTCAGGTGGTGAGTGTGTCCCCCTTACTCCTAGAGTTGTTTTCACTTGTTGTGATGTAGTACATCCTGCCTCAGATGTTAGCATCACATCCTCAGGAGTCTCCTTGATTTTCTAGTCGAGGATCAGCTCCTTGGTTTCTTTCTGTACCAACCTCACCATTCATACCTACTCTTACTGCTAGAGTTAGTCCTATGAGTGTTAGTATGTTACTTTACTCGCCCAACAGGGTCCTACCAATCGGTGGTGTACCACTATAGCCCCTTTATGTGATGAGGATCAATTTTTATTCAAGATTACTATTCGTGAGGTAGTTACCTGTCTTCAGACTTCTTCCCGTCGATGAACTTTCATCGCTCTTCTACCCGACTCCTTACTTCCACCCGACACCGAACTTCTGCTGGCCACCGGACTCTCAACAGATTTCTACCCAACACTAAATTTCTACCCATCGTCGGACGTTTTTTATCGATGAACGTACTTTTGTCGAACTTCTACCCGTCACTAGACTTCTGCCCACCATAGCACTAATACCAGTCATCAGGCTTATGCCCGTCATCAGAATTCTTCCTGATGCAAAATTTCTACCCGTCAACAGTCCTTTCAACCTCCTTCTTGCAGAGAAGGGGCCCAAGCTTGGAAATGGGATGCCGTCTGTGTAGGGCCCGAGGAAGGCCTCAGATGAAAGAAGATGGGGGATAAACCTCCTTCTTAGAGAGAGAGGCCCTAGGCTTGGATAGGGGATGCCGCCTGTGCAGGGCTAGGGGGAAGGCCTCAAATAAGATAAACAAAGTTTATAACACTTATTCGGCCCACTCAACTGTAGAATATTCTAACATATATGCTTTCTATAGTTTATGACACAAATACATCTTTTTGTAACCTTCACCAAATAATGAATAATTTGGGGGAAAATGCCATGGATGTAACATTTTGTTTACATTAAAAGGATACCTCGAGCCCAAGATCTCCAATTCTAAAGTCCAAGATCGAGTTATTTTATGTTTCAAATCATGTTAAAATTTTTGAAAATGTTGTGATACATATTTTCGGACTTGTGGAGCATCGAAGTCCGAAAATAAGGGGGCAACTGATATATCATCAAAAAATTATCTTGATCGAGCACGAATCTCGAAGAAAAAATAAGTTGGAAACTTCAAAAATTAAAATTGGCACCATCCAAACTACGATTTCAACAAACTTATAATCGAACTGAACATCTCGAAAATATGAACCCAAGTACCCAACCACACCAAATTCGACTAAATCTGAGCCCAAATGGGTCCAAATCAAGGGTTTGAAGCACTATTGAAGAGTTCAAACCACAATTTAGATTACCAAATGGTTTCCAAACATGATGTGCTTATAGTCAAATCGAGTGACTCGACGAGACGAATCCAACGAGCCTAATATCACTAAATTTCGACATCACCAAGACATTCAAATGTTCATCAAATGCTCCACGATCAAGGAATTCAACATCGGCCGTCCATCCAAGCCACTCCCCATATGCCCTTGATCTCCCACCTATTTACGGGTCATGTCACTCTAGAAAATTTATAAATAGACCCCTCTTCCTTCTTGAAAGAGAGGCTCCAAGCAAGAGAACAAGAGAGAGATTAGAGATCGCTCTTACCTCCTTGCTCCTCCTTGACCTTCGCCAGACCATTAGTTGAGGGCCTGAGATCCGCCGAACCACCGCCTAACGCCAGAGTTCTGTTGGACCACCACTTGAAGCCTTAAGCTCTGCCGAACTGCCGCCTAACGTCAAAGTTCCGCCGGACCACCACTTGAGGCCCTGAGCTCCATCGAACCACTGCCTAACGTTGGAGTTCCATCGGACCATCACGTGAGAGCTGGAGCTCCGCCGAACCACCACTTGAGGCCTGAACTTCTGTCGGACCACCACATGAGGCCCGGACTTTTGCCGGACCACCACCTGAGGCCCGAACTTCTCTCGGGCCAACCCTGATGCCCAGAGTTCTTCCTGATCCATACCGCCCTACTACTACAGTCTTTCGGACCCCTGTCTCCTGCCGACTATGGTCCTTCCAACCTTCATATCCTGCCAACTATAGTTTTTCGGACCCTGTCTCTCTGCCGACTATGATTTTTTTGACCCCTGTCTCTTGCCGACTATGGTCCTTCTGTTCTCTGTTACATGCTACGGTCCTTCCAACCTACATCGTCAGACAACAATCTTTCCGACTTCGATCTCTTGCCTAGTACAATCTTTCCGACCTCTATCCCATCACTTTGGTCCTGCCAATCAAACAAATATATCTATGTTGATTATTGTAACTCCCACCATGTAATGCACTCTATATGATGTACATTTGTGATATCAAGCCGAGGCCTTCTCCCAAGGAAGGGCCTTATTTGTAATCAATTGCAAAGACTAGTGGATTCATTCAAACCGGGCCAGATCCCATGTTTTTCGACCTTTTCAGGGTTTTCCACATAAAAGTTATGGTGTCTCTTATAAATGATGCACCTTCTCTATTTCATTTGTTTGTGTGCTGGATCTTCATACAACGTTAAGACGTTAAGCTTTATATTTCACTATTGCTGCGAATACTCCAGGATGCAACAAATATAAATAAAAAAATAAAGGAATTTATATATAAGATTATGAATTAAAAGTAATCTAAAGATTTAACTCATTCATTATAATGTATATTAAGCTTTAGATTTTTCCTAAGGAAAAAATAATTAAAATGAATTAAACAATATGTGTTTAGTAAATATAAAAATTAAATTGTAATTAAGTCTTGATTGTATTATTAAAAGAAGAGAAAATAAAATATTGACGTTGAATATTATAAGCACATGATCATTAAATATGTATTTAAAAATATAATATACATATAATTATTTAGTTGTTAATAAATCAATTCTTTTTTTTTTTTTTTTGAAGAAATGCTGAAAATAGCATTAGAGAAAAGAACAAGCTACCAAATACAAATCAGAGTAATCCTAAAGCATCACATTCCTCCTTCAAGCAATACAAGAAAGAAGGAGGAATCGAAATATCTTGAAGATTTTCCCAAACAAAAGATCCTTCAAGAGCCAAATTAGCACAAATATCAGCTAATTTGTTCCCATTCCTAAAAGAATGAGAAAAAAGAACTTGTTTAAAATCAGTCAAGAAAGATAAGCCTACTAACCTTCCATTCTTTTATCGAACTCTTTAGCAGTTTGATGATATTAAGATTGTCTCCTTCAATGATCACACCTTGAGCTTCTATCATCCATCCTTTGATCATGTTCTTTATGTTGAGAACTGCCAATAGCTCTAATTGAGAGATGTCCCAGTGTATGGAATTATTGCCAAAAGCTAATAAGAACCTCCCTTTGTCATCACGGATTACTCCACCCATTCCCGCCAAGTGGTTTCTTTTAAGAGCAGCATCAATATTAATTTTAACCCATCCGGAGGGAGGAGGATGCCAAGTTGAATTCAGTCTGAGCTGGTTAGCATCCCAGTGTTCCTTTCGGGTTATGATAAAATTAGTTCTCAATGCAAAGGAGATAGCATTGGCAGCTATGATGAAGTCAGAATTTTATCCCTTTCCATGAACGAGCATACACCTGCTTTTCCAAACTAAAAAGACTGTGTTGCAAAGGATGTTACCTGAAAGCAAATCTTTCCCCATCTCATGTTGTAGGCTGTTCCGGCAATCTTCAAAACATTGGAAAACTAGGATGTTAAAACCCCAACTTCTCAGAATATTAATAACTTTTTTCATCTTGTAGCATCTCCCAATTATGTGGTTGATATCTTCATTTTCTTTACAACCTCTAGGACAACCCGCACAATCACAGAGTTTCCTATTGAACAAGAAAGCTTTGGAAGGAATTGCATTATGCCGAAGTCTCCACCAAAAGAATTCTATTTTCGGTTTCAATTTAAACTTTTTAAGCCACTCCCAATTATCTACCTCCTCTTCATGGTCTAAAACAGCATCAAAAGCTAATGCCGTGATGGATTTCCCAGAAATTTTGTTCTTCAAGACAACAGAATCATGAATCAAATTAGTCTTGATAGGGATATCAAGAATGGTATTAATAAGATGCTCACCGAAATAAGCTTCCAATTTAGTAGTATCCCAATTGCCATTGGTAATAAAAGAGTCAAGATGGTCTTCATGATTTTTATGTATGTTAATAAAAGTCGGCCAAGATGCCAAACTTTTATCTAATATCCAAGAGTCATGGATCCAATTGATAGAACAGCCATTAGCAACCTCCCATTTAATGATTTTCTTGAGAAATTTAGCCCCCATCAAAATGATTTTCCAAGAAGGAGAAAAACCACTCTTCAACCATCCATACCATATATCTTTACCAAATTTTGCTTTGATAATGGTATTTAATAGGGAATTATGATTAGTTAGAAAATTCCAAGCAAACTTTGCTCTTAAGGGACCAACCATCTTGGAAGCAGAAAATAAGCCTCTCCCCCCTTCAATTTTTGGTTTGCAAAGAAGATCCCATGAGGCATAATGAAGACCAGCAAAACCTTCCTTTTTGCTCCAGATAAAACTTCTACACATTTTGTCAAACTCCTTCAAGATGCTAGTAGGGACCAGAGAAAGAGTAGACAGAAAAAGTGGCAAAGAAAGGAAAGCTGATTTGGCAAGAATCATTTTACCGTCCAAAGAGATGCAATTTTTTCCCCAAGTATTTAATCTATTAGCTGCAGCTTCCAACAAAGGTTGAAAATCAGAGGCTACCATTCTTCTTAAGGTCATTTTAATCCCAAGATAGTTCATCTCCTTGACCACATTGAATTTAAGAATGTTGACAACTTTATCTTGGGTCTTCTTTTTTGTATTTTTAGCAAAAAGGATCATAGATTTAGCAGAATTAACTTTCTGTCCCGTCCAGCTACAATAGTTGCAAATAATGTCCTTCAATTCTTTCACCTCTTTCATCTTTGCCTCCTCAAAAATAAGAATATCATCCGCATAGAGCAGATGAGAGATCTTCGGTCCTGAAGTGGAAATAGAAATTCCTTTCCCCTTCCTTCTCAAGGATAGAGCATCCGAAAAAATTTGAGCACATAAAATGAAAAGAAATGGAGATAAGGGGCAACCTTGCCTAAATCCACATTTCCCTTCAATCCAATTAGTCTTCTTGCCATTAATCAAAATGCAGTATTTTGGATCAAAAACACAACTCAATAAAAGCTCCATAAATTTAGTGGGAAAGTTAAATCGAATAAGAACTTGCCTGAGTGTTTGCCAAGCCATACTGTCATAGGCCTGTTCCATATCAAGTTTGACTGCTAGCATCCCTTTTTTAGACTTGGACCACCTGAATTTGTTGAAAACTTCATGAGCAATGAGGACATGATCTGCTAGAGATCGACCTTTAATAAAAGCAGCTTGGTCAACCGTGATGAGTTTAGGGATAATTTTCTCCAATCTGCTTAACAACATTTTAGCGATAATTTTATAAATGGTCATACATAAACTTATAGGACGGTAATGAGATGGCTCCAGAGGATTTTTTATTTTTGGAATCAAAACAATCAAAGTCTCTTTCCAAGCCTGATCCATAGTACCATGTAAAAAGAAGTGACTCACTGCTTTCCACACATCATCTTCAACTGTATCCCAAAAGTCTTTAAAGAAAGAGAATGAAGAACCATCCAATCCAGGAGATATGCCTCTAGCTGAGCTTTTGATAACCTTCCTAAGTTCTTCTTTAGTGAAATCTTCCATGAGAAAATTGCTGTCCAGATTACCAATGATCCTTGTCGTGTTCGGCCAATTCTCCAGTGAACATTCCCTATGCTGCCACTTTAGATTGTAAAATTCTGAAAAAGTGTTCTGGATAACATTCACATCTTCAGAGATAATCCCCTCCTTAGTCTTGATATGATTAATCCAATTGGAGTTCCTTCTAGCATTGGCAAATGCATGTAAAAAGGAAGAATTACAATCACCTTCATCCATCCATTTCACTTTAGCTCTTTGTCTCCACCAAGTGTTAAGTCTAGCTAAAGTGATATTGAGATCATTGATTTTAGATCTCAAAATCTGAAGTTTTTCAAAAGAAATCCAACCCTCATCTTCTTCTTTTTGAATTTCCTGAATTTCAAACTTTAATCTGTCTCTCAGGGAATTAAGCTCTAGGAACTTTGCCTTGCTCCAATAGAATAATCCCCTAAGAGTTCTTCTCAATTTCAGATTAAAGGAAGCTTGTGGATCAGCCAAACTTTTCTTGTTCCATATGTTCTTTACCAAAGCAGTCGCCCCGTAATAGGTAGCCCAGGTTTCTTCATAACGAATATCTTTTTGCATCTTCTCAATCGGCTTGTAGATATTCAGCAGTAAAGGGCAATGATCCGAGGCTATGCGAGATAAGTGTTTAACAAATACAATTTGTAACAAGTTTAAAGCTGATGAATTGATTAAACACCTATCAAGCCTCTCCAATATACGAGCATTGCCATTCTTGTTGTTACACCAAGTGAACTTAGAACCCATGGACTTAAGTTCATGTAAATCATTGGCAATCATAAAATTTCTGAAATCCTTCGAGCCTTGATCAAGGAAAAACTTCTTTCCACCTCATTTCTCCTCTTGTGATAAAACACAATTGAAGTCTCCACCCAAAATCATTGGAAGATTATTATAACAATGCTTTTCCAGATCTTTCCACAGGTCTCTCCTTAGCTGCATAACTGTGCTGCCATAAACTGATGCCACCATCCAGTTTCCTTTACCGTGAACAATCAAATTTCCCATAATCATTTGAGATGTAGCTTCCTTCACCACAAAGTCAGCTATGTCAATTCTCCATAGCACCATTAAACCACCAGATAAGCCCGTTGCTGGAACAGAGAAAAAAATCCAATTTCTACCCAATAACTTCAACAAGTGGTTATTATCAAGAGAATTGATTTTTGTTTCTAACAAACCAATAAAGAACACCTTATGGTCTTTAATAATCTCCTTGAGGTAGAGGGCAGCCTCCATTTTTTTGGCCCCTCTACAATTCCAAAATAATAAGGAGGTCATTGTTTGGTAATGGGGTTCACACCCCTCACCTTTTTAGTTTTTTCGCTTCCCCCCTTCCTATTATGAGGGATGACATTACCCGATCCCAAAGATTTGAGTTCTTTCAAAAGCTTGGATTTCTTCTCATTAGAATGAATACCTTTTCCACAAGAAGTGGACTCGGGAATGGTCTTGACAAAAATTCGAGAATCATCAGAATGCTGATTTGGACATTCTCTGGTTACTGGAGCTGATTCCCGAATCTCTCCCTCCTCGAAGCCTTCATTTTCATGCACCTTAATAGCTTCAGTCTCCTTCTCCTTAAGATCTTCCAAGTCTGTTAAGACAAAAAACTTGTTGGGAGTTGCAACACTATCCTTGACTACCACAATTGTTTCTATAGCACCTTCAACTTCTGTTGGAATAATAGCAGAATTATCTGTTTTCTTCACTTCTGGGATTCCAAGGATTTCATTAGCTTCTCTATGATCTGAAGCCGGCTCCCCAACCTTATTCGAATTCGAAACAACAATTTTTGGCACAAAAACCTTCTTCAAGGGAATAGAGTATTTAACATTAAAAGACCTCTTGTTTCTCAAGTTTTTTTTGAACTTTCTTCTACCATGACTCACAGTGATCCAGGGATATTCTTTTATTCCTTCAGCAGCCACATTTTCCACAGCAATAGATTTAGCCGCCTGTGCCTTAGCCTCATTAAAGGGAATAGAAGTATCAGAATTCAATTCAGTTTTTTCTTTCCCCTCTCCACAAACTTTGGTATCATGTCCCAATTTGCCACAATTGGAACATAACTTAGGAATACCTTCATATTCCACTTTTTGAAAAAATTCACCTGCCAAGCCTTTTACCCACACACCTTGAGGAAGCACCGAGTCAAGAGGGAGTCGTATGCAAACCCGAGCGAATTCCCTTCTACTCCATTGGAAAGTATTGCCATCGAGAAGAAAAGGTTTGCCAAGCAGCGAAGCAATCCTACAAATGTTGACCTCGTCCCAACATTGTAAAGGAAGATTAATCAATCTAATCCATACAGGCGCAGTAACTCCCTTCATTGACACTGGATTGAACTTTACCGTCCACCTATCCAAACCAATGATCTTTCCTCTGATAAGCCACGGTCCACCGAGAAGAATGTTTTCAATAGCCAAAGGATCTTCAAATGCACACAGAAACCATTCTAGTCCCAGACCCGTGATATGGAATTTGCCAAACTTTTCCCACAGCCTTATCAGATCAGAGCTGATCAAATGGAATGGAATGTTTTCTTCAAAAATTTTCACCACCAGCGATTTGTTCAATTTGTTAGCATTTTCCATTTCCTTATCAGAATGCAGCAGCGCCATTTTACCATCTTCAGACATAAATGATCCCAGATCCAAATTATCTACTTTCAGATAAGGACGTTTGTTCCACACAGAATTATTCTTCACTGCATCGCCCTTTCTCAAAACCGAATTCACCTTTCCTGCAGAGGTCTTCGGAACATCCTTAGGAAGGATAAAATTCTCTCTCAGAGACAAATTTACATCCACATTGTTCGCCTCTGTTGAGTTGTCGATAACCGGAGAACAGGATAGATCCCGCCGACATGGGGATGAGGGAAGCGATTTAGAATTACAACCAATCCTTCCAGCAGAAGAAGAAGCACCTTCATTGTTGATAGTTTTTCCAAAATTCGCCGAAACCAGAGGAGACGAACAAAAATTAGGACAGGAATTATCCACCAATTCCTTACCTTTTCCAGGTACAAAGGTCGGAACCACCTTCTTGTTCAATAGTCCTCCCTCGTTGATAACCAACGGTCTTTCCTTCAAGTTCTTAAAATTGTGATTAAAATTCTCAAGGACCTTCGATCCGCCATTGAAGACTTCTTGAGCGTCCACAGTCGAGACTACCAAACTCTTCCTGTAATTCTTCTAGGCATCCGATGGGAGAATTCTTTTATTCTCCATCGAATCTTACCGTCTCGCCGGAAGACCGGCTGGACGCCGGACAGCTCCGCCGCGAGAAAAAACAAGAACCGCCAAAAAGAATTTTGAAATCCCAGAGATTCTCTCACTACTTTCTCTCTCTAGGAATCACCTAACATATCGACGATTCCTGAAAAGTTAGAAGCAACAAGTAGTCCCGTTAATAAATCAATTCGGTGAACAAACAATTCAAACAAATTGCCAAAAAGTATCAAATAAATTTTTTTAACATAAGAAATACATTTTAAAGTAAGCATTGCAAAAACTAAACTAATGCTTTGGTTGGGAAAACTTTTTTAATGCTTAGCTTTCAAATCGCAACCATAAATTTTTTTTGTCGCTATTTTTTAACAACTTTCAAGAAAATATTATGCTGGGTAACCGCTTTCAATATCATCTTTGGAAAACTTATTTTTCTCCATAAATGTAGCCATCCCAACAAATCCTAAAATTTTAATATGATGCTTTTGATTTTTTTTTTAATATTTAATATATCTAATAAAATTAATTTTTATCAAATTATTAATTACTCATGCATGCTTATAAGATGATTGCTCTAGAAAAATCATTAAAATGTGTAAACTTTGCTCTTA
Organism: Dendrobium nobile; assembly: GCA_022539455.1. Taxonomy (NCBI): domain Eukaryota; kingdom Viridiplantae; phylum Streptophyta; class Magnoliopsida; order Asparagales; family Orchidaceae; genus Dendrobium; species Dendrobium nobile. The sequence goes on along the minus strand of CM039732.1, from coordinate 7,028,513 downwards.
CAAACTTAGGATGGTCCCTTATTTTCCCAAAAGCAGATTGAATTTAATGTTTAATCATATTTCCCATGAGAGTAGTGTTAGGGTTTATTTAGATCTAGGTTCTACTTCCTATGAACACAAGCCCTCATAGTTTTTTTTTTCAAAAAAGAAAAACTTTATTGAAAAATCAAAAGGAGGTACAACATTCAGCGAATAAAACAGTAAAAAAACAGGATACAAGAGCTAAAGATCAAAACAATAAAAGGGACAGATTAGAGATCAATAGAGAGCTCAGCAAAAGACCGAGGCTTCCAGCACCCTCGAAGCCTAGCAAGGACCATCCAGTAAGGTGAGTAAAGCAGACAGCGAACACCAATTTGAGGACATCACCAAAGGTTGCCGCCAGCAAGACGAAGGGGATACGAGCCCCAGCCACATCATTGCCCCATCCTCGATCATAAAAACAGCAACAAAGCGAAACAGGTATAAAATTAGATAGGAAAAGAAAAAGGAAGAGATTATCTTCTCCTTCTTCCGCCTCTCCCACGAAATTTCCCACGATGTGCAATAGTTAGGACGAGTCTATCACGAACCAATTTAAACTCATTTCCAGAGTCTGAGCCACCACAAAAGTCCGAAAGAGATTTGAAATCGGATTCACCTTCAGACAAAAAATGCAACCAATCATCATGGGCCCTAACATCCAATCCAGAATTAACATTCACCTGGTGCATCAGAGATTGGGGAGCCATCACATTCACGGGAACATTAACCAAATTGTGAGAATTAACCAGCATTCCTAGCACTGAATTATCCACCCATCTCAATCAATTCCACAGGTGCAACAACATCCTGCACGCAAACACAATCCTCCAAAACATCGACGTTAACCAACCCGCCATCGACGACAGGCAACAGAGCAGATGCGGATTCTAAAAGAACAGGAGAGCCCACAGCATCACCAATACCCGGCACAAGACTATCAGCTGGAGAAAATCCAACCACATTACCAGGCAAACCATTACCACCAGCCAAATTGACAGGGGAATCCCCAACAGCAAGGGTACATCCCGGAGATTCAACAGAAGGTAATACCGTAATAACAACCTCAGGATTAGCAACAACATTACCCAAAATTTCCGACACAGAAGGGGCATCACCCTTATCAACATTTACAGCACAAATAGGAGTTAAATTAGCAACTGGAATAGACGTTACATTAGGATTCACAGACGCAGCAGCAGGACGACAATTACCCGAAGAATGCCCTAAACATTTACAAACAACACAAAATTATGGAAATTCATCTAAAACCACCTCCTGAACATAACCTACAGATTCAGAACCTAACCAAACTTGCTTAGGGTAAGATTTAGTTATGTCAAGTTCGACTAAAACACGGGCATTTGATGGACGAGAACCAACAGACGTAGCTTCATCGATTTTCAGAGGCTTGCCAAATAATTCACCAAGCCCAAATAGAATCCGCAGAAATGAAATCCAGATCTGGATAACCGGCGACTCAACACCGATATCTAAACTAGATGACCATTTAGTAAGTTTCATAAAGCAATTGAATACAAGATAAGAACGGTGACAAAACACCCTACAATAGTCTAGATCATTAGACAGTTTGATCCAAATGTGAGATGGATAAAAAAATCGTAATAGGTACTTCTCCGTTAAGCTTCAAATTGAAAAAAAAAAATTACGAATAGAGTCGAGAGGGGGGCGTTTAGAAGGAAAAAAACCAACTAACAAGAAACAAAAAGGTGCAGCAAGCTCTTTGATTTCCTCATCGGAAATCCATAAGGACGGCAAACCACGATATGTAGAAGTCCTCAAATCCGGAAAAGAAGATGAAGAACCAGCAAGAGCTTCAAGAATGGACCTAGAGTGAGAAACCCCTCCAAAAAAATCAGGATCCTTCAGTTTATTCGGCACCATGCCGGCACTGCCGGCGAAAACAAAAACAAGCCAAGCTAAAAGCCTCCAAAACCAAAAAAACTGAAACAGGAGAAGGAAACTTCCCTGAAGCTTGGAGAACAACGGAGCGAAAACCCCCGCCGGCGGGGGAAAACCTGTGGCAGAAAACCCTAGCAGAGCGCTGAAGCTATGATAGTAGATGAACACAAACCCTCATAGTTAATTACCCCTTCTAACGCATTAAAAGAGCACTCTTTATTAAGAATAAAATAAATTTAGCTTCATGCAAGGAGTATGGATATGTGCAACATAATTTTAATTTTAGTTATGGGGGGATGAAGGTACACCCGATCAAGATCTCATGTTTCCGTCATCTCGGGTATACAATGGTTCAGTCTACCAACACTAACAACCATTGATTGTAGTGTCCAGAGAATCTGATTAGCAACTATGGGTTGCCTCCTCTCAGGGATCTCGAGTAAACTAAAATAAGAAGATATGAATTTTAATTTGGTGTGATTTGAATTGGGGCTTATGGCTCCATTTAAGAGTATTAGTGTGATTAGATTTTGGTAGGGACTTATGACTGTCATTTGAAAGTAGCCCAATTAGTGGGACTTACGACCTCTATTAAAGTTGGCCCGAATAATGGGTCTTATAACTTAGCCCTTATAGACTCAGAGGCCCAAGTGAGATTTGGATATTTAGATAAGTCTTATGGCTTCTAGATTCAGAAGTTGACTAAAGATGGGTCTTATAATCTAACCATGTAAGCCAAGTATCCTGTATAGTGGGTCTTACTGCATAGTCTTATAGACTAGGATGCCCAAGTGAGAGATCTAGGGTTATGTTATCACCTAAACATCTCTCTCATAAGTCAGACTTGCGGCTTCTATTAGAAGTTGTTGGTGAGTAGATATCACAACCTAGTTCTTATAAACAAAGCTTTCCACATGAGTTTGAGTTTTTGGATCTATGGTCGTTCACTTAGAAGTTCCCTAACGCGTGGGTCTTACTTCTTCTCTTAGAAGTAGCATAAATATTGATAGTTGTTTGCTAGTTTGACATTAGACTATGATTTTGACACTTACTTGCAAGCAATTTATTTTCTTCTCTAGCTTTCAGTAGTGTGTTTGTTGTTTTATTTTGTTCTCGTAGGTTGGTTCTACTATAGTATTTTGTTGCTCTACTTGTTTTTTTAGAACTTTGTTCTACTTGCAGTAGCTAGATTTACTATTTTCAGAATTAATTTAATTTTATTTATGATGCATTGACTCTTGTTTGTTTGTTTGAAGGTGCTTGTAGCCAACAGATTAGCGAGCTCTCAGATCTGCATGAACTATTATTGAGAGTCTAAGAGTGTTTGTGCTTGCTTGTTGGAGAGTTTCAGAGCTATTATTAGAGCTTGTGGAGAGCTACTCAATAGAGTTGTTGTGTGTGAGCAACTCAATTGGAGAGCTGTCAGTTGTTTGTTTGGAGAGCTTTGTTGTTTGTTTGGAGAGCTTTGTTGTTAGTGTTGAAGAGCTGTTAGAAAGCTTGTACATAGACCGGACTATTGTAAACATTTTATTTATGTATTTTATTTGATTTTAAATGCATTAATTAATTATATTAATCAATTAAGTGAATTTTTAATTGAAATTAAGTTTTAAATTAAAATTAATTGCTCGGCTTTATTAATTGTATTTTGAAATTAATTGTATTAAATTTGATTTGATTATTACTCAATTGTTTTATGATATAAATTCTAAATTGAGTTTTAGTTCAAACTTTGAAGTTTTAATTTTAATTTAATGTTAAGATCTTAACTATATTTCAAATTAATCAATTGTTTAGACCATTCAGTTAACTGATTTACTTGGTTCTATTTAATTTTCTCATTGATTTTATTTTGATTTAATTAATTTAACTTAAGTTAGTTAATCTATTTAAGTGAGTTGATTAGTATCCATATTATCCTTTAATTAGAACTTAAACTTCCACTTTAATTACTCATTTACATTTCTGTTAAAGAAATATATTAAATTTCAGTTAAGGAGTTTAAGTTAGCTAATTGACTGTTTGATTATAGTTTGGTTGATTATCCAGTCATTCATTACTTATTTACTTTAGTAGATTAACTGTTTTAATTATATTTTATGTTAGATTACTTAAAATTTTCTGATTTAAGTTTTAAGTTTCTCTGATTTAAAGTTTTAGATGATTTAAATTTTAGGTAATTTAATCAGTTATTATTTATTCAGATTTTAACTGATACATTAAATTTTGATATAAAACTATTTGGTTAATTAGTTAATCAATATAAAGTTTCAAATTTAACTAAAGCTTTAATTAAATTTCTTCTTTGAGTTTTCTCATTTAAGTTCTGTTTTGTTATTTTTTTTTGCTAATTAGTTAGTTATTCCATTAACTATTGCATTAACGCAAATTTTAATTTGGTTAACTGAATTAAATCAAATTATGTTGGGTTAATTATTTTAGGATTTAAATTTTATTTTAAACTTATTGATTAGTGGATTTGAATTTTAATTGAGTTTTAATTTGAAGTTCTCAAATTTCTAAGTTCAAAAATTTTTTGATGAAATTTTGGTAGACTTCCGGGTGCCCTCCTGACGAGGAGCCCAATTGATTATTCTCAAATATCTGACAATGTCGATGTGCTGAAACAGATCCGCACAACTTCTGGAGCTGAATTTTTTTGAAATGTTTGCACCTTGCATTCATTGGGAATTGCTCATGCATACGTTTTACATGGGACATACTGTTAGATATATACTATGATTTTGACATCATTGCTCTACTGAAAGCAAATATAACCAATCCATAGTATACTCATCAACCTCCTTGCTGAAATGCTCATTGCACTTACTAATTAGTTTTGTTATGGCATTATTTTCATTCAATTGTAAAATGGTTGCTTTGAGAATATATTTTCACATTTCTCACAAAAAAAAAAAAAAACTTCAAGTGCATCTTTCACTTCCTTCAAGGCTTAATAGTCCATGAGCAATGCTTTTAAATCAATGCCATTGACTTCTGTAATGGGAAAGATGATCTTGATGATAATTTTTTTTTTTTTTTGTTAAATTGAGTAATGCCAACAATTGACTTCATAACATCCATGACCAGGCTATTGTTCATCTCGGCGAGTTCGTGGAGCTGCTCCTCATTAAGCCCACAACTTTTATCTCTTGAAGCTTCATTTCATAAATTTTTTTCTGTTGTTTTTATAGACGAATGTTAGTGGTAATTTAATAATTGAAGTGACTACTATAGATGCAATTCAAATGATTGTCTTTGCATAAACTCAAGCGAAGACCGCCCATGAAAGTCCTTATATATGCTAATCAATTTGACGTGTGATTTACACAACTTCCAAACTTCACTGCTTAATAGAGATGGCAAGTTGAATTTTGATGATGGCAATGAAGATGTCTTCTAATAGTAGTTGGATCTTGATTTCAAATCCCCTAAGAGCATTATTTCCTTTGCAATCTTAGGACCGCCATATAGTAAGATTTCTTCAAACTCTTTGGCATTGAAATCTCTTTGAAGCTTGCAATCAATTACTAAATTGAAAGGTATTTTAACCTGCCGTTGAATTATTCTCAAGTGAATATGCAACTGAACATTGAAAGACCTCATTTGCTTATTTGATTGATCTCCGATCTTTAATTCTTTTGCTCCAGAATTATCATAACTAGGCCTTGCTTTTTTCATGAAATTAATTCAATAGTTTTATCACATTGCAAATTTTATTAATTTTTAACATAAGATCAACAATTTTTATGGTCCTTATTAGGTGCCAAAATTAAAAATAATTAGGTTGAGAGTATTTTTTTAAAAAAACATTAGAAAAAAATAAATTATTTGTTTGAAAATAATTATAAATATTATTTCAAAATGATAAAATTAAAATGAAAAATAAATGATGAAAAACTAAGCAATTGCTTGGTTGGATGAAAAATGAATGCATAAATAAATAAATATAATATATTTGAAATATTTGGAGTTATTTATATAAATGTGAAGTAAATGTATGTGATTAATTTTTTTTGTTTGCCTTGAAATAAAATGAAGTCGTGTAAAAACACAAATATGGTGGTGGTCAACAAAAGTTGATCTGTGGTGGTTGGCAGCAGCAGCGAACGATGTTGGGTGGAAGTGGGTGTGTGTGATGCCCTAAGTTCTAATAGAAGGATTAAAAGCCTAAATATATAATTATCACTCAACTATCAACAAAATAACCAGAGCTAAAAATCCAATTAATTAAAGCAATTCTGCAATTTTCATTTCATAAATAGTGGTGTCAGAATCCCTCTCATATCTAAACAAAGAAGATGGAACCATAGCAGAACATACAGAGCCCTTAAAATATATCAAAGAGTGCACTTTTTCACATATCAGAACATATCTAATACCATGTTATGAATAGTGCAAATGTAAAGACAACATTAGTTAATTATGAGTTTAATGCACGACTTTAATGATGCCTGAATTATTAAAATTACCAATAAGGTGCCACATTGCCTGTACAATATTATACTCACTAAATTTCTCTGATTCAAAATTCAACTTCAGAGTAATATTCATATGAACATCTAAAAACTTTTATATAACTATTGCAATTATCATAGAAGCCTCAATCAACTCCTATACTCATAAATTTATTTAAGTAAAAAGCAAAAGGAATTTGTTATAGTCAAAATGTTCATGATAAAATATATAACAACATATCAAAAGTTATATGATGAAAATGTAGTAAAATATGAGAAAAAATATTTTTATTCATAACTTTTTTTATAAAACCACTAAAACTGAAATCAGAGATAAGAGTTTAGAAGCCTACCTCGTACTCTACAATATTCTAAATAGGCCCGATGGATGAATCCCAAGCTTTAGCTTCCAAATCCACTCTCTTTCTTTCTATGCCCTCTCCTCCTCTCCCTTCTCTTCATCTTATCTTCGGCAAGGGGATGGGGTGAGGGTGATTAGCAAATAATTTTAGATATATATATATCATCATCATCATTTTGACTTAGTGTCGAGATGCCCACCTTCCCAATGCCACTGTGCTCCCATAAAACCTTACAGATTCTCTTAGAATATCACTATTAGAGGGCTTGGTGTCGCGGTGGAGCCACCTAGTGCCACCATACCCCCTCATTTTCTCCTCCTAATCAGAGAGCTGAATGCCATGATGCTACCCATCCTAGTGCCGCGGCGCTCCCAGAGAAAATTATGATAATTAAATCTTAATTTTCTAGTCTACTTCCCGACTTACTTAAAAAATTCATCAAGCACTCCGGGACTTATAATCATTAATTACATCAAAATTCAATGAACATGTATTCTAAATTAGCTTAATTACCTTGGTATTGGGTCTAAAGGCCGGTATAACAGTGTGGGTGTAAGGGTGACGATGGAGATAGCTGTTAGCCACCGATGTCAGTTAGTGGTGATTAGTAATTTCAATTGCGGAAGCGGGTGGTGATTGCTAGTGATGGCGGTTGTTGGCATAGGGTGACGGTGTTGACATTGTTGGTGGCTTATGGTGGCAATAATAGGTAGTGGCGGAGAATGACTAGGGGTGTCAATGTTTGACATATGGACCGGGTTTAGGTTTGGCATGTCTACCTTTCAAAATTCTCTGGTTTGGGTTGAATCATAAACCCGAAAGTGACTCAGGCTTATTCATTTAGAAAACCCTACCCTCCCATCTCACGCAAGCCTCGCCTCTCCCTTCAGTTGCTAGTCACGCCATCGTCTGATCGGCTGAATCCCGATCCGCAAGACCAAAATCGATTCCGCCTCCTACAGCTCCAACTTGGTCCACCTCAAGATGCTGGTCATGCTGTCTCTTGCAGTAACCATCAGATTTACCGATGATTCTCCAGTCGCTGGTCCTTAGCTCCCCTCTACTATAGGAAAATCGCATGTTACCGGTGGCAAAAATTCACCGGTAACCACAAAAGGTCTAACAAAAAAAATCAAATTTTATGGCAGATTTTTGGTGAAACTTCAATCAATAGTAAATCACGCGTCATAAATTTTACTTCGGTGTAACTATTCAGTTGAAAACATTTTCGGCGGGCTTACCGAAAGAAAAATGAAAGTAGAAACGTCGTTTACCTGATATGAGTTCCAACATTTTATCCACCGAAATTTCCGTTTGAAATTTATCGCTGGTATTTCTGGCGGATTATCCGCCGGACTACTCCCCCGAAATATGTCGGCGAAAAATCCACTAGAAATACCCGCTGTAAAATCCCGCCAAATACGATTCGTCTTGTTTAAGTAAGATGGAGAAACTTCCGTCGGAAGAGCCGCCGGTAATTTCCGGCATAATTTTTGCTAGAATTAAACGCCAGCTTTATACACTCGAGAGGTTTAGCTGGCGATTTTTTCGCCTGTAAATATCCAACGGTCTTTCAACCTGAAAATCTGACACTAATTTTTCGGCTGAATATATGTTAGTAAGACCGCCGCTTATACCAGTAGATAATTATTCACCAAAAAATCTGCCGGTAATGAGTCATTTTCCTGTAGTGCTCGCCCTTGATTCTCTCTCACGGGATTGCAGCTACCCTATATACTAAAATGCCATAAGGTTCACTTGATACCAATGCCGCTCGCCATCTCCCGTCTCGGTAACTACCGACCCTCCTGAGAGCAGCCACCATCCCCAATCGACCAATCGCCACCGGAATTTGGAAAAGCCCTCAGCTCTATCGTCGTCCAAGATGAGATCCTCTTGGAGTCCAGTCACCCGTTTGCGTATAGGTGTCAGGTTGGATCAACATGGTAACCTATGCTGGTTGGGTCTGTGTTGGATTTTCTTACTTGTTTGTAAAAATGAGTCGGGTTAGGGGCAACACCTTTAAACCTAGATTTGACCTTAATCCGACCCGTTGACCCGTTTTGACACCCCTGAAAATGAAAATAAGAATTTATGATATCTAAAAATCACTTAAATCTAACAAACATTATGATCATCAAAATTATACTTTTTTTTTTTGGGAAAAGTAGGGCAAAGCCCAATTTTCATTGATATAAAGAAACCTAGTTACATGTGTAAATCAAAAGCAAAATTGTGAAGACCAATTTTTTTTTGGGAAAAGTAGGGCAAAGCCCAATTTTCATTGATATAAAGAAACCTAGTTACATGTGTAAATCAAAAGCAAAATTGTGAAGACCAAAAGGAAAAGGAGCACACAAGGTGCCAAAATTACACATGATTGCTTAAAACTAAAAAAAATTCGGGAAAAACCCCTCAGAGCAGCCAACAGAAAAACATCCCGCATTTGGTTGGAAGATTGATTTGGCTCAGGAAATCAGTCCACATCCTCAAATAGACCAACCCCCAGTTGCCAATAATGCCATCAGGTGTAGACAAGTTGCAGTATTTGCCGTCCAGGGGGGAGGATGCAGACCGCACATCATTCGCCCCCAGCCAATAGAATAATGGACAGCTTCTCGAGACAGTAGAAAAATAACGTCACATTAGCATAAAACCATGGAGCCAACGTCCCAGAAAATCGAACTCCAAGCAGCAGAACAACCATAAAATTCAAATTTTTTTCCATCTTCTTAGCTTGGTATCCACCACCTTACTAATCAGAAGTTTGAGAGTAGAGATAGATCTTGTACGATTTGCAAATTTACGTTCATTTCGCTCGCGCCAGATGGAATAAACAGCAGCCCAAAGCGTCAGCAGATTAACAGATAAACTACCATAGTTCAATAATACTAAATTGGAAAGAAAGTCAGAAATTTGATGTAAATTTGGCCTCAAGAGGAAGGAGGTAATAGCAGGTAGCAGTTTTGAAATAATGCTAAAGGTGTAATCACACTCAAAGAAAAGGTGGGATACACTTTCCTCATCGCAATGACAGAAAACGCATTTTGGATCAACCTCTATATTTCTCTTTCTTAAAGCGTCTGATGTCTTCAACCCGCCAACAAAACATAACCAAGCATAGATAGAGAATCTTAAAGCATGATGTTTATGCCAAACCACCTTGCTCCACATCACATCCTCCTGAAAACTGTAAAATTCCTCAATGAAAGAACCAAATTTATGAATGCTATCCGATCCCCAAGCAATACATCTATCTCTACCATCACTAGAAATAGGAATAGAATTAAATGCGTTTTGTATGGTAGAGTTCCAGGTAGTAGGGATGTTCCAGTGATCACCAGCCATGAGAACATTTAAAGTTGTATTTTCAGGGAAAAAATTGATAAGAGAAGAGAACCCATGAACTTCATGTATACTCTGACCATTAAACCAATGATCCCACCGAAAACTAATGGGACAGCTTTCAGTAATTTTTAAAATGAATTTATGCTTAGCTTTAGACGCAGTATAACAAATGCTTTTCCACATACCCGAGGAAGAAGGGGAATGGGGCTTCCAAGGGGAGCAGTGGCTAGAGAAGTACCAAGAAGAGAGGGGTGAAGACCACTTGTAGATTCTGAGAATTAGAGAGCAATCATAGGCAAATCTAATGGCTTGAAAACCAGGAATACCAAGGCCACCTTTAATTTTTGGCTTGCACGTATTAGCCCAAGAAACCATGTGTAGTTTTCTAGCCTCTAAGTTCCCAAAAAACAGAAACTTGGCAGAAATTTTTGCAATCTGCTTAAGATAGGATTTAGGTATTATCGCACCGCGAATCCAATATGCTATGGTGTTCCATATAGTAAATCTCAAAAACTGAAGCCTGCCTGCAAAAGACAGAGACTTAGCTTTCCATCCAGAAAGCTTGTTAGTAACAGTGTCAAGAAGCGGGGAGAAGTGAGAGACAAGAACTCTTTTAATGGATATTGGGATACCCAAATAAGTGAAAGAATTACAGGTATTGTGAATGTGCAGGGTGTCACATATCTCTTTGGTATTAGTGGGATTCCCTTGAAGGATAATAGAACTCTTATCAGGATTAATGAGAAGGCCAGAAGACTTGGAAAATTTAGAAAGAATGTCATTCAGCACCTGACAATTCGAAGTAGTAGCCTCCCCAAAAACCAGAACATCATCCGCATAAAGAAGATGGGAGATCTTAAAACCATTAATATCAACCGGCTTGAAAGAATGACTATCGTTGGAATTATCAAACAAACTTGAGAGCGCATCCATGGAAATACAGAATAAGTAAGGGCTTAAGGGGCAGCCCTGACGCAGCCCGACAGAAGAAGGAAAATACCCTTCCAGACATCCGTCCATGCAAATAGAAAAATTCACATTAGTAATACATGCTTTAACCCAGTTAATGAATAAAGTAGGAATACCCTTCTGAGCCATTCTTTGCAAAAGGAATTCTCTAGAAAGAGAATCAAAGGCCTTCTTGATATCTAACTTGGCACACATGTAAGGGACTTTAGTACATTTTTTTAAATACCTTAAAATTTCAGAAGCTAAAATGACATTATCCGTAGCAACCCGGTGCTTAATAAACCCGGCCTGAGCCGTGTGTATGATGAGAGGCATAATGCTTTTCAGTCTATTAGCCAAAATTTTTGCTATAATCTTGTATAAGGTATTACATAACGAGATGGGCCTGAAATCAGAAATGGAATTAACATGGGTCTTTTTGGGAATTAAGAAAATTGCAGAAGATTTCACCCCCGAAGGAATATATCCTTTAATAAAAAAGGATTGCACAGCCAAGCAAAGAGAGGGGCCAAGGATATGCCATCCTGATTTATAAAAGTGAAAGTTAAACCCATCAGGTCCTGGAGAAGAGGAAGAAGCCCCAGAGAATACGGCAATCTTAATTTCCTGATCAGAAATGGGCAATATCAGATTGGAAAGCACAGATTGAGAAGCGGTTCTGCCCAGTGGGAAAAAAGAAATTTGAGGTAGAGAGTGACTAGCCGTGGGGTTTAACAGACCATGGAAATGATTGATGACCTTCTGCTTAGCATAATTTGAATTCCCTGAATTATCACAAATGACATTATGAAGAGCAGCACCATTAAAGGATTTTCTCATGCTGATTTTAGAGTAGAGAAATTTGAGGTCATCTTCCCCATCTTTAAGCCATTTTGCTTTTGCTCTTTGAGAAACCCAAGAAGTCCAGGAATAAGTTAAATCAGCAATTTCCCCATTGATGCCCTTCAAAGCAACATTAAGTTAGGATTAGAAGGATCAAAATTATACTTATAAAGGTATATTTCAAATTAAACACCATTTACTTCTAATAAACAGTTACAGCGGTGAGTCTGGGAAGACGATTCCATTTTCGCCCTTTTGATTTTGCAGGGAAGAAATTGGAAGAAAAATTAGTAAGAAAATTTAAGAACTCGGTGATCCAAGGTATAGGTACGACTAGGAAGGCAGTACGGGTGGGAGATGAAGGGATTTGTTAGGTTTCTCGTGAGAAAATCTCTTCTAGGAAGGACCGTGATACCTACCCCCATCGATGAGAAGCGCGGGCCTTTCCTTTCGTCATTTCGTGCCATATATTCTTCGGCGATGCGCTCGCATACTCCAATTTCTTATCTAAATCCTTGGAAACCCGCGTCTTTCCTTCCGCCAAATTCTGGCCTATGGGGAAGTTTTAATGGTTTGTGGTTTTATTTTAACCTTCCATTATGTGATTTCTTTCCCTATCGAATTTGTTACAAGGATTTTTGTTTTAAATTTCTTAATATACGGATGAATCCTTTTCCTATACATTGTAGTAGAGGTACATCATTTTGTGCTAAGAATTGTTTTTTACCCCTTGTCGTAGTTGTGATAATGGTGGAAATTTCAGTTTAAGGTGCTGTTTGGCTACAAGTGGGATTTAGGAACTATTGCAAATGCTGATTTTGTGAATCCTAGATGCTTTAAATCTTGAAATTTGTTTGGTATGAGAGATGTTAAACTGGGTTAAATCCTAGTAAATTGTTTGGTAGCTTTTTCAATATTTAATATTAAAATGAACGAAAAGAAGAGGCACAATGAGAAGAATCTGTGTAAATCTCTTAAATCTTACATCTACCTATTAAATTCGGGATTTAGTCTAAAACACTAAAAAATGAAAATTTTGAAGACAAGAGGGTTGATTTGGCTCAAAAATGGCAAGATTTAGCGAAAATCTTGGCTAAATTTTGGGCAATATTGTAACCAAAGATCAGCTTAGTATTTTTTTCTTCTAGATAGAATATTGGCCTATTTTTTTTCTAAGTTTACAATGACGCTTACTGTGTTCAGGGCAGAAGAGGAGCATGTTTATCCAGACTCAATCAACACCAAATCCATCCTCTCTCATGTTTTACCCAGGAAAGCCTGTGATGGAAGTTGGAAGTGCCGATTTTCCGAATGCCCGTACGGCCATGTCTTCTACACTTGCTAAATCTATCTTCGCAATTGATGGTATGTTTGTTGTATCACTTGCAACCTTTAGTTATGTGAGTTACTACTGTGAGTTTTCCTTAAATTATAATTTGCTTCATTGAGTGAAATTTGTTTTGAAGCTTTGAGATTTTTATTCAATTTCTTAATTTTAGATATAAACAACTTAATGTTGTGTTACAAATAAGTGATTTGCCAATTTGTCTGGTTAGATTTTGCATTTGTGCACAATTTCCTCCTTTGAGTTCATTAATATTTTCCCTTGCAATTTTCACTTTTTAAAATCATTTTACTGGATTGCCAAACGTGAATTAGCATTAAATTTTTTTTTCTATATCTAAGCATATGTGCTGCTCCACAGGGAAAAATGGGAGCGTTTATATGTTCGCATATATCTGCAAATCACTACAATTTACTTTGAGTAATGTTACATTGATACTTCACATGATCTGATTGCTATTCTATTCAACTAAGAAGATGATATACATATGAATTATAACCTAGGAAAAAATTATTTATTTTTTAGAGTGTTGCAAGAGGTGCTAAAACTATTCTTCTCAAAATTTTTTTGAATAGATCTTTGGTCTACAACTCTTCCTTTCTAATCCTTCGACTTCAATTTTATTTACCATCAAATATGTGCATTTTTTTATCATTCATTATAAGTCTACTTTTAACTACTTTATTTTAAAAGATGCCATCGTACCTCCAAATCAACACTCCTCAAATTCTTCTTCCTATCATTTCCTCATAATTAATCTTAAAATTATCATATTATCTTCACTCAACTTACCATCAACAACTTTTCTATTGCCCAACATTTGAGTTTTTACAAAATAACTAATCTAATTGCAATTTATGAAATTTACTTTAAGTCTCATTGATATCCTCTTTTTGCTTAATACTTTGAAGCATTCCTCTAGCCTTCACTCTTTACACCTTTATCTATATTTTCATTCTTTTGAATAATCGATCCACAATTTTTAATAATAGTCCATGCTTCATGATACTTATCTTTAATATCTTGATTATGCCTTTAACTCTCTTTTTCTTATGCACACCAAATCAATTATCTAGACACTCAATCATATACTTACTTAAGATAAATAGAAATCATATGAATATACTTTCTATGTTCTCTATTTTTTTTTCATAATTTTCTTAACATATAAATTGTAATCATAGTGTTTCATCTTTGCATGAAGCCTAATTGATTTTTCAAAAGTAAGATTATTTTTCTAGATTTATTTTCCATTGCTCTCTATAATTTCATTGAATGACTAATAAGTTTGATTATTCTATAATAACCCTAATCTTGAATATCTTTTTTGTTCTTAAATATGGATCCAAGCATTTTTTATATTTTAAGTCTTTAAAAAATCATTTAAATATTTTAAAACTATTGCAATATCAACTAGAACTCTCCGAATTTCTATATTTATCTTATATGGACCCTGAACCTTCATGCATATTTTTTGAGAACAAACTCTAATTCATTTTTTTTAATCAATATACAGCATACCTCATTATTTTATTAATTATATGTTATAAAATATTTTTTCCTTAAAGCTCTAAATTAAAAAAATATTAAAGTATTATTTTAATCTTTATTTGATTTCTTCGTCTTTAACTTAGTTCTTATTATCTTGGCTTTTAATGCATCTGTTTTATCAAAATTTCTAAATCCCACATCTGGAACCTATGTTGTTTTATATATTTTCTTTTCTCATTCATTTGTATCAAATATATAATAAAAATCATTAAATGTTGAGACTTAAAGCTTTCTTATAATAATCATTATAGGCCACAATAATTTTTATCTTTTGCCAATAAGCTTATTTCTTTTACTTTATAATCTTTTGCATCTTCTTACTTGGCTGCAAAGTTTTTTTTTTACTAAAATACGATTTGTTTCTTGCTCTCCCAAAACTTTTATGATAAGCTTCATAAAGGAATTAGCCATTTTGTCCAAACATTAATTTGACTGAACTCCATCATTCTAATTTTCCTCTCTTTATTAAGTTAGAAAGATTAACAATTTCCCACTTTTCAGATTTCACCATCTTAAACTAAGGAAACCTTCTTTAATTATTTGTTTATGCTATTAATATATACATCTTTATAGGGGTGTAAACGAGTCGCGCCGGACAAATTAGTTGCTCGAACTTGAGCTCAACCTCGAGTTGAGATCAAAGGCCGCTCGAGCTCGGCTCATACAATACTGGCAAGGTTGTGAGTCAGCTCATGAGCTCCTCGCAAAAGAATCGATTAACTGTCGATGTGATCACAACTGGAGAAGAAGAAGCTAGCTTGCGAGCTCACGAGTTGAGCCTCGTAAAGCTTGAACTCAAGCTCAGCTCGCCAGCTCATCATTGAGTCGAGCTCGAGCTGGCTCGACTAACTTCCACCCCTACCTCTTTAATTGCTATTTATGTTGTGTGGCTAGCTCCTCAAATTATTTTAACTAACGATTATGAATGATAAATTTCCTCTTGACTAGGCTTTTGATGATGGCATGATTGGTAGCAAAACTGATAAATTTTCCTTTTTGGTCTTTTACTTGCAAAAATTTCAAGCTATGTAGTCTCGTTTATTGATTTTTGAGATAGATTTTTGGAATTAATGAAATTCTAAACTGTATTTGCTAATTCTTTTAGCTTTATGTTGCTCTTGTCCAAATTAAATTATAATTGTACGTGTTTTGGCATGGAAGATGCAGAGAAACAATTTATCATTTTGTTAGCTGAAACATTGATGATGTATTTGATCTTATTTGGTTACTGTTGATTCAGGAACTACAAGAGTATTCTTTGGATCAGATTTTTTGACAGTTACGAAGTCTGATGAAGCTTCCTGGGATTATTTAAAACCTGAAATTTTTGCTGCAATAATGGACTTCTACACGTCAGGAAGCCCTCTTTTTCTTGATTCAAATACAGCAGCTTCGAAGGATACTGCTATTAATGAGGTATCATTTTCTCTGCTTACAATATTGTTTCACTTTATGAGCTACTGTCGATCAAAATGCAGTAGTTTTGTTGTTGTCGCTAATGAATAAAGTAATCCATACTTTTTTTTCAAGAATTCCTAACATTCATCCGGAATCAATGAGCTTTGGCTGAAAGGGCATTAACTCGTGCTTATTCTTATTTTTGTTTGGCCTTGGATAATTTTGATTTGTTCCTTTGTGACGATTATGTTCATGCGGTTTTGCATTGGCATTTTGGATTGGAGCCTTCAATGGTGAAGGAACTAGCCAAGGTGCTTGTTTTTTTCATTTCTAGGTTTCTTTTGAAGGAAAAATTGACAAAGTGATTTTGTCTTTATTTGATTGAACTTGATATGGAAAGTAGAGCAAGAATACAGAGAAATAGAAGATGTTTGATAGAAGTTACAACTTTATGGATGATTAAAAGGGAAGCTTACAACACACAACAAAAGACCTCTATTTTCATCCTAGCTACTAATTCTCACCACCACTCTTACTGAGAGGTAAAAGGGAACATATCTAGGTGGCGGCAATATAAGCTTCCTGATGCAGGACTACAATGTTTTAATTGGATGCGATTAGAACTTGCACGATTTGTTGAATAAAACAATTTAGATTAAACTATTAGCAATCAAAAAGACAAAAGAAAACGTAAGAGGGGTCGCTACGCTTATGCCAAATTACATGCCAAACACTTAGATTATCAAAACAACTTAGAATTTCAATAGCATGCAAATTTAGTAGCTTTCAACAAAATCCCTATGCTAACAATGAGATTAGAAGCATAGAAAGCTAAACTTAATTCCTACGATTACTAGGCTTGACAGAGATAGATGAACAAAACCTTCATGAATCAAGTCAAACCACAAGAGAGAGTTAAACTACGAAAATACAAGAGTAGGAAGATTGGAAGACATTTGTCACGGTTTGGAAATAATCCACCATTGAACAACACCAAGTTGCTCCCTATGGCTTCGGTGAGAGTATCTAGAATGCGCTCCATGTATTCCTCAATAGTGTTTTCGATCTCCGGATTGACGTCGAAGAAAGTGGAGTGAAGAATGTGAACGAAACCTTGCTCGTCGTAGGAATGCCGAAATCAAGATCGGGATCGGCCATCCATCGATCTTGTTGCGTTGAAGTGTGGTAGGAGGTGTTCCTTTGTTATCCTTGCCACTTTCCCTTGACAGAAAGGGGTTTCTCTCAAGAATCAAAGTGGGAGAAGGTAAGAGAAGGTGGCTGGCTAAGGGAGAAGGGCTTGGGGAAGTTAGGTTCAGATTTTGGGAGATTTAAATGGAGGGAATTTGTTTCAAACCACTCTCTAATTAATCCCTCAATTGAGAATAATTAAAGAGAAGGATGAGGAGGGGCGGCGGCATTAGATGGGGGGAAGGGGATTTAATTTAATTCCAAATAGAAGAGATCTTTGGAAAGAAATTAAATAGGTATGGGCATGGGGGATTTCAGCCAAAGAGGAGGGGAGAGAGTTTGAATTGTTTCCAAGAGAGGAGGTGGGCTTTTAGGAAACAATTCCTATTTCAAATTCATAAGGGGGCTGGCGGCTAGGTTTAATGAGGCATTCAATGCTTGCTTAAATTATTAAATTAAGTTTGAAAAGAAATATCTCTTCCCATCTTATTTCAAAATTTAAATAGGATTTGATTTAATAAGTTTCCTAAAATAGGATTTATAAATTAGATAACTATTTCAAATTCAAATTAATTTGAATTTGATCATTAATAAAGTTACCAAAATTTAGAAATCTAATTTAGGAAAGACTTGGTGGCAAGTGGAGATAGAGGAAAGAGCCAAGGGGTGAGCCGGTGGTGGAGGTTGGCCATGGGTGGGGGGGGGGGGGGGGGTTGGGTTTAGGTGGCGGGTGGGGGTGGGGGGAGTTAAGTGGCCGGCGGCTAAGGGGTTGGGGAAGGCCTTGGGCCGGCGGCTAGGAGATGAAAGGAGGAGGAGAAAGAGATAGTGAAGAAGAACCATGAACCCGGCCGTCTCTAAGGTTGGTGGGTGATCTGATTTCCCTCTCCTAGGGATTTCTCTCTCAAGCACTCTCAAGATCTCACAAAGAAATCAAGCAAGAGAATTTTTTTATCATTCATTCATTAAACATCAAAAGAGAAACATGAGGGCTATAAATAGCATCGTACAAAGGACTCAAAAAGCAAAAGACAACATTGCCCTCGGGGCTTACACATGACCTCCCTTTAATAAAGGGCAAAAGTGGAAAATAACAAAAGCAAATAAAAATATAAAATAATAAAAGACAAATACATAATATAACTTAAAATAACATCGACTCGATCGTGGCCGTAGATCGATGTCCACATCTCTGATAGACTTTCCACGCTCTGATGTCCCCATCATTCTCTCGGGGTGGGAGAAAACTCAACTCCGTCGAGTAAGCGTCTCGGGTGCTCTTATAGATCTCCAATGCGTCGGGGTCAATCTGCTGCAGCTCATCGCGATCTAGCCATGTATCCTCTGACTCGGGTTTGCCTCTCCACCTGATCAAGTACCTCCGTCATCTACCTTTCTTTGTGGAGATGATGTCATCACTTAGAATCGTATCCACCTTTTCTGCCATGCGTGATTGGGGAATATTTGGGAGTGGAGGTAGGTTTGGGTTCTCACACGGTGGGGTCACATAAGGCTGATGTATGAGTGGATTTGGTGGGTTGAAATCAGGACCTTTATATACAACTAGATCTTCTATGTTAAAGGAGGGATTGATGTTGAATTCTGTAAGCAAATCTACTACATAAGCATTATCATTAATTTTTTTAATTATCTTGAATGGTCCAACACTCTTAGCATACAACTTCTTAACTGTTCCTTGCGGGAACTGTTCCGGACGAATCTGCACCATCACAGAGTCACCAACCTCAAAAGTTTTAAATTTTCGTTTAAGATTAGCATATAATTTATAATCATTATTGCTCTTTTTAATTTGTCGTTCAAATTTTTTATGAAGTTCATGCATATGTGATGCAAATGATGATGCAGACTCAGAAATTCTATACCTACAGCACATGGGTATAAGGTCTATTGGCTGTCTAGGTTTGAACTCGTAAACAATTTCAGAAGGACTTAAGCCAGTGATTCGGTTAACATAATTATTATAGACAAACTCAGATATGTGGAGAATGGAATCCCAATCCTTAATATGCTCGTCGACAAGGGATCATAACAGATTGCCTAAGCTCCTATTGACTACCTCGGTTTGACTATCAGTTTGTGGATGAAAGGCTGTGGAGAATTGTAATTTAGTGCTCTTTTTCATTCAAAGGGTCTTCCAAAAATAGCTAGTGAATTTAACATCCCTGTCCGATACAATGGTTTTGGGTAACTATGTAAACGAGCGGCCTCATTGAAATAAAGTTTGGCAATGTGGGAGGCGTCAGATGTTTTGGAGCAAGGTATGAAATGAGTCATTTTGAAAAATCGATCTACTACAACACATATGACATCATTCCTATGAATAGTTTTGGGCAGGCCTAAGATAAAATTCATGCTAACGTCCTGTCAAGAGCAATTGGGGACATGCAGAGGAGTGTACAAACCAGTGTTTTGCTTGCGTTGTTTGGCCAGCTGGCAGGTGTGACACTTGCTGACCATCCTACCGACATCTCTCTTCAGGATGGGCTAATAAAAATGATACTCCACAGCTTCTATCCTTTTGTCCTAACCGAAGTGTTCAGCGAGGCCTTTGGTGTGGAGTTCCCAGACAAGAAATTTCCTAAGGGATGTGCTAGGGATGCAAAGCTTGTGAGCTTTGAAAAGATAGCCATCATCTAGAAGGAAATCGTCCACAAGGCGCGTGCTGCTTGTGGACAAGAGAGAGTAGGTTTCCTTGAAATCGGGGCATTCCAAATAGTCCATCTTTATTTGGTCAAAATCAACGACTTCAGCTCTCATCTCAGTGGTGGTCATTATATGATGACTGAGAGCATCAACAGCTTTATTCTCAACCCCCGCCTTTTGTCTAAGGGTATAAGTGTACTCCTTAAGGAATTCAACCCATCGACCGTGACGTGCATTCAGCTTCTTCTGGGAGTTGATATAACGTAGAGCATCATGATCTGAGAAAATGACGAACTCTTGCGGGAGCAAGTAATGTCGCCAATAACGAAGAGATTGGATCACTGCGTAATACTTTTTGTCATACGTGGAATATTATTGTCAAATATCATTTAGCTTTTCACTGAAGTAAGTTATCGGGTGACCTACTTGGGATAGGACTCATCTAATTATGACTCCCGAAGCGTTGCAGGTCACTTCGAAGACTTTGGAGAAATCAGGAAGTCTCATCATTAGGGCTTCTACCATTCTTTTCTTAATCTCATCAAAATCTTTGGTGGCGGCCGGGGTCCAGTGGAAATCACCCTTCTTCAGACAATCGGTGATAGGAGATACAATGGTACTGAAATTGTGGATAAATCTCCTATAGAAGGTGGTTAGTCCATGGAAGCTGCAGACTTCCTAGTTGTTCTGAGGAACATGCCATTCAACAATGGCGCTCACCTTCTCGGGATCTGCAGAGACCCCTTGGGCTGACACGATGAAGCCCGAAAAGATAACATGATGTACAAGGAAGGTACATTTCTTAGGATTGACATAAAGTTGTTCCTTCCTTAAGACCTCATAAACTTGCCTTAAGTGGTCCAAGTGCTGACTCGCCGACTGAATATAAATAAGAATGTCGTCAAAGTAGATGACGACAAACTTTCCCATAAAAGGGCGCGACACTTGAGTCATGATCCTCATGAAAGTACTCGGGGCATTACTCAACCCGAAATGCATGACTAACCACTCTTAGAGACCATCCTTGATCATGAAGACAATTTTTTACTCATCTTCGAGTCGGATTCGGATATGGTGGTATCAACTCTTGAGATCGATCTTGGAGAATAGAGTGGCACTCGTCATCATATTGAGCATATTGTACAACCTCAGAATAGGGAAACGATATTTGACGGTGATTTTGTTAATACTACGACTATCAATACACATTCGTCAAGATCCGTCCTTCTTAGGAGTAAGAAGGGCTGGCATCGCGTAGGGACTAAGACTCTCCTTAATGTAACATCGTTGCAGTAACTCATCTACCTGTTTCTTGAGTTTAGCATGTTACGTGGGGTTCATGCGATAGTGTAGCAGGTTGGGGAGGGAGGCTCTAGGGTTAAAGTCTATACCATACTGAATGTCTCTAAGTGGGGGTAACTGATCTGGGAGATCATTAGGGAAGACATCAGCAAACTATCCCAGAATGGGTTGGACTTCCTGAGGGATAGGGTCGTCAGCTTCAGCAGGAATCTCACGATCGACTAAGGCGTACAGAGGTGCGCCTTGCGCGATATCAAAATCCAAAACCTTGGCGGTGACAAGGTTCAGTCCTTTCTTGGACTTAATAGGGTTGGATTTGGAGTCATCCTTAACCCGGGGCTGCGATGGCAAAAGCTTAATCTTTTTGCCTGCATGAACGCCCATAGATATGGACATCATTATAAAAAATCTAGGGGCGACCCAGAAGGATTTGTCCAACATCCATAATCAGTACATCGCACCAAATATTCTCCTTATAGTCAACAAAGGAGATAGGTACGAGGCTTCGTTCCTTTACCTCCAAGGCAGTGGAGTTGACCCATGCTATCTTATATGGGTTGGGGTGAGGAACGGAAGAACCCAACTTGCACACCATGCTGTAGGATACAACATTTATGCAGCTACCACTATCCACGATGACCTTACAGTTCTTATCCTTGATTTTGGTGTAGGTGTGAAAAATTGCTGTCCTATGCCAGTCATCCGTGGGAGTAGGGTGTGGTAGCGCATATCTCACCACGCAGATGTGAGAGGTGTCCAATTTCTGAAGGCAATTGAGGACAATAGTGTCATCATCCTCCTCGAAGAATTCGCCTTCATCCTCGACTTGGTGGATCTGATCAACCTCAGGCTCGAGATCGTCCTCAGTGATCTCCTCGATTATCGAGACTATATAGGGACTGGAGCACTTAGAAGCGATATGCCCATACCCCTGGCATCGAAAACACTTGGTCCTGGGACTGGACCGAGGGGTATCCGGGGTGGGAGCTCTACTCCTAAGATCAGATCGAGGTGCAGGAGGACCAGTGGGAGGTCGGGTAGTGCTCCTTGGGGTCGGTCGGGCAGTAGGAGTGCGAGGAGTGGAACTACCAGAAGGTCTGTAAGAAGGCCTAGAGTCATGGGATCGACTCGGGTGTTGGGAACGGGTCTCCTCCAAATCTAGCACTAGGTTGTAGGCATTATCAAGAGTAGTGACATTCCGGGCAAACATCTCATCGTGAAGATCCTCTCGCAACCCGGTACGAAACATAGATAGAATCTGCGTAGGGGTGGTGGAGGTCTCCCCTTCGCAACGAATCAGGTAGTCATCAAAGAACGCGATGTACTCCTTAACTAGTTTGTTGCCCTGAGTCAGTCTATTCCACCTATCTAACAATCTGGGGAAGTATGAGGGAGGCAAGTACTTCTGCTTAAGTTTACGCTTCATAGATGGCCAATCAGTGATGGAATATTCAATCCTGGCTTCTCTAAGGCTCTCTAGATTGGACCAAAACTGATTTTCCCTAGTCGTGAGTTTCATCTCGTCAAAATTAACCTTCATAGCTTCGGAGGTATTATACCACTTAAAAAAACTGTCCATACCTTTGACCCAGTCTAGGAAGAGCTAGGGGTCGAGAGTGCCATCAAAGGTAGGAGCATCGACTTTAATGTTCTTCATTAGTGGTATGTCAGGGTCTTGGTGAGGGTTGTGTCCATACTGAGGAGCTCGATGATTGGCACGATGTTGCCTCTCATCCGGATAGGTATCATTCCCATACATAGGAGGAGGTCTAGATGGGGTGTAGGGGGTTGTATGTTCCCTAGATCGTTGAAGTGTGTCAAAACGTTCGATTGTGTCCCTACGAAGTTCAGTTAGGTCGGCTTGGTTCTCTTTGAGTTTCTGGCTAATGGTATTCGTTTGACCTACCAGAAGGTCTAAAGTCCTTCCAAGTTGTTTCGGGTCTATTGGGATTCACTACGGGACACCTACATTGACTATGATGTAAAGGACATCAATTTATATGAATGAAAACACACTTATAACTTGTAAAATGAATGTAGAAATGTATGGACAACAAAATATAAAAGGTACTAATTACTAAATGAAGTTGATGCAATGGTGGAACAACTAACAAAGCATAAAGATGATAAAGAACACTCTACAATGGATCCTAGTACATGCACTAAGAGTAAACCATACTCTGATACCAGATGATGCGGGACTACAATGTTTTAATTGGATGCGACTAGAGCTTGCATGATTTCTTGAATAAAATAATTTAGATTAAACTATTAGCAATCAAAACGACAAAAGAAAGCGTAAGAGGGGTGGCTACGCTTAGGCCAAATTATATGCCAAGCACTTAGATTATCAAAACAACTTAGAATTTCAATAGCATGCAAATTTAGTAGCTTTCAACAAAATCCCTACGCTAACAATGAGATTAGAAGCATAGAAAGCTAAACTCAATTCCTACGATTACTAGGCTTGGCAGAGATATGTGAATAAGACCTTCATGAATCAAGTCAAACCACAAGAGAGTTAAACTACAAAAATACAAGAGTAGGAAGATTGGAAGACCTTTGTCATGGTTTGGACATAATCCACCATTGAACGACACCAAGTTGCTCATCTATGGCTTCGCTGAGAGTATCTAGAATGCGCTCCACGTATTCCTCAATAGTGTTGTCGATCTCCGGATTGACGTCAAAGAAAGTGAACGAAACCTTTCTCGTCGTAGGCAATGCCGAAATCAAGATTGGGATCGGCCATGCATCGATCTTGTTGCGTTGAAGTGTGGTAGGAGGTGTTCCTTTTGCTGTCCTTGCCATTTTCCCTTGAAAGAAAGGGGTTTCTCTCAAGAATTTAAGTGGGAGAAGGTAAGAGAAGGTGGCCGGCCAAGGGGGAAGGGCTTGGTGAAGTTCGGTTCAGATTTTGGGAGATTTAAATGGAGGGAATTTGTTTCAAACCACTCTCTAATTAATCCCTTGATTGAGAATAATTAAAGATGAGAAGGATGACGAGGGGTAGAGACATTAGAGGGGGAGGGGGGAGGGATTTAATTTAATTCCAAATAGAAGAGAAGATCTTTGGAAAGAAATTAAATAGGTATGGGCTTGGGGGATTTCAGCCAAAGAGGAGGGGAGGGAGTTTGAATTATTTCCAAGAGAGCAGGTGGGCTTTTAGGAAACATTTCCTATTTCAAACCCATAAGGGGGTCGACGGCTATAGAGGGAGGGAGGGGTTTAATGAGGCATTCAATGCTTACTTAAATTATTAAATTAAGTTTGGAAAGAAATATCTCTTCCCATATTAATTCAAAATTTAAATAGGATTTATTTAATAAGTTTCCTAAAATAGGATTTATAAATTAGGTAACTGATTATTAATAGAGTTATCAAAATTAAAAAATATAATTTAGGAAAGGCTTGCTAGCAAGTGGAGATGGAGGAAAGAGCCAAGGGGTGGGTCGGTGGTGGAGGTTGGCCGTGTATGGGGGGTTGGGGGTTGGGTCTAGGTGGCGGGTGGTGGTGGGGAGTTAATTGCCCGGTGGCTAAGGTGTTGGCGAAGGTCTTGGGCCGGCGGCTAGGAGATGAAAGGAGGGGAAAGAGATAATGAAGAAGAACCACGAACCTGACTTTCTCCAAGGTTGATGTGTGATCCAATTTCCCTCTCCTAGGGATTTCTCTCTCAAGCACTCTCAAGATCTAACAAAGAAATCAAGCAATGGAAAAATTTTATCATTCATTCATTAAACATCAAAAGAGAAACATGAGGGCTATAAATAGCCTCGTACAAAGGACTCGAAAAGCAAAAGGCAACAATGCTCTCTGGGCTTACACATGACCTCCCTTTAATAAAGGGCAAAGTGGAAAATAACAAAAGCAAATACAAATATAAAATAATAAAAGACAAATATAAAATATGACTAAAAAATATATCGACTCGATTGTGGCCGTAGATCGACGGCCACATCACTGATAGTCTTTCCATGCTCTGATGTCCCCATCACTTCCATTTTATTATTTCATTAGTTATTAGACAGTAAAAGAGAACCTTGATGGTGTTGTAGGTGATTTTGGTGGGAAGAAACTATAACTATGACTACTGATAGATTTTATTTGTCAAGTTTACAAGATGTTGCACTTAGTATCAAAATGCAAAACTTGCTGGTGCCTAAAAGGTATAAAAAAGAACAACTGGTTATGCAGTTTCCTACCTATTTCTTATAAGCCTTTGGAAGTTTACAGCATGGTTTGTGTTCGGATTGCCATAATGTTCAAGAAAATGATTCTATACTTGTGTCAGTGGATTTTTTAATGACATATTTTATAATTGTTATGATAAAGTAGATACATTATAGGTAAGTTATATTTTAATGGATAAGTTAAATTACATGAATTATTTAAAATTATTTTATCTTTCAAAGACATGGAATTTATGAGTTATATTTATAAAATTTTATGAAGAAAACTGGAAAATCAACTACGCTCTTTATAATTTATCACCCATAAATTGATGTACAGATGAAAGTAGTTAATCAAAATCTATGTAATATGCTATAATATTTGATAAGTTATCATAGAGTCACTCCAAAATAGTTGCTAAATTTCAACGTAGAAAACTTGTAGATTTAATTAATTAGTTTATTGAACTCATGCTTAATTAATTCGTCCAATCATTTCCATAATATATGCATACTTTGTTTGAACGTATTTGTAGGAAGCTTAGTATTAAATATGACAATTATAGGTCTATGCCATATTTGAAATAGATGCGTGGAACTCAAAGAAGGCTATAAAGTCTAATGTGTTAATGCAATTTTGATGGGGACATCAGTTGGAAAGTCTACCGTCGACGTGACCGTAGATCAACGGCCATGATTTATCCGATGTACTTTTGATTTTATTATTTGTCTACTTATTGAGGTATTTGTTTTTATTTCAGCATTTTCCCTTTTTACCCTTGCTTGAGGGATTGAGTCATGTAGCCCCTTGAGGGTATTTGAGTCATTTTGTTTTAAGTCATTGTAAAAGCTATTTAAAGCCTTCATCTTGTTTTTTTCGAGGTTGAATTATTATGAAGAATTTTTCCTGCATTTGTGTTCTTGAAGCTTATGTGAGAGCTTGAGAGAGAGTTTGAAAGCTTGGTGGAGCCTAGGAGAGGCCACCCGTCGTACCCAATAGTCACCACCGGTGGCTCTTGGTTCTCCTCCCTTTCCCCTCCCTTCTCCTTACTTCCACCGCCGGCTATCTCCACCTCCGATCTCACTCCATAACCCCATCTTTCCTAACTCACCGTCAACCTACCCACCACCCAACCCCTTTTCTCCCCTAGCTCCACATCCCGTCCCGCCCAAGCCAAAACCACCGCTGGCCACCCTTGTTTGCTTGCATGAATGTGGAGTTAATTCCTCATTAATACTTACCTAAAGGGTTTAATTGATTTGGGAAATTATTCTTATCATTTGAAATTCGAATTTTGAATTTCAAATAGTTTCCTAAATTAGAGAGCTATTTTAGGAAAGTTTTGATTCTCATTCTAAGTTAAATTCAAAATTAACTTGGATGGAATTTTTCTTTTCCTAAATTAAAGGGGCCAATTAGGAAGTTGATTTATTTTCCCTCCACAAAACCCTTCTCCCTACTCCCCCATGCCACCGGCCCCTTGATTGGGCTCCTCTCCTTTTTTTGCTACTTCAAGGCTATTAATTACATTTAATTTGAAATCCAAATTCAAATTATTTCCCTCCACTTTTACTCAAAACCTGAAAATATTTTAAGATTTTGGGATTGGAACAATTCTACCTTCACCCAACCTAGTTCTTTCAAACCCTAGGCCCTCCCCCCCTTTTTTTTAAACCGTCGGCCTCCCTCCCCACCGCCATCTCTCTCCCTCTTCTTCTCTATTGTGTTCTCCCCTTCTCATGTTCATGATGTATGGCCGATCTGGAGCTTGACTCCGGTTTTGCGTAAGACGGCTAAGGCTTCGTGGATCTTCTCAAGTGGCCGTTCTTCGACATGACTCCAACATTGATGGATCCATAGAGAAATCCGTCGACCACATAATTTTCACTTTGACCGAGGCTATGGAGGGACAACTATTGGATGTCACGTGGTGTATCAAGATGGGTTCTTCTTGAAGGTGATCTTCTCTCTTGACTTCTGTATGTTCATATTCTACTTTTTAGAGAGATTGTTCAAGCAAAAGATTGTGTTCCATTATCGCCATTCAATAGTAAGCGTAGGATTGTTGCTTCGTTGCTCTTAGATCTCTTTGTTAAACCAAGGTTATGTTGAAAGCTACTTTGTATGCATTGCTTTGGATTGCCTTACATGTTTGATTTTGCTTAGTCTCTTGTGTAGCTTAGCCTAAGCGGAAGTGACCGCTTATTAGTTTTATTTTGTTGTTTTAATTGCTAATAACGAAATTCCAAAATTGCTCTTTAATTATTTTGTGCAAGTTTCCTATTTCGTATTTAGTCCTGCATCATCTGGTATCAGAGCATGGCTAGGCTAGGAATTTCTTTCTAGAATACTTCCTAGGGTGTTACGTAACTATTGTTTCTAGTTTCTGCATACATAGCATTGTTTGATTCTTTTTAAAACCCGTTTTATGCTTGCTGTCCAGAAAATCCTGCACCATTTAGTGAGTTGTAGGTTCATCTTTTAGTCGTCTAAGTGCTGTCCATCACTTACCTACCCCACTAATTGCTTAGGGAACCTTAGCCCTTTTGTGTAGCTTGCTGTCCAAGTGATTTCAGCACCCTTTGATGTCTTTTTAAGTGTGTTTCCTTAGTTGTTAGTTGCTGTTTTCTCTCTAGAACCCCTCCTAAGTCTCCCATAGTGTCTAGGAATGGACCCGGGACAATTAGGAAGGACCCTAGACCTCTTGGTATGTCAGATGAACACCGTAAGCCAGCAGATGAAGGAAAATCAAGCCGACTTAGCTGAGTTGCATAGGAACACCACAGAGAGATTTGATACGTTGGAGCGAGCTAGAGAAAACCCGATTCATTACACCCCTTCTAGACCACCCTCCATGTATGGGGATGACATCTACCATGATGAGGGACCCCCTTGTGCCCAACATCGCGCTTCCCTGTATGGACATAACCATCCTCACGACCCTGATGTACTACTCATGAAAAATATCGAAGTGGATGCTCCTACCTTTGATGGTACGCTCGATCCCCAGCTCTTCCTAGACTGGGTCAAAGGTATGGACAGTTTCTTTAAGTGGTACAACATTTCTGAAGCGAGAAAGGTTAGTTTTGTAGAGATGAAGCTTACTGTGGGCTCCGAAAATTCGGCCCCGGCCTCCCCGCCGCGCTTTTTTTCTATTTTTATTCGGCGAGGGAGTTTTAACGGATAAGTTCCGAGGTAAATTTTGGAAGGCAGATGGGTTTGTAGATAAGACACTACCCAGAGATTTCGCCCTCATTTTATGAGGACTTTATGATCTGAGTTCTGGTTTCCTATAGGCGCAAGCCCCTATAGTTAATTACCCCTCCCGATCACGAGAGAGAACTTTCGATTAAGGCTAGTCATCAATCAGATACGTAGAATATACGTGTTATCTGGCATATAGTAGCAACAATGGGTTTAGGATATTTGTAGAAATTGGATTTTGAGTTTAGATTTGGGTATTTGGAAAGGTTTGGAAAGTTTGAAAATAATTGGGAATTTGGAGATTTTGATATTTAAAAAATAGAAATTTTACCATCTTGTACTTAAAGCGGATGGTGGGGGAATGGATGATGGACCCGATCAAGATCCCATGGTTTCGTCGTCCCGGGCCATCGTGGTCCCTGGTCTATTTAGTCAGAGGAGGTAGTCGACCCAACCTGACAGAAGGATCCTTGTCGGCAGCCATGGATTGCTTCGTCCAAGGGAACCTTGTAGACCGGGGTTGAATGTTTGTCTAAGGGGACAAATTTGAATCCACCTTAGCTTACAGAGGGCTTTGTGCCCTATCGATCATATCATATTGATTCATATCTCAAGGATTTAACGCCATTAAGGAGCGTATTGGCTCTGGCCATAACCGCTATCTGTGGTGCCATTTGGCGGCAAAACCACTTGGTTCAGAGAGCCCCGGGTCATAACCGTTTACCTGCAGTGCCATTTGGCGGCGAAACTGCTGGTTAGAGGACACGTACCACGTCCTTACTAGCAAGAGATTGTCTTGAGAATGGATCCTAGTGATATTTTCGACTAGGCATTTGGCTCTTTGTGAGCTAGAGTAAATTTCAATTTGTCCGCCTGAGCAAACTGTTGCTGAGGGCGGATGGATTTTGCTTTAACTGCGTTGATGGATTTATTTCAATTTTAAATATTTTTGAGATTTTGAGATTTTTGGGATTTTGGTTTTTTGGATATTTGGAATGGCATTTGAAAAATATTTGGAATGAACCCCTCCGGTTGAGATTTGAATTCAACACGGCCATCATTGGGGTGTTCGGGGGTCATTTCTTTTTATGGATTGAACCTTGTCAACTCTGTCGGGCTGTCGACAAAGGATCGGGTTTTGTAGGCTTTGAGCCTTTATTAGTGAATTCATATTATTGTAAGCCTTGATGGCCTAATATGAATATTTTAAAGCAAATATGCCGGTCGTCACAACTTTATATTTGCTTAATGGTTCAAACCCTGTCGACTTCTATTGACCCGTATAGAAGGATCGGTTTCGAACCTGAATTCACTTGTTGATCCGCGCAGCATCCCTAGACGTCACGTGTGTACCAATAACACGCTCGCCGGGGCCCATACGGGTTGAGATTATATACCCTCTTTTAGTGTACCTAAGTGTGTACAAACTACAGTGCATGTGCGAGGGTATTTTTGAAATATTTGTAAACGCCTTCTGTCCGCTTGCAAAGATGTTGTGGATCCGATGGCGTATTGTAGCAGCTTCTGGATCAGTGGTTTGCTACTTCGTACAGGTAGACTGTCGTGCACTATTTACTTTCGGTAGGTGGATCATAGTGCACTAACTAATCTCTTGCCTTTGTTCGTAGATGCTTGTATTCGTTGTAGTTGTTTGGCTCAGGTAGTATATCCGTCATTATTGCAAGTTGGCAGGTAGATGTATTCTTTTACGGACTGAAATCGACTTCAGGATACTGCATTTACTGAAGTCTTTCTGCATCTACCCATGGACGGATGTTGTACATACATTTGTATTCGTAGAGGATTTGTATGTATTGCAGATCTTTAACCTATGATGCACGGACACGGACACGGCGACACGGACACGACACGACACGGACACGGGACACGACTTTTTTTGAAAATATAGGACACGGGTACGACTCGGACACGGCAACACATTTTTTTATTTAGTGTATATATATTAATGTAATATCATATTAAAAATGACAAACAATAATAAATGAATGACATGATAACTTTTCTAGCTTATAATATAAAATATTTAGTACAAAATGTCTAGTACAACTACAAAAATATAAACAAATAATCACTTACTATAACATTAAGCATTCAAGCTTCAACTACTAGGATTAGCTTTAGAGGTTTGTTTTTGGCATTTAATATCATCATCATTGAATATCACTGCTTTCAACTCTGGTTCAACAAGAAAAAAATTTGTAATTGTGCAAAAAGAGAGGAAATGAAAATACCTTCACTTACAAAGAAAAATAAAAATGAGAAAATTCGATGAAGGGTATTAAATGCAGACGCTGATTTGGTGTTGTGGATAGAAAATAAGAAATTTAGTTTAAATCTCGCCAAAATTAAGAAATTATATTTTAAAAAAAATATAAAATATTTAAGATACGCGTGTCCAATTTGTTTTTAATATTTTTTTAATCGGACACGTTTTCGGCGTGTCCGACACGTGTCGGACACTGCACGCCTCTTTGAGGAGAAGTGTCGGTGCATCATAGTCTTTAACCCTTGATTGTATGTAGACCAGCGTGCTTATTTGTATTTTGATGTTGATTGTTAGAGTGTTGTAATATTCTTTTCATCTCTCTAATCTGATATCTACTTGCAAGAAGGTCTCCTGAACTTTTCGAATACATCTTCGATAATCATATTTTCACATAGCTTGAAAGGTTGAATATGGTTGACTGGTAAGGATGTTTGGATATCCTTGCTATAAGAGCTCGCACATACTTATATCTATTGCATATTAGTTACTTTTATTTGAGAGGACCAATGTATTTCACTTGACATTGAGTTGCTATTCACCGCACAAGTATTATTGTGTTTGTTGCTTTTGAATGAGATATAGAGAACTCATTCATCATCGATCATTAGTTGTAGTTGCTATTGACATGCCCGTTGCCTTTGCTCATAAACGATGCACTCATCGTTCGTTATATTTAACAAGTCTTTTGTTTGCTCACTAATGCTTGTGTCTCAATTGGTATGGTGATCTCTCAATATTGAATGAAAACTTTGTATCATTTATTTTCGGCACGTCATTACATCTCCATTTGATATTTGTTTAGGAATGTATCATGTCCACCTTTACAAATGGATTATCATGATCCAAAGGATTCTCTCACACTATAGCTTTATGATTAAGCCATATTCCACATGATCTTTGTCATTTAGAAGTCAAATTATGCTTGCAAAATGGATTGTAAGTAGTTGTCACCCAATTAAAGTGACAATATCAATATTTTCAAAGAAGATTTGGCTTTATTAGTTGTAGATATTTTAGCAGAACTTTATAGCTTAGTCTTAAAATGGAATTTATAGAATTCCGACTCAATAAGTTGCTTTCTAGAGCTGCCTTCCAATGCCTTTCATCCAATTTGTCCTCCATAACACGACCAATGACTTTAGTTGTCAATGGAGATCTTAAAAGATTTTTAACTATTTCTTCAACAATGACTTTTAATTAATATATATTCTTAATATCGACGACGTTCGGGACGCAATGGTGCCATCCATTTTGTAATCGGACATCATTTTGCCACTGACGAGGCTAATTTCCTTCGTAATGCGTGCTTTCGCAACACATTTGGACCGCCCTTCAAAATTTTCGACACTGTCTCAAACAACGCGATTTGATTGAATAAAATGTATATTCCTAATGCCAATGATGTTTTGGACGCAATGACGCTGTCCGTTTGTCGATCGGACTTCGTTTGAGCATCGTCGAGGCCTCGTTTCCCTTGTACCGCATGTCTTTGGATCATACTTAAATCATTTTTGAAATCTGCGACACCACCTCAAACAATCCAATTTAATCAAATAATATATATATTCTGAATGTTGACGACGTTCTGGACGCAATGACGCTGTCCGTTCGTCGATCGGATGTCGTTTGATTATCGTCGAGGCCTCGTTTCCCTCGTAGCCCATGCCTTCACATCATATTTGAGCCGCCTTTGAAAATTTTTAAACACTTCAAACGATCCAAATTTATTAAATATAATATATATTCTAAATGTCAGGGATGTTCCGGACGCAATGACGATGTCCGTTCATCAATCAGACGTCATATGGGCATCTTCGAGGCCTCATTTCTATTGTAGCGCAGACCTTTTTATTATATTTGCATCGTCTAGAAATTCATCACCCTTTTGGATCATCCAAATTTATTAAATAAAATATATTTTCTGAATGTCAACGACGTTCCGGACGCAATGGCGCTGTCCGTTTGTCGATCGGATGTCGTCTGAGCATTTTCGAGAGCTCGTTTCTATTGTAACGCAGGCCTTTATATCATATTTTGAATTGCATAGGAATTCACGACACCACCGATGACCGTTGCAACAAATGGAAATCCAAAAAGCATTTCAATCATCTCTCTAGTAGTGGATCTTAATCTTTTTATAATCATTAGGACTCTTCTTATCAGCCAATGCGTGAGGGTTGAGGGGCTTCAGTACTGACCTTTCTCCAAGCCCTCTAATCTAAATATTTTTGGATCCTTTTTAATGACTGTTGCAATCATTATTGCAGCTGAGCCCATTCGAATTCTTACCAAAATTCTACTACCAAAACTCCCATAAGCCAAAGGGATGAGCATCTTCTCCTATTTACTTTTATCTTATTTCTCATCATCATCCGAAATGTCACCCAGCATAAGTAAGAACTTTTGGACATGATCTCAGCCTCAAAGACTTAGTTTGAAGTGCCTTAAGCATCTCCAAAAGAGGCCTCTCCTTCTTAAGAGATTCCAACATATATGTAATGACTTTTCTTCACATCAAAGTCGTTGACAACACAAACTCACATTTTAAGATCAAATTCCTTTGTCATTTCACCTTCATAAACATGTTGTAGGAGAGTTGTCTTTTCCATTTGATTGCTTCTTCCACCAGTGCATAATAAAACCTAATACAATCCATATTCAAGCTGAATTCTCTTTATT
This sequence comes from Dendrobium nobile, assembly GCA_022539455.1. Taxonomy (NCBI): domain Eukaryota; kingdom Viridiplantae; phylum Streptophyta; class Magnoliopsida; order Asparagales; family Orchidaceae; genus Dendrobium; species Dendrobium nobile. Next base: position 6,994,829 of record CM039732.1, on the reverse strand, counting down.
GAATTTAAGATTTCTAGGCTTGTTGTAGGGGTCAACAAATGCCCCCCAACAAAGGTGGTACGTGCCCAGAGCGAATCACGTTTGTTGTATGTCAGTTGACGGTCTTTAGTAGCTTCCCTTCTCTTTTTTTATTATCATTTCTGCTTTTTGACCATTCTTTTTTTTGTCTTCCCCGTATAGAGAATGTTTCGTTGGCAGAGGCCTGATGATCTGCCCCCAGGTGAGCCTAGTGAGGCCGCCATCTGGGAGGCCATTGACAGACAGGATCCTCAGGGCAGTGTTGATGTTAGAGATAGACTGGAGCAGCACCAGGACATGCTGCGAGGGCGAGACATTTTTCACGACTTTTTTGCCCGCTTCCCCCTACTCCCAGAGCTTCCTCAGGGTTCTGTTGCCTTTGAGAACCTAGAGAGGTGGGTCACCAGTCTTAGACTGCAGTACGGGGAGTACCACCCGTTAGAGAGTTCTTTGGCACAGGTTGGCTGGGGTACCTGTGATGTTTTAGTGCCAGCAGCAGACACACTCGAGCCAGTTGGGCAGTCGAGTCTACTTTGCCACCGTCAGCTACAGTCGTCACCCCCTCTAGAGTGGCCGAGGGACTCCACAGTTGGACAGATTCTGAGCCCAATCAGCGGCTATGTTTCTTGGCCCCGGTACGTACTCCAGGCGCACAGGGAGACTCTTCGAGCGACAGGGATTTACGAGGCAGTGTATGTCTCGCTGTTCGATTACGGGCGTCTTCCTTCTTCTTGGGCCCGGGGTCTGGTTGAGTTTTGGGATGCCAGTCACGGCACTTGCTGGGTAGGAGCAGAGGAGCTTACAGTCACTCTTTCAGACCTACAGATGGTCTCCGGGCTTCCAGTTTTTGGGCATAGTTTTGAGGAGTGTGTACCTCCGGATGAACAGTTGTTTCACAGAGTTCCTTCACTAGACGGTGATAGGAGAGGCAGATTGTTACTTCCTGATGTTTACCCCAGGCATCTTCAACACTACTGTCAGACTTTTCGGTCAGCACGAGGTTTACAGATGCGCTCCCGGGCCACCATGCCTGTAGGTGTTTGGGTTAGTAGTTTCCTCCAAGAGAGGTTTTTGTTTTTAGCCGCTGCGTCACTACACGACCCATTTGACTTTGGGTTACAGCGCGGCACTTTGTTGACAGAGGAGACTGCCGAGCCTTTTCCTTCCACTAGCCTTGTTTCTCCAGCTTTACCAGGTGTTGACGAGGACTTACTGCTAGCAGGGTTTTTGGCGCTTTGGCTCAGCACCTTTGTGCTTCCGCTCAGGATGGGGTCTTTGAGGTGCAGCATCCTCCTAGCAGCTAGTCAGTTGTCGGAGCGACAGAGGCTTGCTCTTGCTCCTGCTGTCTTTGCCAGAGTATATAGAGTTTTACGGACTACTTCTGAGGCTGGCTCTTTGGATGTACGTGATTCAGCTTTGCCATGGCAGTACTTGTATGCGTGGATTCACTTGCACGTCCAGGGAGCCTTTTCCTGTTTAGAGACTCCGACCTACTTTCTGCAGAGAGGGTTCCCCACTGTTTTACAGCTCTTCCAGGCGTCTTCTACTTTTGAGTCGGAGAGGATTAGGTTGTTCTTCTTTGCTCCGTAGTCAGTCTCAGACCGGTTTGCCTTGGTACACCACCCGGACACAGTTAGCTTGCCACCCCACCAGAGGGGTATAGTTCTAGTTGACGGAGTTGATCATAGAGGTAGACGTACACTTTTGCTCCGTAGTCAGAGTTTGGCGGTTGCTGAGTACTTCATCAGCATGCGCCCAGGGTGGCTGTGTTACCGTCAGAGTGGTTTTGTGACGTTGGAGGGCTACTAGCCCAACAGTGTGGCCAGGCAGTTTGGGTTTTCACAGGCTACAGCCTACAACGGGCGGGTACTTCTCCCAGGGGTTACAGATGTACTATACATGGGGACAGTTCCGCTAGAGACTCGTTTTTACGTTGCCGCTGTGACTTGGGCGCACTTACTAAGGCTGAGGATAGGTTCCAGTTTTCTTTTAGCCCAGCCGTTTGCTCAGACAGGAGTCAGTTACACCCGACTGTCGTGGGTATGGTTGTCTTTCGGACCTGCTTTGGAGCACGACGCTAGGAGGTACGAGAGTCGGGTACGGGAGCTTGGGTCGTCGAGGGGACGTAGGTCCCGTCGGAGTCTTCCAGAGGTTGCTGGTGACAGAGGTACTACCCTATCCCTTATCATCTTTTCTTCTTGTCAGCATTTAGTTTGATAGACATTTGGTCATTTGATATGCATTTTCTTGGTGCAGGAATACACACTGAGACTCGTACCACCTCTACAGAGGTTGCTCCTCCTGCCAGAGTCCCAGATGTGGCACCTGCACCACTTCAGGCAGAGTCTTCTCGGTCTTCCCGCCGACGGGCCAGCTCTCAGCTTGTTACCTCTTCCAAGAGGTCTGTAGACACTCGCTCCTCTCCTAGGGACCTTGGGGAGGATGCACAGGAGCCGAGGAGGTCAGACTTTACGGGTTACAGTACGATAGACCCTTCTGCTGACTTCCTTTTCCCAGTTGACCCCTACGGGTCATTCTGGTTGGGAGAGTCTTCTACTGCTGGTGCCGCTTCGCTTACGGAGTTCTTTGGGGGGCCTCCACACACACTGTCACCGTTAGGCTTGGTGCATACGAAGTTCTCTTTCTTCCCTGAGGGCCACCCGACAGACTTTGCGAGCTCTTCCCCTGTCTCTGCTAGTTACTTGACCGATCTTGTAGGACCTTCTACACCAGCCAGTTACCCAGCCGACCTTACGGGTCCTTCAGTTCCAGCCAGTTATCCAGCCGACTCTGCGGGTCCCTCCACGGGTACGTATTTATTATAAGTCAATTTATTTTAAATGCATTATTATAATATTTTCTTCATATTAATTGATTCTGATCTTTTGTGCAGTTCCCGTGGGATATGATTACACTTCAGAGATTATCAGCTATGATCTCCTACCTCCGACCTCCGTGACGTCTGAGATGTGTAGCGATTTGGCGCAGCCTCTGAGGATGTTAGTCTTCAGCATTGACCCCAGGTCTCCAGAGTCTTGGCACGACTTTTCTTCTACTGCCAACCAGCTCCTTGGCCTACTAGCCAAGTATGGGGCGAGCACTACCGAGTTACATTTTTGGGAGGCGGTGTGCCGCGAGGCGGAGTCTTGCATCTGGCATCTGAGCTCCCTCTCGATCACCGGGTCTACAGTTACACTTCCAGAGATAGAGGGGATGGTTGTCAGCTGCAGAGCGAGGGCTGATGGTGCTCACGACCTACATGACCGTAGTGTAGAGATCATGAGGAGACACCGTCAGAGTACTTCTGACATGACTAGGGAGGAAGACGGGGTGACAACCCGTATGTAGAACATGTGGAGGGACATCACGCAGGCGATGTCTCAGAGGCTTCACATACAGGACAGACGTAGACGAGGGGATCGTCTCATTAGGAAGGAGGAGCAGCGTCAGAGAGCTTTGCAGCAGGAGGTGCTAGATGCAGACGCTTCACTAGCACGTGCCGTGGAGCAGTTTCAGGTTGCCCAGTCAGAGTTTCAGACTTTGGCTACGATCACTGACAGGTTGGAGAATTTACGGGCTCGCCTTTTCTGACACTTTCTCGTTCGTTGTTGTTTTGGTCTGTACTTTTTGTAGTGACTTGAGTCTCCATGTACTTGTACTTCATGATGATCATTATATATATATGGAGGATTTTTTTTTGTCAGTATTTCTTCCTTTTTTTTTTAGTTGTGTTGAGTTGTGTGTTGGAATTGCACTCTGAGTTTGAGTTTTCGACTTATGTTGTTGGTATTACTGGGGATTTTAAATATTTATTTGGAGATCTTGGCACGCGTCGCGATGTCGATCCAAATAAATATTTAAAATGCCCCCAGCCTTTGAGGGTAATTGTGAGCAGCGTCGCTTCAGCCACTTATTGAAATCAGTAGCCATTAGATTTAGCTCAAATTTCAAAAATTTTGGCTCATTCTGTTCTATGCTTTTTGCGATGGACCTAACGAAAGATTTGTGGGTTCTTGGATTCAGTTGATAGTACCAAATGTGGGTAGTATCTTAATCCTTAACCACTTGAGAAGACTTTTAATCTAAGTCACTTGATTTCATCAGATTAGAAGAGCAATAATTTGATAGCTCTTTGTCCTCTAGTTACTGAAACGATGTCTCTCTATCGCGGCCTTTCTTATAGAGTATTGAGTATACAGAACTGCCAGCGATCCGGCCATATTTGGGCATGTTGGATCCGGCCTTTTACTCCCATTCAGGCTTCAGACTCGAGCCATGGGAAATATGCTCCCTGATACTGAATCTTCTGAAATTAGTAGATTTGAAGTCATCCCTTGTAGTTGAAGACTTGGAATCTACAGACATTTGGTAAGTGTTCGAGACTACTCTTATCCATTGGAATTTGATTCTCCGGTCAATTAGGAGAGTCTTGTAGACTACGACTCCTAGAACTCGTTAAGTCAAATCAGCCTTCGTTCTTTCTGCAGTCCTTTTTGATAGGTTGACAACGTGAGGGTTCCGCTACTACAGCCTTTCTTATGGCGTATTGAGTAGACAGAACTGCCAGCGATCCGGCCATATTTGGGCGTATTGGATCCGACCTTTACACCCATTCGAACCTTAAGCTTCGGACTGTTGAAAGTCTTCAAGCTTTTCTGGCTCATTTTGTTGGAGCGTATATTCACAAAAATCTCTTTTTTTTACTTTTGAAATCTTAGTACACTAGAAGGAGAAGTATCCCGAACTTCAGAGAAAATCACCCACATATACACTGATAATATAAGTTAGCACATCCTGATTTCATAGTTGAAGATTTTAGATATTTATTCGGGGATCTCGGCACGCAGCACGATGTCGACCAGAATAAATATTTAAAATGTCCCCAGTTTTTTTTTTTTTTTTGCAAAATTGACATTCGGGAGTTTTAAATATTTATTTGGGGATTTCGGCACGCAGCGCGATGTCGACCCGAATAAATATTTAAAATGCCTCTTTTTTTTTTTTTGCAAAATTGACATTCAAGAGTTTTAAATATTTATTCGGGGATCTCGGCACGCAGCGCGATGTCGACCCGAATAAATATTTAAAATGCCCCCATTTTTTTTTTTGCAAAATTGACATTCCGGAGTTTTAAATATTTATTCGGGATCTCGGCACGCAGCGCGATGTTGATCCTTCCAAAATTTACCAGCGGAGTCGCCAGAAATCTGTGGGCTCCGAAAATTCGGCCCCGGCCTCCCAGCCGCGCTTTTTTTCTATTTTTTTTTGGCGAGGGAGTTTTAACGGATAAGTTCCGAGGTAAATTTTGGAAGGCAGATGGGTTTGTAGATAAGACACTACCCAGAGATTTCGCCCTCATTTTATGAGGACTTTATGATCTGAGTTCTGGTTTCCTATAGGCGCAAGCCCCTATAGTTAATTACCCCTCCCGATCACGAGAGAGAACTTTCGATTAAGGCTAGTCATCAATCAGATACGTAGAATATACGTGTTATCTGGCATATAGTAGCAACAATGGGTTTAGGATATTTGTAGAAATTGGATTTTGAGTTTAGATTTGGGTATTTGGAAAGGTTTGGAAAGTTTGAAAATAATTGGGAATTTGGAGATTTTGATATTTAAAAAATAGAAATTTTACCATCTTGTACTTAAAGCGGATGGTGGGGGAATGGATAATGGACACGATCAAGATCCCATGGTTCCGTTGTCCCGGGCCATCGTGGTCCCTGGTCTACTTAGTCAGAGGAGGTAGTCGACCCAACCTGACAGAAGGATCCTTGTCGGCAGCCATGGGTTGCTTCGTCCAAGGGAACCTTGTAGACCGGGGTTGAATGTTTGTCTAAGGGGACAAATTTGAATCCACCTTAGCTTACAGAGGGCTTTGTGCCCTATCGATCATATCCTATTGATTCATATCTCAAGGATTTAACGCCATTAAGGAGCGTATTGGCTTTGGCCATAACCGCTATCTGTGGTGCCATTTGGCGGCAAAACCACTCGGTTCAGAGGGCCCCGGGTCATAACCGTTTACCTGCAGTGCCATTTGGCGGCAAAACTGCCGGTTAGAGGACACGTACCACGTCCTTACTAGCAAGAGATTGTCTTGAGAATGGATCCTAGTGATATTTTCGACTAGGCATTTGGCTCTTTGTGAGCTAGAGTAAATTTCAATTTGTCCGCCTGAGCAAACTGTTGCGGAGGGCGGATGGATTTTGCTTTAACTGCGTTGATGGATTTATTTCAATTTTAAATATTTTTGAGATTTTGAGATTTTTGGGATTTTGGTTTTTTGGATATTTGGAATGGCATTTGAAAAATATTTGGAATGAACCCCTCCGGTTGAGATTTGAATTCAACACGGCCATCATTGAGGTGTTCGGGGGTCATTTCTTTTTATGGATTGAACCTTGTCAACTCTGTCGGGCTGTCGACAGAGGATCGGGTTTTGTAGGCTTTGAGCCTTTATTAGTGAATTCATATTGTTGTAAGCCTTGATGGCCTAATATGAATATTTTAAAGCAAATATGCCGGTCGTCACAACTTTATATTTGCTTAATGGTTCGAACCCTGTCGACTTCTATTGACCCGTATAGAAGGATCGGTTTCGAACCTGAATTCACTTGTTGATCCGCGCAGCATCCCTAGACGTCACGTGTGTACCAATAATACGCTCGCCGGGGCCCATACGGGTTGAGATTATATACCCTCTTTTAGTGTACCTAAGTGTGTACAAACTACAGTGCATGTGCGAGGGTATTTTTGAAATATTTGTAAACGCCTTCTGTCCGCTTGCAAAGATGTTGCGGATCCGGTGGCGTATTGTAGCAGCTTCTGGATCAGTGGTTTGCTACTTCGTACAGGTAGACTGTCATGCACTATTTACTTTCGGTAGGCGGATCATAGTGCACTAACTAATCTCTTGCCTTTGTTCGTAGATGCTTGTATTCGTTGTAGTTGTTTGGCTCAGGTAGTATATCCGTCATTATTGTAAGTGGGCAGGTAGATGTATTCTTTTACGGGCTGAAATCGACTTCAGGATACTGCATTTACTGAAGTCTTTCTGCATCTACCCATGGACGGATGTTGTACATACATTTGTATTCGTAGAGGATTTGTATGTATTGCAGATCTTTAACCCTTGATTGTATGTAGACCAGCGTGCTTATTTGTATTTTGATGTTGATTGTTAGAGTGTTGTAATATTCTTTCCATCTCTCTAATCTGATATCTACTTGCAAGAAGGTCTCCTGAACTTTTCGAATACATCTTCGATAATCATATTTTCACATAGCTTGAAAGGTTGAATATGGTTGACTGGTAAGGATGTTTGGATATCCTTGCTATAAGAGCTCACACATACTTATATCTATTGCATATTAGTCACTTTTATTTGAGAGGACCAATGTATTTCACTTGACATTGAGTTGCTATTCACCGCACAAGTATTATTGTGTTTGTTGCTTTTGAATGAGATATAGAGAACTCATTCATCATCGATCATTATTTGTAGTTGCTATTGACATGCCCGTTGCCTTCGCTCATAAACGATGCACTCATCGTTCGTTATATTTAACAAGTCTTTTGTTTGCTCACTAATGCTTGTGTCTCAATTGGTATGGTGATCTCTCAATATTGAATGAAAACTTTGTATCATTTATTTTCGGCACGTCATTACATCTCCATTTGATATTTGTTTAGGAATGTATCATGTCCACCTTTGCAAATGGATTATCATGATCCAAAGGATTCTCTCACACTATAGCTTTATGATTAAGCCATATTCCACATGATCTTTGTCATTTAGAAGTCAAATTATGCTTGCAAAATGGATTGTAAGTAGTTGTCACCCAATTAAAGTGACAATATCAATATTTTCAAAGAAGATTTGGCTTTATTAGTTGTAGATATTTTAGCAGAACTTTATAGCTTAGTCTTAAAATGGAATTTATAGAATTCCGACTCAAATAAGTTGCTTTCTAGAGCTGCATTCCAATGCCTTTCATCCAATTTGTCCTCCATAACACGACCAATGACTTTAGTTGTCAATGGAGATCTTAAAAGATTTTTAACTATTTCTTCAACAATGACTTTTAATTAATATATATTCTTAATATCGACGACGTTCGGGACGCAATGGTGCCATCCATTTTGTAATCGGACATCATTTTGCCAATGACGAGGCTAATTTCCTTCGTAATGCGTGCCTTCGCAACACATTTGGATCGCCCTTCAAAATTTTCGACACTGTCTCAAACAACGCGATTTGATTGAATAAAATGTATATTCCTAATGCCAACGATGTTCTGGACGCAATGGCGCTGTCCGTTTGTCAATCGGACTTCGTTTGAGCATCGTCGAGCCCTCGTTTCCCTTGTACCACATGTCTTTGGATCATACTTAAATCATTTTTGAAATCTGCGACGCCACCTCAAACAATCCAATTTAATCAAATAATATATATATTCTGAATGTTGACGACGTTCTGGACGCAATGACGCTGTCCGTTCGTCGATCGGACGTCGTTTGATTATCGTCGAGGCCTCGTTTCCCTCGTAGCCCATGCCTTCACATCATATTTGAGCCGCCTTTGAAATTTTTTAAACACTTCAAACGATCCAAATTTATTAAATAAAATATATTTTCTGAATGTCAACGACGTTCCGGACGCAATGGCGCTGTCCGTTTGTCGATCGGATGTCGTCTGAGCATTTTCGAGAGCTCGTTTCTTTTGTAACGCAGGCCTTTATATCATATTTTGAATTGCATAGGAATTCATGACACCACCGATGACCGTTGCAACAAATGGAGATCCCAAAAGCATTTCAATCATCTCTCTAGTAGTGGATCTTAATCTTTTTATAATCATTAGGACTCTTCTTATCAGCAAATGCATGAGGGTTGAGGGGCTTCAGTACTGACCTTTCTCCAAGCCCTCTAATCTAAATATTTTTGTCTCCTTTTTAATGACTGTTGCAATCATTATTGCAGCTGAGCCCATTCGAATTCTTACCAAAATTCTACTACCAAAACTCCCATAAGCCAAAGGGACGAGCATCTTCTCCTATTTACTTTTATCTTATTTCTCATCATCATCCGAAATGTCACCCAGCATAAGTAAGAACTTTTGGACATGATCTCAGCCTCAAAGACTTAGTTTGAAGTGCCTTAAGCATCTCCAAAAGAGGCCTCTCCTTCTTAAGAGATTCCAACATATATGTAATGACTTTTCTTCACATCAAAGTCGTTGACAACACAAACTCACATTTTAAGATCAAATTCCTTTGTCATTTCACCTTCATAAACATGTTGTAGGAGAGTTGTCTTTTCCATTTGATTGCTTCTTCCACCAGTGCATAATAAAACCTAATACAATCCATATTCAAGCTGAATTCTCTTTATTGAATTTAAGATTTCTGGGCTTGTTGTAGGGGTCAACACTTACTGGTAGGGCAAATCAATTTTGGTCAAATCTAGAAAGCCTTAAGGAAGCCCGAAATGAGTATCCCATTACCGATTGGCTCACTATGAAGTGAGAATTGAAACACAAGTATGTGCCTCCGTCTTATTTCCCCAGAGTGTTAAACAAGTGGAATAGGTTGACCCAGGGTAGCAAACCAGTCAAGGATTACATCGCATCCTTTGACGACTACTTGATTAGATGCAAGGGGGAGACCGCTGCTACCCCCGCGCAGATTCTGTCAATGTTTCGTACCGGGTTGCAAGAGGATCTTCGCAATGAGCTTTTTGCCCTGAAAGTTACTACCCTGGAGAATGCGTATAGTATCGTTCTAAACCTTGAGGAGAGTCGGTCCCAAGACCCTAACCGATCCCACGACTTTAGGCATTCGTATAGGCCTTCTGGTAGCTCCACCACTCACACTCCTACTACACGACCTACTCTTGGGAGCACCAGTCGACCACCCACCGGCCCTCCTGCTCCCCGATCTGATGTTAGACCCAAACCTCCCACCTCGGATATCCCTCGGTCCAATCCCGGGACCAAGTGCTTTCGATGCCACGGGTATGGGCATATCGCTTCTCAATGCTCCAGTCCTTATAAGATTTCTATCGTCGAGGAGATTATTGAGGATGATCTTGAGTCCGAGGTTGATCAGATCCATCAGGTCGAGGATGAAGGCGAATTCTTCGAGGAGGACGATGACACCACCATCCTCCATTTCCTTCAGAGACTGGATACCTCCCCCATCTGCGTGGTGAGATGTGCGCTATCACACCCAACCCTCACTGATGACTGACGTAGGACCACCATTTTTCATACCTATACAAAAATCAAGGATAAGAACTGCAAAGTCATCGTGGATAGCGGTAGTTGCATCAATGCTGTGTCCTCTGAAGTTACTAGATAGACAAGAGGGGGGGGGGTGAATTGTGAAAACTTTTTGACAATAATTAAAACCTAAGCAGGAGTTCTAATTTTTTTATGCTTTTAAAATTTTAACATGAAAAAAGATTTAAACAACTTTTTTTTCACAAATTTTCCCAAGCAAATATTATGAAATAAAATGCACGCAATAATAAAAAGACAATAAGGAAAAAGCACACCGAGATTTTTATAGTGGTTCGGTCAAACCATGACCTACGTCCACTCCCCGGAGTCCTCCACTCCGGGTATTTCACTACAAGCAATAGCTCTCCTTTTGCCCCCCTTGGCAAGGCGGAGAAGCCCTTACAATACTCCCTTTCACCAACCCGGCGTGGTGGAGTGCCAAACTCTGTTTTCACCCTCGTGGCGACGGTAGAGAACCTTCTCGTTTTTCTCCCTCCTGGAGAAGGCATAGTACCTCGAGGTCATGGATGTAGAAGAGCCTTTCCCCTTGGAGATCCTCCCACCAATCTTCTAGGGCCACAGAAGGAGCAAGATGCAGCAAGTTCGGAGTAACCGTGTGATCTCCCTCACACCTCTTCTCCCTCACAACGCTCACCTTCTCCTTCCTCTCTCAAACCCTAAAGAACTTCTCAAGAGCTCACTCCCTCAGAATCCCTCTCTAACCACGTTCTCCTCTCTGATTCACACCTTCAAAATATGACAAGTTTTACACATAAAAACGGGCTCCAAAATCCCTGAGATTTCAAAAGTAGCTGTTACTATCGTACAGTACGGTTTCTAATCGTACAGTACGATATGTATAAACAGACTTCGTCCTGGTACAAAGCGGTACGAACAGTTCAAAAACATTTGTACAGTACGATTTTAAATCGTACGGTACGATCCACAACAATTCTGTTCGTACAGGACGATAGTCGGGACGATCAAACATCGTCTCTGTTCATCGTATGATACGATGAGACAAAACCCAAGAGATTGTCCAGGACGATCTTTGGGACGATTATAATTCGTCTCTGTTCATCGTATTGTACGAACGGGTTCGTACAGTACGATGTTCAAATTATAATTAAGCCGGATTTCTTGCACTAATCACTTGTTAAATTAAGTAAGTATTTAAAATAAATCGTACCGTATGAATATGTTCGTACAGTACGAACGGTGCAAAATAACTTACTTAAGTTAAAACGACGGCTAGGGTTTTGGATTTGAACATATCGTACAGTACGATTACATTCGTACGGTGCGATCTATTCACATAATCATCCTACAAAGCTCTGATCGTACGGTACGAAATAAGATCGTACAGTACGATCTACAGAGAAAAAAAACTCTAAAATTTTCATTTAAAAAATACTCTCCCCCTGTGTGTGTGCATGGTTGCTCAGACTTTTATGCATTTTGTGGCCAGACTTAAGAAAATAAAAATAAAATAAACAATAAAATACATTACAGACTCATACTCCTAATCTACCCATTTTTGAGTCTTCCTATCGTCTTGGGTAGCTTTTGATCTTTCCTGAAATGTTAGTACTCACGGACAATAGCAAATAATATTCAATAAATCTCAAGATAATTCAAACGACATTATTTGTCATCATCAAAATCTCAAACTCGGGGTCATGGGTTACAACATTCTCCAGCATGGTATCCAAGTTAGGACTTTCTCCCGTTCCTCACCCCAGTCCTTATAAGGTCGCTTGGATCAATTCCACCGCCTTGGAGGTGAAGGAACGAAGTGTCGTGCCTATCTCCTTTGACTCTTACAAGGAGAATGTATGGTGTGATATTCTGATTATGGATGTTGGACAGATTCTATTAGGATGACCTTGGATTTTTAATAATGATGTCCGCATCTATGGGCGTTCGAACACCTGCGTGTTCGAACATGCGGAAAGAAAGATCAAGCTTTTACCATCGTAGCCCCGGGGTAAGGATAACACCAAGCCCTCCCCGAATAACCCCAAGAAGGGACTGAATTTGATTGCTGCTAAGGTTTTGGATTCTGAGGTCGCCCACAGCGCTCCTCTGAATGCACTTTTTGGTCGTGAGATTCCCGCTGAGTTTGATGTGCCCATCCTTGATGAAGTCCGACCTATTTTATAGCAGTTTGCTGATATATTTCCTGATGATCTCCCAGATAGATTACCTCCACTTAGGGATATTCCGCATGCCATAGACTTTGTTCTTGGAGCCTCCCTCTCGAACCTACCCCATTATCGCATGAATCCTACTGAGCACGTTGAGCTTAAGAAGTAGGTAGATGAGTTACTACAGCGAGGTTTCATCAAGGAGAGTCTTAGTCCCTGTGCGGTACCAGCCCTTCTTACCCCTAAGAAGGATGGATCTTGGCGGATGTGTGTTGATAGCCGTGCTATTAACAAAATCACCGTCACGTACCGTTTTCCGATCCCAAGGTTAGATGACACGCTAGATATGATGTCGGGTGCCACACTGTTTTCTAAGATAGATCTAAAGAGTGGATACCATCAGATTCGGATCCGACCTGGGGATGAGTGGAAGACCGCCTTCAAAATGAATGATGGCCTTTATGAGTGGTTAGTCATGCCCTTTGGGTTGAGTAATGCCCCTAGCACGTTTATGAGGGTTATGACTTAGGTTTTACGCCCCTTTATGGGTAAGTTTGTTGTCGTCTACTTTGATGACATACTTATCTATAGCCATTTGGTTGATCAGCACCTGGACCACCTTAGGTAGGTTTGCGATGTCCCGAGGAAGGAGCAGCTTTATGCCAATCCTAAGAAATGCACTTTCCTCGTAGACCATGTCATCTTTCTAGGATTTATCGTGTCTGCACAAGGGGTTTCTGCCGACCCTGAGAAGGTTAGAGCCATAGTTGACTGGCCCATTCCTCAGAACATTCGGGAAGTTCGCAGCTTCCACGGATTAGCTACCTTCTATAGGAGATTTATCCGGAATTTCAGCACCATTGTATCTCCTATCACTGATTTTCTGAAGAAGGGTGATTTCCACTGGACCCCGGCTGCAACCAGAGCATTCGATGAGATTAAGAAACAAATGGTGGAGGCCCCAGTGATGAGACTTCCTGACTTCTCTAAAGTCTTTAAAGTGACCTGCGACGCTTCGGGGGTCGGAATTGGAGGAGTCCTCTCCCAGGAGGGTCACCCTATAGCATATTTCACTGAGAAGCTGAATGATATTAGGCAGCGTTACTCCACGTATGACAAGGAATTCTACGCCGTGATCCAGTCCTTTCGCTATTGGCGACACTATTTTCTCCCGCAAGAGTTCGTCATCTTTTTGGATCATGAGGCCTTGAGGTACATTAATTCTCAAAAGAAGTTGAATGCCCGACATGGCCGCTGGGCAGAATTTCTTCAGGAGTACACTTACACTCTTAGGCACAAGGCTGGGGTCGAGAATAAAGCTGCCGACGCTCTCAGCCGACGAATGATGACTACTTTTGAGTTAAGAGCGGAAGTCGTGGGTTTTTATCAAATGAGGAAGGATTATCTTGAGTGCTCAAACTTCAGGGAGATTTATTCTTCCTTGTCCACAGTGAGCACGCGCCTTGTGGACGATTTCCTATTGGAGGATGGTTACCTTTTCAAAGCCCAAAAGCTTTGTCCCTAACATCTCCCTTAGGGAATTCCTTGTGTGGGAACTTTACGCTGGAGTCCTCGCTGGACATTTTGGGAGGGATAAGACGATTGAGGCCGTTGCTTACCGTTTCTATTGGCCGAGCCTTAAGAGAGATGTTGGTAGGATGGTTGCTAGGTGTCACACGTGTCAGTTAGCCAAGCAACGTAAACAGAACACTGGCCTATACAGTCCGTTACCTATGCCCAGTTGTCCTTGGCAGGACGTTAGTATGAATTTTATTTTAGGCCTGCCGAAGACACTGCGTAGGAATGATGCCATATGCGTAGTCGTAGATAGATTTTCCAAGATGGCTCATTTCCTCCCCTGTTCCAAAACATCTGATGCCTCTCACATCGCCAAGCTGTATTTTAATGAGGTCGTCCGCTTGCATGGGTTACCCAAAACCATTGTATCAGATCGAGATGTGAAGTTAACTAGCTACTTCTGGAAGACCCTGTGGATGAAGATGGGTACCAAGTTACAATTTTTCACTGCCTTTCACCCACAGACTAATGGTCAGACAGAGATAGTTAACAGGAGTTTGGGTAATTTGTTGCGTTCGTTGGTTAGGGATCATATTAGAGATTGGGACACTATCCTACCCAATACTGAGTTTACGTACAATAATTTTGTAAACCGAATCACGGGTCTAAGTCCTTCTGAGATTGTATATGAGTTTAAGCCTAGACAACCTTTAGATCTGATCGCTATGAGTTCTAGGTATAAGATTTTCGAGTCAGCTTCTGCATTTGCATCTCATCTGCATGAACTGCATAAGGAAATTGTACAAAACATTGAAAAGAGCAATAAAGATTACAAGTTATATGTTGATTTAAAATGACGATTTAAAACTTTTAAGGTGGGTGACTCCGTGATGGTGCGGATCCGTCCGGAACGGTTCCCACAAGGAACCGTTAAGAAGCTACATGCCAAGGGTGCTGGGCCATTTAAAATATTAAAGAAAATCAACGACAATGCATACGTGGTAGACCTCCCAGAGGATTTCAACATCAACCCGACTTTTAACATTGAGGATCTAGTTGCTTACGAAGGCCCTGATTTCAATCCACCCAACCCACTCTCGTAACAGCCTGATATAACCCCACTTTTGGAAAACCCTAATTTGCCTCCCCTTCTGACCATTCCCAAATTACCCATGGCTGATAAAGTGGACATAATTTTAAGTGATGACATTATCTCTACCAAGGAAGGTGGAAGAAGAAGGTACTTGATCAGATGGAGAGGAAAACCTGAATCGGAGGACACGTGGATAGACCGCGAGGAGCTGCAGCGGATAGACCCAGATGCTTTGGAGCTTTACGAGAGAGACTCTTACTCGACGGAGTCGAGTTTTCTCCCACCCCGGGAGAATGATGGGGACATCAGTTTGAAAGTCTATCGTCGACGTGGCCGTAGATCAACGGCCACAATTTATTCTATGTACTTTTGATTTTATTAATTGTCTACTTATTGACGTATTTGTTTTTATTTCAGCATTTTCCCTTTTTACCCTTGCTTGAGGGATTGAGTTATGTTGCCCCTTGAAGGTATTTGAGTCCTTTTGTTTTAAGTCATTGTAAAGGCTAATTAAAGCCTTCATCTTGTTCTTTTGGAGGTTAATGAATTATTATGAAGAATTTTTCCTGCATTTGTGTTCTTGAAGCTTATGTGAGAGCTTGAGAGAGAGTTTGAGAGCTTGGTGGAGCCTAGGAGAGGCCACCCGTCGTACCCAACAGTCACCACCGGTGGCTCTTGGTTCTCCTCCCTTACTTCCACCGCCGGCCATCTCCACCTCCGATCTCACTCCATAACCCCATCTCCCCTAACTCACCGTTAACCTACCCCCCACCCGACCCCTTTTCTCCCCTAGCTCCACATCCCGTCCCGCCCAAGCCAAAACCACCGCCGGCCACCCTTGTTTGCTTGCATGAATGAGGAGTTAATTCCTCATTAGTACTTACCTAAAGGGTTTAATTGATTTGGGAAATTATTCTTATCATTTGAAATTCGAATTTTGAATTTCAAATAGTTTCCTGAATTAGAGAGCTATTTTAGGAAAGTTTTTATTCTCATTCTAAGTTAAATTCAAAATTAACTTGGATGGAATTTTTCTTTTCCTAAATTAAAGGGGCCAATTAGGAAGTTGATTTATTTTCCCTCCACAAAACCCTTCTCCCTACTCCCCCATGCCGCCGACCCCTTGATTGGGCTCCTCTCCTTTAATGCTACTTCAAGGCTATTAATTACATTTAATTTGAAATCCAAATTCAAATTATTTCCCTCCACTTTTACTCAAAACCTGAAAATATTTTCAGATTTTGAGATTAGAACAATTCTACGTTCACCCAACCTAGTTCTTTCAAACCCTAGCCCCTCCTCCCTTTTTTTTAAACCGCCGGCCTCCCTCCCCACCGCCATCTCTCTCCCTCTTCTTCTTTATTGTGTTCTCCCCTTCTCATGTTCATGATGTATGGCCGATCTGGAGCTTGACTCCGATTTTGCATACGACGGCTAAGGCTTATTGGATCTTCTCAAGTGGCCGTTCTTCGACATGACTCCAACATTGACGGATCCATAGAGAAATCCGTCGACCACATAATTTTCACTTTGACCGAGGCTATGGAGGGACAACTATTGGATGTCACGTGGTGTATCAAGATGGGTTCTTCTTGAAGGTGATCTTCTCTCTTGACTCATGTACGTTCATATTCTACTTATTTCGTAGAGAGATTGTTCAAGCAAGAGATTGTGTTCCATTATTTCCATCCACTAGTAAGCGTAGGATTGTTGCTTCGTTGCTCTTAGATCTCTTTGTTAAACCAAGGTTATGTTGAAAGCTACTTTGTATGCATTGCTTTAGATTGTCTTACATGTTTGATTTTGCTTAGTCTCTTGCGTAGCTTAGCCTAAGCGGAAGTGACTGCTTATTAGTTTTATTTTGTTGTTTTAATTGCTAATAACGAAAATCCAAAATTGCTCTTTAATTATTTTGTGTAAGTTTCCTATTTTGCATTTTGTCCTGCATCAGGTTTCCTCTGGGAATTCCTATAAGATAAACTGTTTGAAAATATGACCATTTAAAGTTATCTATTAAATGGAATGATTACAATCAGTTTAGAAATACCAAGAGATCAAATAAGGTTTTTGATGATCAAATGGCCGATTAGCAGAAGAAATTAGGAAAAGCATCTTGGAAAATGTGGAGACCTAATCGCTTGATATGTTTGGAAAAAAGCTATGTTAGTTATTCAATTGTTCAGTTGTCCTTTTTTTGACTATTTAATTGAGAGTTTTGGTCAAGGGTTTAGTGACAGACTATCTTTTTGCTCCAATCTCATCAGCCATTTCCACTGTGATTGCAGATATAGTTGCAAGCTATCAGTTCATTGGTTACAATAAAAGTTACTCTTCTGTTCATAGCTGTTAGTTTCCCTTTTCTTAAGCAAGGGAACCTATTGTTGGTTTACAACAAATCAATAAATTTAGTTTACTTTTGTCACACCCCACTGTGACCCCTTTAGTTTGACATAGGGCTATTAGGGAAAATCCTAATGTATCTTACCTATTATAACATCTAATTTATTCAAAATTTAAAACATTGATCATTTCATTGAGCACACATCCTAACATTTTCAAGTATAGAAGAAAATTTTTAATCCTTAATCATCCATACATCTATAGAGACACTAAAATAATTGCAAGTTCTATTCATATCATCAAAATTCATATAAATCATAAATGAGCATACAGGCCAAAACTCTATCTTACAACAAACTATGCACCAAAAATGTATGCCCAAAATACCAAAACTTGCCCCTTAATTAGGCTCTATTTTGTCAACTCTTTTATTTGAAGTGGCATTTTGGCTTAATAGGATATGAGTAAAATTCAGTAAGATAAACAATTTATAGATAGGAATTAAATAACATTTAAGCTTACTTATGGGCATACGTTAGTTCACATGTTTCCTGTAGACCTTCTATAAAAATAGCTAATTTAACCTCTGATCACTTTATAAGCAAAATAGCTAATTAAAAAAAAATTAGAGAAACATGTGAGTTCAATTACAACTTACATTTCATCAATTATTAATAAACTATTAATTAACTTCGTTTTTTGCTCACATATATGAAATACCATGTCTCCTTTCAACTTTAGAATGAGTCATGTATATGGAATTTCTTCTTTTGGCTACCATAAGCTCAAAAGCTACGCATCGAGGACCCTTCGGCATCCCATGGGGCCATCTTTGTTGTCCTATTTGTACAGGTCAATAGACATATTTTATCGGAAGGAACCTTTGACCTCTTGCTTGGCTTACCTCTGTCATTGACCTGTATAATTCATTACCTTGCCATTCTATCCATATATATGAATTTTTTTCTTCTTCTAAAACACTTTTCATATCATTTCATTGTTTGAACATTCTGATGTATACATCACATTTTCATTTCATAATATTCTATACACATACATACATCTTTCAATTTAAACATGCACTCTTATTTTCATAAAATAAGATAGATAACAATCTTATATAATAAATTAATTTGTAATAAACACATTTCCTTAAATTTCTTTTTCTTATTTTTCCTAATTGAGGGTATTGATGGTCCCTTTATAAAAAAATTGTCTCATTCTTATCACCCTGTCGCTTCCTCCATTTATACACTACCTAAAGAATAGATTTTTTTTTCTTGATAGATTCTAATTCCTTTTGTTATGATACAATTAAATTTTAATTTATCCTCAAGATATTATTCTTACCTCAAAATAATCCCTCATATAAATATCAAGTTAATCAACTCATACTTGTAATTAATTTCACAAATAATTCACAAAAAAACAAAATTTGTAACTTCAAATTCTACTTTTCCCGTATTTCCTTCTCCTTTCATTCAGTCAGCTTGCAGCCTCCCTTTTGTTCGATGCTCTAGTGCACAGACAAGGTTGGCAAATGGGACGAATGGTTGCTAGGGAGGGGAGTTCGGCAAATATATGATGAATCAATGTTAGCTAATTTATGACAGAATATGATGTTGCATCTTGTCTTGCATCCTTGGTCAACAAATAAATTAAAATTGCATTCAAATTAACAGTTGTGAGACCACCTCAATTATCATCCTTGATTTGAAAGAAATGGCCTATACATCTCAAAGGCTTTTAAGAGTTAATAAAAAGGGAAAAAATTATTATTTATAGTGACAATATTAGTTTGTTAGTTGCACATAAAAATTTAGGTTGAAGAAGATGAATATCAACGAAAGCCTAAAAATATAAATTAAACATCACATATATAGTGGGAAAATGCACCTTAAATATAATAGAAGTATTTAACCAGAAAATGATAAATAACTGATATATCTAAAAGTATTTACAAATTTTGAACTTAATACCTTTAGGATGCACAAAATAAAAAAGTATATATATCATATTAGGAAGTGAAGGAAAAGATACTCACTTTTTATGATCTTCAAGGAAATAAATTTTTTATTGTAACAATAGTTTAGGTTCTCACCTTTAAAACAACATTGAAAAGATTTTTACCAAACATTCTACAGCCTTTACCCTCTTTTTCATCACATAATTGAAATAAGCATCCAACAAAGAAAAGCTGCAAAATAACTTGAAAAGAAGAGAAAAATGTGAATATTTAGCAAATTAGAAGGGGAAGATAGACAATTTTGTACTCATCTTATATCATAAAGACGCCATTACCTTTTAAATTAGCATGTAAAAGGTGTTATTACTAATTCATATTTAAATCCATTGACTTTGCTTGTTTCCAAAGGATTGAAGAGAGGACTACATGGCTCAATATCATCATTTAATCCAAAGTTATTTTCATCATATTAAACTTAACAAAGATCTCAAAAAAAAAAAAAAAAAAAAAAAAAGACAAAAAATAACAATCTAGATGATACAGTCGTATATAATATTTTTTTTTTGCATAATGGAGAGCTATGTCTATCTGAAACTCAAATAATAAAATTATTAAGCTTGTTTAACATACAGTTATATACTTGCTATATAGATAGGAAGAAGTGACTCTAGGAACAATTATAAAAATGTAAACCGTCTATAATAGGTAGACACAAATCCAAAACACGTGATATAATCAAAATAATGGATCAATATAATTGAACAATAATCATTTTCATCATCAATTAAATTAAAGAGATTTTATTAATAATTAACCTACTTTTGAAGTAGGCGTGTAGCTAAATGAATGAACACAGAACTTTTGGTTTCCTTTGATATCAGGTACACCCTATAGATAAACCATGATTATCAACAAATGACACAAAAACTAATTGCAAGCACACCTTTGCTAAATGTACTTATTGCTTCACATACTATAAAACATAAAACTGCTAATCATTTACAAATGTACCTTGAATTTCAACGTGTATGAGGTGATCTAAATATGTCAAATATCATATTCGACTTAAATCAACTTGAACATTGGATCAGGGGAAACTACTGAAATTCATTGAAATAGATTATAAGTAAGCATCCTATATTCATTACAAGCTATGCAATAGTCTTATAATATGTATAATCAAATTTATATTTAAAAGCACTTTGTAGTTTGGTATATATCAACAAAAAAAGTGTAGATTTTGAATAGTTTTCTATCAAAATAAAATATATAAATTTTCTATGAGTATAATAAAAAGTTCTTAAAATATAACTACTTTATAAAAGAAAAGAAAACATAATTACATATAGAGAGATGACAAGAAAAATACAATAATTGAATTTCTACTTGAGTAGTTAAATGAAAGTCAGTAATTGTATTTGAGTAATTAAAATGAAATCATAATATTATATATGGGAAGAATCACAGGTCCTTTTTATAATAATAGTATAGATATAGATTTATATTAATCTCATTATCATAGAATGATTTTTTTAAGAACTTTGATTATGATAACTTATAGATGCATGATATTTATTTAAATTTTTATAAAAGATTAGTAAACAGAGAAGATATACTAATTTGTTAGATAAAATTAATTGCAAATTAATTTGATTCAACTTACTTTGGAAGGATGTGACGTATATCCCAATGATTCAGAGATGTAGATTAGAAATGAGATGTTTATGTAAAACATATTTTAAATCTTCGTTTTAGCAAAAAAAATTTACAAAGTAAAAAAAAAAAGAGATGAACATAAATTTATAATAAATAACCATCAAAATTATGCAAATAAATAGTAAAACATTAATTAAAATTAAAAAGCAATTCTATGTAAATATAAAAATATTGTATAATAATAATAAATATTTTATTAAAAAGTTATTTTTTCTAATTAATTAAGAATGTTTTGCCAATAATAATATTTGAGTATGAATGCAGAAACATATGTCGTTTAACGATATATAGCATATAATCAAATTTCACACAAATATGTTAAGGAGATTAAGCGTTTGTGTGAAAAGTTGCAATAGATAAAGTGTGAAAGTTGAGAGAAGTTTCAATAAAGAATGAGCAAATAATTTAAATGCTATATATCAACGTTTTAAAAGGCGAAATCGAGAATCGAGATGTTTTGGCTAAGCGAGGCGAGCCGTAAGCCTCGAGGCGGATCGAGGCGTAAGCCTCAAAAATTATAAAAATAAAGCAATTTAAAATTATGAATAATGACAAAAATGTCAAAAAATAACAAAAGATTACGTCAATTATAAATTTGATGATTTGTTCTAAGATAACATTAGTATATTACTGGAAAAGAAGATTTAAAATAAACTCACTTAAAAATAAAACATCCCTTTAGGATCAAGACCCAATACAGGCTCATCATCACTTTGATTTTTTTCAGAAGAATCTTCATAATTATTGTCAAAGTCATCCTCAAACTCTTCTTCATCTATAATATTTTTTCTTTTATCCCCTATATCAGTTAATATTTCGTTAGCTCTATAATGAAACAATAATAGCATAAAAAAAAAATTCATTGTATTTAAGAATACCTTTGAATTTTTTCGAAGCTCCAATCTCACTTTGTTTCTTTCTTTTATATACATGAGTAGTTGCTTCACTGTCTTCATTGATTTGAGTTTCTCATTCTACTTCAACTTCAGAAACATCAACATTTTTAGGAGTAACTCATTCATCATCAGATTGTAAATCATCAACAAGTAAAGGGTCAATTTCATTATCAATGCTTCCTTGCTTTTGTAATTTGAGATGTCTATCTTTCAGTTTTTTGTTAAACATAACATAAACTAGTTTGTTCATTTAATCTGTGGCCAATCGATTTATTCTCTTAGTGTGAATTTGATTGAAGATGCTTCAATTACACTCGCATGTAGAAGTCGAACATGTTAGGCTAAGAACTTTAACTGCAAAAGCTTTCAATTCAGGAACATCATCTTTAAACTAACTCCAATGCTCTACATGAAAATGAAAAATATTTTATAAATATTGATTGAAGTATAAGATTTGAACATAAATATTAAAATTAAAATTAAAATTATAAACATACTAGGAGATCGTGTTTTGTAGCATGCTTGTGCTGCTCTAAATCCAAACATTACCTTCTTCAGATGAAATTCTTCAAGTTGATCATTTACTTTGAGGTAGTCTTCTTCAGAAATGAGTTTGTCTATACATGCATACAAACCAGTTTTCACCTCTTTATCAACATGAAAGTCTTTATCATAATAAAATTGGGGTTTAAATAGTATGCAGCAGCATGTAAGTGTTGGTGTAATTGACGATCCCACTTTTCATCTATAATATCCAATATTTCTTTGTAGGCACTTTCTTGATCTCCCAAATCTTTTGCAATATCTTCTTTAGCCTTATTCATTGCTTCATAAAAATAAATCCCATAGCCGGGCCCTCTCACTATCAACCATTCTAAGCACCTTAACTAATGGTGTTGTTGTCTTCAAAGCATAATTTGTACTGCGCCAAAATAAATCATCTTTCATAACAATTTTTTTACCTATTTTCCTTCTTATTTTTTTGCCCATGAACTTTTATCCCATTCTTCAGAAGCAAACATAGCTTCTAAAGGTTGCTTTAACTTCTTGAATCTCTGCAATGTTAAATATGTAGTAGTAAATCTCGTAACAGCAGGTTTAATAATTTTCTTGTCAGTGAATTTTCTCATCAAATTGAGTTCCCAAGAATGATTGTATATGAACTTACTAACGAATTTGACCTTCAATAAGGCTGATTTATGCTGAGGCAACTGTCCCAACCTCTCAAGCATTAAATCAATGCAATGTGCAGCACAAAGAGTCCAGTAAAGGTGAGGCCTCTTCTCCATTAACATTCTCCCTGCAGCTTTATATGCACTTGCATTATCAGTAACAACTTGTACTACTAAAGCATCACCCACTTCCTCAACAATTTCATCCAACATTTCAAACAATAATTGTGCATCCTTTACAAAACTTGAAGCATCCACTGATTTTAGAAAAACTGTTCCATATGAATTGTTGACCAAAAAATTAATAATACTTCTATGTCGAATATCTGACCAACAATTTAACATTATTGTGACTCCTGTCTCAATTCAAGTCTTCTTAACATCATCCATCATTTTTAAAGTTGTCTTGACCTCGTTATTCAACATCCAAGTCCTCAGTTCATACATGCTGGGAAGTTGTAGTCCCCTTCCATAGCTTCCAACAGATCGTAACAAATTAATCCATGAAGGACTCCTAACAACATTAAATGGAATCCCATTTTCATAGATGAATCTGGCGATATCCAAACAAATCCTATTCCTGAGTTCTTTTATAGCAGTAGGAGGCTGAAGATCCTTAGTGTTTATGTTATCCTCGTCATCAATATTTATCATAAACTTATCCATAGGACCTCGAGTGCCTCGGTTAGAAGAAACTAGATGGCTTCCACTACTGGAACTTTCATGCTGTGATTCATAATAAGAAGAGTTTGTTTCATATTTCTTTGTGTAATCTCCTTTGTGGTGGCAAACTTCTTTAAATAATCTGTACATTTCTTTTTCACAGGTACTTTTGCACATGGTCCCACATTGACATAAGTATAGGCTAGATGATCCTTCAACCTCTTAACGCCATCAGTTATGCGTTTCTCACAGAAATTACATTTCATGTAAACATATCCTTTCTTTGCACCTTCGCCAGACACTTCAACTTGAGTTCCATATTTTCATGCAGGATCTTTCCTTCTTGTATCACTAGTCATGCTAATAATAGGACAGATTTTAACAATTATTTGTACTACCAATAATAAAACAATATGAATACAAAAATGTACCAGTCTGCCGGGAGTCCAAAGGGGCGCTGCCCGGTTAGGTCGCGGGATCAAGGGGCAGCGCCCCTGCTGAGGTTTCCGGGGGCAGTGCCCCGAGAACAAAATTTTATTATAAGAGTAATTTTGAAATTCTGCTTGTTACCGCTCCGTACCGAGCATGTACCGCTCCGTACCGAGCATGTACTGCTCCGTACCGAGCATGTACCGCTCCGTACCGAGCGTGTACCTAGTGGTACTGAGCATGTACCGCTCAATACTGAGCATATACTTGCTCGGTACCGAGCGCTGCTGGCTCGATACCGAGTATGTACCTAGAAGTACCGAGCATGTACTGAGCAGTACCGAGCATGTACTGAGCGGTATCAAGCTTGTACCTGCTCGGTACCGAGCATGTACTGAGCGGACGAATGAAAGAAAGCGAATCAGGAGTTATTCAAGCTTTCGTTACTGCACCTCAAAGTCAAGGCCACAACACCGCTCACCTGCTCTTCCGACCTAACCGAGGCCTAAACGTTTCCTGCACTCATAACTTCGGCTTCGTTTCTTGCTTTTGAATCCGTTATTGCTTTTGGATTCGTTTCCTGCGTCGTCTCCTTCTGACTTCGTCTCCTGCACTCACGGCTTCGTCTCTTTCCCTCATGGCTTCGCCTCTAGTTCGCCTTTCAATTCTCACAGGAAGCCCTAATCCTATACGCGAATATACAAACACGAGTCGGCTGCGTCGTATTTACATATATACCGAAGAAAAAATTTCGAGGCGGTGCCTCATACTGCCTCGAGGCGTTACGCTCTAATTCGTACGTCTTGTGCAAAAAAATCGTAGGCTTCGCTGGATGGTTCGAGGCATAAGCCCTGATACGCATGACTTCCGCCTCGACTTGAAGCGCGACTCAATGCGGACGCCTCGGTTGCTATATATTAGTATTGTGGTTGTCGGTGGCATTTTGAAGAGACAATAAAGAAGCCGAAGTGATGAATTGGTTGCGAGGCGAAATCAATGGAGAAGATGGAATGTTATGAGGTATTTGGGCATAGTAATGGAATCAAAACACAATCAATCCCCTATAAGCAAAAGGGTTCAACGGCATTGTCAAAGACCCATTCAACATTCAACATGCCAGTTGAAATTAGAAGGATTTGACATGCAGCGATGAATAAAGACGAAGCACATTTAAGTGTATTACATCAGCAAGGACACAGACATCCAATGTTGAAATGATTGATTTTTTATTTAAGCCAACAATATAAGATGATGATTATGACATAATCAAGGAGTCGCCAAAAAAACCTTGGTGGGAAAAAAATTGTCACCACGCAGATTTTGATTTCTCCTATTTTGTAATCGAATACTGCATTGAGAACAAAGTACAATCTCAAGAGATTGACATAATATTCTATAATAGATTCAATATCAAAATAGTGTTTTGAAAAATGATATTTCTATGATCAAATACAATTTAAAGAATTATATATCATCTCGAAAGATGAACATGAAATTCTAGAGAATGTGTTTAAAAATAGAAATAGGTTTTTTGAAACGTTTATCCATTCTTTTATTTAGATATAACAAGGAGAATATTATATCATCTTAAAAGATGGACATAACATTCTTCAAGATATCCAAAAGCAAGAATGAGTTTTATAAAATTCATCATTTCCAAAATTGAATATAACAATAGTCTAAAAAGATAATAATAACATCAAACAAGTATATTTAAAATTAGAAATGAAGTTTTAAAGACATCTGCATTCCCAAAGATTTTTTCCTTGTTTTATATGACTAAAACAAAATTTATTTTAGCCTGGGGTTCTCAAATTCTTATAGGGGCAAGCCTCTATAGTTAATTATATCTTAGGAGGGATGCTCCTAAGAAAACTCTCGATTAAGACCGTGATTTCATATCCTTTGACTACAAAGTAAAAGACAAGAAACAGAAGTAAGAATTTTTCAAGGAGAAAACTCAATGTTGAACATTTATTAGCAAGTCAAAGGAGGAAAAGTAGGAGGTGCTGGATTCTGAGAAGCTCAGAGGCAACCTCAGTCTACCCTAGTTGGGCTTTACATTTTAGGAGAAAATTTTATGTTTAAGTTGACATTTTATTAAAAATTTGAGATTATATTTCCGGAGAGTAAGGACTTAAGATTTAAAAATCTACCTCAGAACCTAAATCTAATTTGGGCACTACGAAGTAGTAATCCGAACCTAACTAATAAAGTGTAAATTTAGACTTACTCCGGCTTGGATTGGGGAACCAGTTAACCACCTAGGTGCTTTAAAACCATGTTTTCAGTTTCTTTATGAAAGATGGGTAGGAATGTTGCTTAAGTTTTAAGGAATTGGGGGTCGACATCTAAGACAGATCTTAATTAGCCTCTTAACTTATGTAGGGTGAATAATGCTTAAAAATAAAATGCAATTAATATTTTAGACTCTTTTAATTTGTATATAATGTAATGTACGCTGATTGACTTGAATGCATAAAATGAATATGAAACAATTTTAAAATTAGGCTTAAAAAATAAATTTTTCCCTAGAGATTGCACAACATCCTCTTGACAGAACTGTACCCTCATAGGCCAAGTGGTTTGCCAGAACTCGCAGGCGGGGAGGTGCCCAACAAGTAAGATAAAGTAATAATATGCTTATGCTGACTCTTGACGGTCCCAATCTTACTTCTTAGATCGTTATAGTTACTATGTGAGCCTAAAAATTTTATTAGGATTTCAAGTATAAAAAAAATTTATCGTATCCTCACCAAAACTACGATCGTATGCAGGCTAAAATAAAACACGGCATGCAAAAAACCTAGAAAAACATGCAATTTTAATGCACAAATAATGTAAACAATCAAAATAAATTATCAAAAATATAATGTCCAATTTCCATATGGCAAGTACCATTTTATTTACACAGAATTTGTTGAAAAAGTAAAGTGGTCGGACATCACTGACAACAAATTCGGATTCTAATCTTAAGACTGACGCAAGTGATTTTGAACTGGGATATACTCTTTCCTTGTGTCTTCATTTCTTTGTCTTCTTTCTTTCATATCCTCATTTCATCTTTTCTTCTTCTACGAGCTTCTTGGATCCACCGAGCCTAGATATCAAAATGAAAAGAAACTCATCCTCGAAGGGGTATTTTCTTTTCTCTTTGGACATTAGAATCATCCTAACATAGCTTTTCAAATAAAATGGAACACACTGCTAAGGGTTATTCTCTTTTCTTTGGACTTAAGGCTGAATGTGATATCCCACTTCTAAATCACTTTCACAACATTTGATTTTAACAAATTACATTTGCATTTCATTTACATCCCAGAAAGAAAAATAAAATCTTGACCACCTGCAAGGTTATCCTAAGCATTTCATAATAAAATCATTCATAAGCAGTTATACATTTGCATTTAAATTAAATTTCACCAGCCATATTTGACCACACTCTTTTTTATTTGAGGGCTAAGCAGCTGAAGCATTTGTAGCATTTATATAATTATTAATTATTAGATTTTAGATGATTTATTAATTTTAAAATGTTTTATTGAGTTTTTGATAATTTATTAAATTTTTAAATTTGTTATCATTTTTTTTATTCATATTATTTAATTGATTGGAATTTATTATCCTTTTATTAAAAATTATTTAAGATTATTTTGGTGATAAGTTTATGATTTTAATATTTTATCAAATTATGTTAATTCAATTTGTGATTTTGATATTAAATTACATATGTATTTTATTTTTCAGTTTAAGGGTTGATTTATTTTTATTAAACAATATATGTTATTTATTATTTTATATGTTTGATTTATATTGATTGAAATTATTGTTTATAATCATGGTTTCTAATTCTTAAGATAGGATTTTACTAACTGTTTTGATTATTATTTAGAATTGATTGCATTTAAGTTAAGGGTATTCACTAATCCTAAGGGGGATGTCACTAAATTTTCTATATTCTGTGTTTCTACCCTACAATGTGCATGCATCCTAAGTCTAGGTTTTCTAAGACTCGGTCCTTAATTTTTGTCATTAAATATCACTAATGTTATACGGGGTAAAAAAAATTGTTATCACTAACTCTTAGGAATTTGCGCATGTGTAAAGGGGTTTCAGGATCTAAAATAAAATAAAAATAATTCTAATAAAATTGAAGTTACTATAGGGACCTAAAGGAGAAGGGTTCGCACAAACCATGCCAAGTGCCTCCTAGGGGCTTTCTAAGTTTTAGAATACTTACAGTCACCGGGGACTACGACCCAGTGGTTTCGCTCGTAGCACCTCCACCCGGTCGGATGGATGCGACTGACGCTTTTTAGTCTCTCATCCTTTTGTTCACTCGACCGGTACCATTCATCGCAGTTCATGCAAATAAAGAAAAGATAACATGGATTAGAAGCTCTTTTAATAATTAATAATGAAATAATTAAAACTTACTAAAAATAAAAACATACCTTTCTTCGGGCTTGGACACCGGGTTTGTTGCTTGCCTTTTGAACTTTTCTTTTTTGAAAGCACACTTTGTACTTTTCCAACATTTATCCCGTGGCACAAGAAGGGGAAGTAAAGGGGAAAAGAGAGAGAGAGAGAGAAAAGGGCTTAGTTCTTCTTTAAAACTTCACTTTCCAATGGTTACTCAAAGCACTCACTCTCCAACACCCTTCAAAGCATACACCTCCTTTTCCAAAACTCACACACTTTCACCTTTAAAACATATACCTTTCATTTTCCAAAAAAGCACACAATCCCCTTTTAAAACACACTCCAAATCATTTCTCAAAGATCACCCATTTTACCTTTCAAAAAACACACACCTTTCATTACACATACACAAATTCATATTTCCAAAACACACAAGATTTTCAGTTTTCAACACATACACACAAATCACTTCTCCTTACCAATCCAAACACTTTACCCTTCACACTTGCACACTTCACCCTTACTTTTTACAAAAAACAATTTCCACCTTTCCAAAACACACAAGTCGTATTTCCGAATTATACACACATTTCATATCTCCAAAACACCTCAACCTTCAATAATCACACACTTATCAAACACTTTATCTTTCAAAACCACATAATTCTCTTTTCAAAACATTCTTTTACCTTAATTTGGAAAGTGTTATTGATCACTTAATGGTTGATGTGAGAAAGGGGAAAAATGGAGGCGAAGAAGAAAATGAAGAGGGTTTACCACTCCTTGTTGCTTTTGACCGAGCAAATCACAGGAAAGAAGGACAGACGACTAGGGCAGAGGAAGTGAAGGCTTTGGCCAAGGCTGTTGTCCACGCAAGCAAGTGAGGCAGACAGTTCTTGCTTGCGAATGGAGAGGGAGACGGAGCCTTTGGGTCTTGCGAAGCAGAGGGAGACGGAGGGATCTCGCCTGGGTCTTGATGTCCGAATCTAAGGGAGATGGGAAGATTTTCACCTTGGCTTTCTCACGCCAGAGGGGCGGATGGACTAGTTTTCGCGAACTGGGAGTGGACGGGAGATAGAGCGACGAACAGGGGGGTTTTCGTTCTGCCAGATAGAGAGAGGGGGGTCGTGTATGAACCGGCCCTAACCTCCTCTAACGCATGGTTTTGCTCAACCGGTCATAAACGTGTCTTATTCAAATTTATTCCCATTCAAATTGACGGCTCAGATTAATCACGATTTAAAGATGAATTCAAGATTTAATTTGTAATTCAAAAGCTTAATGATTTAAAGATTAATTTCGAATAGAATTGATAATTTAAAATAATTATTTTTTGTTAATTTTAAAATTTAAATAATTTTAAATTATTAAATTTATCTCATTTACAACGATTTGCATTCGATTGAGTCAAGGCGAACTGATTTAGGTCGAATTAAGAGGTCGAGTTCGTGCTACGTCATTAGGTATCCACCTAAGGGAAATCCTATGGGTACAATATCTACACTAGGCTACGAAAACCTAAGTGTTAGAGTTCATTCCGGGGAAATTGACCTCGAATAATGAGGTCAACAATTCCTTTACGAGTTCTAGGAAGAGAAAGCAAGATCAAATCATTATTTTCAAATATGGAATGAATCTTAGTTCAATAGGGTCCTGAACCTTGAGTTGGATAAGATTATTGAGGCTTGCAAGTTCCTTGATGGAAAATGGCTATGCATCCAACAAACCTCCTACGAACAAATATTGAAATATTACGACAATTGCAAACTTCTATGAGCTGTCGTAGGAGACCCGTCAAATGTCCAAATTATCCCCGCACATGCACTATAATATTTATACACATATGTACACTAGAGGGGTAAATATAATCACGAGCCACATGAGCCCCGACAAACATATTGTAGGAACACACGTGACATCTAGAGATGCTGTGCGGGTCAATAAATTTGAACCCGATTCTCCTAAGCAGGTGAATAAGAGTCGACAAAGTTCAATAAATAATTATAAAATGTCCCAAAACACCTGCATTGTCCTCGGCGAGCGTGTTATGGATATACACGTGATGTCTAGGGATGCTGCGCGGGTTAATAAATGAACGTAGTTTGAACCTGATCTTTCTATGCGATAGGAGTTGACATGGTTCAAACTATGTAACGGATATTCGGTTGGGGTGTCGACCGGATTATCTATTTTATACTTTCATATAAAACCTTCAAGGCCTCCAACAAATAAAATTCATTCACAAAGCTATAAAGTTTACGAAACTCGATCATCTATTGATAGCCTGAGATAGTCGACAAGTTTCATCTAGAAAATGCAAATATTTTGAAATAGAAATGACCCTCAAACACCTCGCTGATGGCCGTGTTGAATATAGATCTCAACCGGAGGGGTTAATTCCAAATACTATATTTTCAAAATACCCCAAACTTCTACAAAATTCAAGTATTTTTAAGTGACCTCAAAGTCACCCAGATGTTGGTCGTGTTGAACGTAGATCTCAACCGGAGGGGTGATTCAAACACTTTCAAATGTCACCCAAAATACCCGAAATTCCAAAATCAACCAAGTCTAGAATGTTTAAAATTGAAATTTAACCGTCAATTATTTAAATCAACATCCATCCATCCTCCGCAATAGTTTGTCGGGGTGGATAAATTGAAATTTACTTCAGCTCACATGGAGTTAATACCTAGTCAAAAATATCACTAGGATTCATTATCAAACAGTCTCCTGCCAATAAGGATGTAGTACGTGTCCTTTGACCGGCGGTTTTGCTGCCAAATGGCACTGCAGGATAAACGATTATGACCCGGGGCCCTCTGAGCCGAGTGATTTTGCTGTCAAATGACATCACAAAATATCGATTATGACCAGAGCCAATACGCTCCTTAATGACATCAAATTCTTGAGATATGAATCAATAGGATATGATGGATAGGGCACAAAGCCCTCTGTTAGCTAAGGTTGATTCAAATTTATCCCCTTAAATAAATACTCCCCCCATGTCTATAATGTACCATTGAACGAAGCAACCCATGATTGCCGACAAGGATCCTTCTGTCAGGTTGGGTCAATGTGGATTCCAAAAGTTCGGCCTTGGCCTCCTCCCGCTGTGCTTATCTTTTCGGGGAGGGAGTTTTAACGGAATCTATTCCAGGTAAATTTTGAAAGGCAGATGGGTTTGTAGATAAGACACTACCTAGAGATTTCGCCCTTATTTTGTGAGGACTTTATGATCTGAATTCTGGTTTTTTATAGGCGCAAGCCCCTATAGTTAATTACCCCTCTCAATTATGAGAGAGAACTTTCGATTAAGGCTAGTCGTCAATCAGATACGTAGAGCATACGTGTTATCTGACATACACTAGCAGCATTAAGCTTAGGAATTTGGGAATTTGAAAATTGAAGATTTGATATTTAAAATTAAAAATTTCACCATCTTGCACTTAAAGCAGATGGTGGGCGAATGGATGATGGACCTGATCAAGATCCCATGGTTCCGTCATCTCGGGCCATCATGGTCTACTTAGTCAAAGGAGGTAGTCGACCCAACCTGATAGAAGGGTCCTTGTCTGCAGCCATGGGTTGCTTCGTCCAAGGGTATCTTGTAGACCTGGGGTGGATATTTGCCTAAGGGGACAAATTTGAATCTACTTTAGCTAGCAGAGGGCTTTGTGCCCTATCGATTATATCATATTGATTCATATCTCAAGGATTTGATGCCATTAAGGAGCGTGTTTGCTCTAGCCATAGCCGGTATTTCGTGGTGCCATTTGGCGGCAAAACCACTTGGTTCAGAGGGCCCCGGGTCATAACCGTTTATTCTGCGGTGCCATTTGGCGGCAAAATCGCCGGTCAGAGGACACGTACCACATCCTTATTGATAAGAGATTGTTTGAGAATGGATTCTAGTGATATTTTAGACCAGACATTAGCTCTATATAAGCTGAAGTAAATTTTAATTTGTCTACCCCAGCAAACTGTTGCAGAGGGTGGATGGATTTTATTTTAAGTAATTGATGTATTATTTCAATTTTAAATATTTTGGGATTTAAGATTTTTGGGATTTTTGTGGGTATTTGGGTGGAATTTTAAGTATTTGGAATGGACCCCTCCGGTTGAGATTTTCGTTTCAATGCGTCCATCATCGGAGTGTTTTGGGTCATTTGAAAATATTTATGTTTTGAACATTGTCGACTTTGACGATTGTCGATAGAGGATCGGGTTGCGTAGGCTTTATGCCCTTATGAGTTAATTCTCTTAATTATAGGCCTTGAAGGCATAATATTAATGTATAAAATAAATATCCCGGTCGACCTCGTGATCGCATATTTATTTGATGGTTTGAGCCGTGTTGACTCCTATCTACCCGTATAGAAGGATCGGGATCGGACTGAAATTCACTTATTAACCTGCGCAGCATCCCTAGACGTCACATGTGTACCAATAACAAGTTCGCCGGGGCCCATGCAAGTGTTTTTGGACATTTGATAATTACTTATTGAATATTGTCAACTCCTATTTACCTGCCTAGGAGGATCGGGTTTCGTAGGCTTGTGCCTTTATTAGTGAATTCATATTATTATAGGACTTGAAGGCCTAATATGGATGTAGACCTACTACGTTGTGTACAATGGTTAGCAAATCATCACATTCATCATGTCTCTTATTGAAGAATTATCGTATCCATGTGCACGCCAATCTTTATAGTCCATAAATGATTCATCATCTATGAAGTACCACTAGTACCATTGTTTGTAGGTAGATTTAGCACATCCATTTTGTATGTTAACACTGACTGCTGAATGCATTACATTCATCAATAATCTCCCCATGTGTGTTAATTGATAACTTGTAATATTTGCTTGTGTGTGTTATGATGAGCATCACAAATCCTTTACGAACTCATTATGATGATCATTTGCCATTTGATTACATTTTCATTTCTTTTGGATTTCCACTTGTTTGTTTGCATACAGATGTTGATTATGAAAATGCCACCGTATTCATCATACATTTCATGCAAAACTATGTTGCACCGATACGGATACGGCGACACGAATACGACACGAATACGACACGATACTGATACGGGACACGTCAATTCTTAAAAATACAGGATATGGATACGACACGAATACGGCATTATAATATATAAATCATACATAAAAATTAAGAAAATAATCAAAGTGTAATATTTGAAATGACAAAAAAAAATGAAAATAACATTATTAATATCATTGTATCTTATAATATCAAAATAAAAGTAAGCATTAAATATTTAAATGTCTAGTACAACAAAAAAAAATAAGAATATAAATTGTCCAGCACATGAAGTTTCATTGAAACTGTTTCAACTATTCAATAGAAGGAATGAAAAGATTAGCTTCTTCAGTGGTTTGTCTTTGAATTTCTGTATCATCTTCAATAAATATCATAGCTTCCAATTCAGGCTCATCAAGTGAAAGATTAGCAATTTCTAATATTCCCATATCCTCAAGAGATTCAAATCTATCTCCAGCAACATCCCACATCCTGTTGTCTCCCTCCATATAATTAATAAATTATAGTTAATTATTAATAGTAATAATTAATCATAATAATTATATATTAATTATAATTTATTTTAATTAAAACTAATTATTATTGATAATAATTAAATATAATTAAAATATTTAATTATAATTAACTATTATTAATAATAAATAATTATAATTAAATAATAGTAATAATAATAATGGTAATAATAATAATGGTAATAATAATAATAGTAATTATAATAATGGTAATAATAACCATTATTATTTATAATATTATCATTACTATTACATAATAATAATAATAATAATAATAATAATAACAAACATATACCTAAGTGACTAAAGGGACTAGGTTGGCCGCAAGGAAGGAGCCCGATTGGGTTCGGCTCTACAGGTAGAGGATTCAACCTTGGCGTCGGCACAAGGAAGGAGACGGGTTGGGGGCGGCTTACGGCTATATGGGGGATCGGCAAGGGCTTGTTGTGAAGAGCAGTCGAGATGGAGGCTTGGGTTTTCGGTTCGGCCTGGAGCGGATAGAAATAGAGGGATTCGGCTTTGGATAGATCAGACAGAAGCCAGATCTAGGAGGAGTTTTGGCATCAGAGAGATCAAGGTTGGTCTCTCTCTCTCTCTCTCTCTCTCTCTCTCTCTCTCTCTCTCTGTGGGAGGTCGGCATAGGGAAACAGAGGAGGAGGCGTAATGGAGTTCTGGCGTCGGGTTCGGTACATGAGTCGAGTAGAGGCCGTCTTGTGTGAGAATCAGGAGAGAGTTCGTGGAAGAAGTGGAAGCTACAGGTTGCGAGAGTTGTGGAAAGAAATCACAAGCAACGACGTGAGTTTTGGTCGTGTGTGGAGAGCGTGGAAGTAGTCGAGAAGGAAATGAGCGGTGGCTTTTAAAGACATACGCGGACATTCGATCGAGGCGATGTTCTGTGCACGTGGGAATGGGCCTGCATTCTGCGGCGTTGCAGAGATATGGACCACTGTAGCATCACGCGATTCTTGCAGGATTTGCGCAGGGATCTCAGGTATGGGCTTTGATAGGTTTGATTTAAACTTTTGTTTTGTTTTGTTTTATCTTGTGGAGGTCAACAGTCGACTACCTCCTCTGACTAAGTAGACTAGGGACCACGATGACTCGGGACGACGGAACCATGTGATCTTGACCGGGTCCATCATCCATTCCCCCACCATCCTCTTTAAGTGAAAGATGGTAAAATTTTTCAATTTTAAATATAAAATCTTCACATTTCCAAATACCTAAGCTCAATGCTGCTACTATATGCCAGATAACATGTATTTATACATATCTGATTGACGACTAGCCTTAATCGAAAGTTCTCTCTCATGATCGGGAGGGGTACTTAATTATAGGGGCTTGCGCCCATAGGAAACCAAAACTCAAATCATAAAGTCCTCACAAAATGATTTTAAATCTCTGGGTAGTGTCTTATCTAGAAACCCATATGCCTTCTCAAAATTTACCCTGGAACTTAATTCCGTTAAAACTCCCCCGAAGAAAAAGCAAGCGGGCGGAGGCCGAGGCCGAATTTTTGGAGCCCACATTGCGAAACAGGGGAAATCATGAATAATTAATATTAAGTAATTATATATATATATATATATATATATATATATATATATATATATATATATATATATATATAAAGTAATTATAATAATAATTAACAAATATAAGCAAGGGTCAGGATTATATTTGAATAAATAAAATAAAAGGTCAGGATTTAATATGGGAGAAAACTCAAGTGGCTTTTATTATAGTATAGAGTATAGATATATAAAATTTGAAATTTTACCTATCTTTTTATTAGGAATATAAAATATTAAAACTTTGAAGTTTCAGTTTTACTGATTTGGAAAGCTCCATCCTTTTCCTTTTTTCTTTTAGTTTTATGTTTTGTTGGATGATTTAGATTTTAGGACATCTGATTCTTGGAAAAACCTATTCAAGCAGTTGATTTTACTTTTATGTTGAGTACTATCTTTTTTTTCAAAATGTTTCATTTGGGAAACAGAGGCAAGGGGTCTAAACGGGCTAAACTATCATTCAGTTTCCAAACAACCAAGTCAGTCTTCTTAATATAATAGTTGCAAAGTTAAGTTTATTTGACTCTTGGATAATAACAATGCAAATTTTCTGAATCGTCATTGATATCTTTTATTTATTTCTAAGGAAAAATGAAACATCTTTGATGACTTTTATGTGAGCACTCTTGGAAAAAACCTGTTCAAGCGGTTGATTTCACTTTTGTGTTGAGTACTCTCTTTTGTTCAAAATGTTTAAATTGGGAAAGAGTCAAGTGGTCTAAATAGGCTAAACTATCATTAGTTTCCAATTGAACCAGTCAGTCTTGTTACTATAAAAATTTGCAAATTCAAGTTTATCTGGCGCTCCTTGATAATAATGATGCAAATTTTCTGGATCGTTGGCATCTTTTTTTTATTTCCAAGGGAAAATAAGACTCAGGTAACTTTTAAATTTAAGGGTAACTCTCAAGCCAGAGTTTTGAGTTGTGCAGATTAGAGTGAAGGTTTCATCCTGCTTTTGTTTGGTTCATTTTTGTAGGATGATTCTGAAATTGTTGCAATGATCAAAGAACTTTTAGAGACCCGAATTCGACCTGCTGTGCAAGATGATGGTGGTGATATCGAGTATCGTGGATTTGATGAGTAATTTATCTTTTACTGAATGAACTCTAAAATCCTCAAACATAAATTCATTCTAGCATTGATAGTTAGATATAGACATAATTGCAGATTATTTGTCCACTCTCGTTTGGATGGATTGTTTGATTTGTTTTTCATATTTTTGTTTTCAGAGAAACTGGAATAGTAAAGCTAAGGATGCAAGGAGCTTGTAGTGGCTGTCCTAGCTCTTCAGTGACTTTGAAATCTGGCATCGAGAATATGCTTATGCATTATATACCAGAGGTAAATTAGCTTTGATGATAATACTACGAACATTAATCTTTAGATTATGGACCTGGTTCTGCCCAGCAACTATTTTTTTTAAAATGAATGGTGCTATTAAGGCTGAGCTCATTAGGCCAAACCTCACAAGCACTAGGCTGTATATAAACTAGTGCACTTAATGAACATGTAGATATCATTTGTAGGATGCTTGTTTATTGAAGTAATTGAACAAATTTGAATAAACTCATAAAAATTTGAACATTTAAATCAATGTTTAAAATTGCGTATTTGGGTATTGAGGCGTTTTTCATTCATGAGGCGAGGCGTAAGCATCGAGGCGTTTTTTACTGGAATTGCGCAAAGACGGGCCTCAAGGCGAGCCTCGTATTGCGCAATTTTAAACCATGATTTAAATAAACAAACTTGAACATTATCCTCTCATTCATTTAAGTTCATGAATATGTAAACTTACATCAAGTTACTCATAAAAACTCAGTAAAATATTTATTTAATGATGGATTGATTATGTATGTGATGATTTATTCTATATACTTATATCAAATTTTTTAAAAATTATGTATATTCTCCGATGTATAAATACGATACAATTATGAAATAAATAGCTTGATATTAAACAAACTTTTTCTTAATAAATATTTGAACTTCATTAAATAAAATAAGCAATACTTAAGTGAATTATGTCGATTTTAATTAAAATTCATAAATTTATTTAACTCTAGTAATGACCATATACATTTAAATCATTAACATCAAAACTATAAATGGTTAGGCTCAATTACAATTTGAATTTGATAAGAGAACTAATAAATCAGCTTGAAGATTTTGATACTTGGTTTACGCTTAAATTTTGTTTGGATGGCTTTCTTACTGCTTCTTAAAGCAGCTTCAATTTTTATACTAGAAAGTTGCTATAAAAAAATAGTAAGAAAGTCATCCCAAATGAAGCCTTAAGCTCTACTTGAATTTGATATGAAAATTAGTACTTGACACTTGTGTTCAGTAACATGCTCTTCTAGACTTGATAATGGTTCATTTATTGCTTACCAATTTTTGAACAATGTCTTTAAATTTAAATTCATCATCATGATTGATTTCAAAATTTATAAAGTAATTTAAGGAAATTTGTGATAGAACTAATGATGATACAACAACATCATCAACAACAACAACAACAAGCCTTTATTCTGCTGTGGGGTCGGCCACACGAATCCTTTTTCTCCATTGTATCCTGTTAAGAGTCAAATTCTCATCTAAATCTAATAAATAAATGTCATTTCTAATATTTTCTAATAAATTCTTTTTAGGTATACCTCTACCTTTCTTAACATAAGTCAAATTTAATACATCATTGGAAGGTCGTCGTTTTATGTGACCAAACCATCTAAGGTGACTCTCTCTAATCTTATCTTCCGTTTAAGCTACTCCAACCTTTTCACTTATATGCTCATTTGTATCATATCTTTAAGAGTATCGCTAGGGGTGTCAATTTTTGACACGACACGAAACACGACCCGAACCCGACCCGGATTTCCGGGTCAACCCAAACCCAAAACGGGTCGGGTTCGGGTTCATGAAATTAATCCGTTTTAAAAATCGGGTCGGGTTCGGGTTGACCCGCCAACCCGAAATTGACCCGAAAGTGACACGAAAAATCATTTTTGACCCGAAAATCCGAGATTGACCCGTTTTTGACCCGAGATTGACCCGAAAACCCGAGATTGACCCGATTTTTGACCCGAAAAATAGCAATTTTGGGTCAATCCCGGGTCATTCGTGTCGGGTTGGGTTGACCCGGACCCGAATCGGGTCGGGTTCGGGTTGACCCGAACAGTGTCGGGTCAGTTCCGGGTTCGACCCGAACCCGACCCGTTGACTCGAATTGACACCCCTAAGAATCGCCACTCATCCACTTGAGCATCCTCATCAAAGTATTGTAGGTCTCACTACCATCTTATAGAATTTTCTCTTAAGTCTGAGAGGGACTTTTCTATCACACAATAAGCCCGATGCATTCCTCTACTTCAACCATCCAACTTGAATTCTACTAATAATATCCCCATCTATTTCACCATCACTCTAAACAATAGACCCAAGATATCTAAAACGAGTTCTCTTATTAATAACTTGATTGCCCAAAGTATCAAACCCCCACTAGGTCTATTATTACTAAAATTACACTTAATATATTCAGTTTTAGATCTACTCAAATGAAAGCCTTTAGACTCTATGGTTGACCTTCATAATTCAAGTTTACCTTCAACTCCCTCTCTAGTCTTATCAGCAAGAAGAATATCATCAGAAAAAGCATACACCAGGGTACAACTTCTTACAAATGTCTAGTGAGAACATCTATGACTAAAGCAAAAAGATATGGGCTTAAGGTTGATCCTTGATGTAATCCAACTGAATTGGAAAATACTTGGTCAAACCACCTTGTGTTTGAACACAAGTAACAACTTACATATCCTTAATAACTTGAATATAAACATTATTAACCCCTTTCTAATGTAGAACTCTCTATAGCACTTCTCTTGGAATTTTATCATATGTTTTCTTTGAATCAATAAAAATCATATGTAGATCCTTCTTATTCTCTCTATACTTATCCATCAAACCCCTCAATAAATATATAGCTTCCATAGTAGACCTATCTGACATGAATCCAAATTAATTTTGAGAAACGTTAATGTCACGCTGCAACCTATGCTCCATAGCTCTCTCTCATAGTTTTAAAGTATGACACATTAACTTAATTCCTCTATAATTCGCACAATTTTGTGTATCACCTTTATTCTTAAAAATAAGAATTATCACACTCATTCTCCACTCATCTGACATCTTTTTAGTCTTTAAAATACTATTAAAAAGTTTAGTAAGCCAATAAATTATTTCATCTCTTAAGCATTTCCACACATTTATTAGAATATTATTAGGTTCAACAATTTTTCCACACTTCATTTTCTTTAAAGCCTCTTTAACTTCGATTTTACTAATACGCTGATAAAAAAAATATTTTCATTTAGTGTGCTAAGGTCATTAAAGTCAATCGTGATCTCATAATCTTCATTGAAAAGTTTAGCAAAGTATCTCATCCACTTTTGTTGAATATCCTCTTCTAATAAAAGCATTTTTTGATTTTCATCCTTAATACACTTCACTTGAACTAAATATTTACTATTCCTATCTCTTTGTTTAACTAGCTTATACATATATTTTTTGTCCTCCTTAGTATCTAATCTATTATATAAATCATTAAAAGATAAAAATTTTGCATTGCAAAGTGCTTTTTAAAACTTCTTACGGGCTTCTTTATATCTTCCCCAATTATCAAAGTTTTTACTGGTAAACCAATTTATCTAACAAATCTTTTTATTTTTTTATCTTTTCTTGCACATTTTGATTCCGCCACAAACTATTTTTACTATTAGTGTCTTTTCCCTTTGATACTCTAATCATATTTATTACAATATTCTTAATCTCATTAGCTATTTTTTTAACATAATATTAGCATCCTCATGCATTGAAAAAATCTTAAGAGCTAGAATCTTACTCTAAAAAATAATTGTGTTAATATTATTTAAATGCCCTCATCTAATCCTAGAATAACGATTTACTTTATTTTTAATTTTTGGCCCTTCTTCTTAAAGTCCAAAATTAATAAGCGATGTTGGATACATAAACTTTTATTCAGAAATTTTACAATTTTTACAATCTAATCTATATATTTTTCATATGAAAAAATAATCAATTTAAGTTTGATTATATCTCTTTTCTTAAATAAAATATTAGTAATTACAAAATTATAAGCTAAAGAAAAATCTAATATAGTCTTACCACATTCATTAGTCGCTCATAAGCCATAGTCATCATAAATGCTTTTAAAACCATCTATTTCTCTACTAATATGTCAATTTAAATATCCTCCATTAAAAATTCTTTCTTTAAGAGATATATTTTATATTAATTTTTCTATGTCATTGCAAAATTTTAATTTTGAACATATATTCAAACCTACTTAAGGAGCATAAGCGCTTATAATATTAATAATCTTAACATCAACAACAATCTTTAAAGCTACAATTCTACTAATTTTTATAACATTATCCTTCAAACTCATATATATTAGTACACCAATATCATTTCTAGTATGACTTCTAGTCCTAAACTATCAATATTCTTAGTCTTCTCTCCAACTCATTTGATTGTAGTTACCCCAACTATCAATAAAACTAATGATGATAATAAATCAAAATTTGATAAGGAAATCATAGAATTGGATGCTGGCCTTGTTCTTTGAATTTTATATTTTATTTGTTCACTTTCTCATTGAATAGACAATTATTTTTTTATTTTCTTAAACTAAGGGCCTGTTCAGGATAACTTTTTCACAATTTTAGCCTCCAGATAGTTGCCAGAAATTTATTTGATTTTAGCTTGCTTGTTTAATTATTAAAATTTATGTGGTGAGAAGTAGTTTTTTAACAATCAATTATGTTAGAGTGTTGTAGTTATACAGTATAGATGATTGTAGTTACCCCAACTAGAACCTTAAATGTTGCTGTTAGGTAATGAATGTCTTATTTTCTCGGCAACGTTGCATCTTCCTCTCTTGAAGATAGAATTTCATAAAAATTTAATTGCAGCGTTCACCTTAAATAGTTCTTTCTTACCTAGAACATTAACGACTCTTTTCCCCACTTTCCATTGACATGACTCCAGGTTAAGGGAGTAGAACAAGAGCTGGAGAACGAAGAAAACGAAACAAAAATTGCCAGCCAAATAGACTGAAAGGAATGGCTGGTTGGTCTTGCACGAAACAAAATACTCCAGCTTCTCGGTTAGGCATGATATGTTTGTGTAAATTGAGTTTTGTAATAGTACAATGGGGCCCCTTATTTTTCCCTACAGATTTTATTTAAATCTATATCCGAAAGTAGCTTCCTCTTTATTTATACTTTTATCATAACCTCTTTTTAATTATTTTGTTGTCTCAATACAGTTTTGCTTTATTAATCCAAATTACATAAACAAATCATTGAAGATCCGCTTGCTTGGAGTATTTTTCTTGGTTCATATAATTAAATGATGATGCAAGTAAATTTTTTAGGAAGTATAGCATTTTCTCCTATATAATTATAGGATGCATTTGAAGCATATTTTAGTCATTTTTATATGATTTTTGAATATTTTACTTGACCAATGAGGTGGAATGTAAATTTTTTTTTTTTTTTTTTCATGAAATAAATTGAGTTACAATTCGAGAAATGATTGAATTGTTCAACAATATGCAATGCTCTTTGGAACTATTTTGATGGGCTTATAAAAAAATTATTATTACTTCATTAAAAGTAATGCAAAACAGAAAATATTATCCAAGAGATGTGAAATAGCCAACTACTGGTTTTTTAGAATTTCATTTTAGTGCTCTACTAAATAAAGTCATTTTTTATATTTTCATTGTCTTGTTAAAGTCGTCATTAGTATCACAGAAACGCACTAGTTACTTCACAAGTAGTTGCCATCAGGGCTATAAATGAGCCAATGAGAGCCGAGCAGGAGGTTGTTTGAGTTCGAACTTGTTTATTAATGTCTGTTTGAGCTTGATTCCAATTAGATTCAAGCTTGTTAGACATAAATGAGCCTGATCATTTGGCTTGTTTGGAGTCATAAACAAGTCTCATCGATTTGAGTTTGTTGAGTTTAAAAAAAAAAATAGCATGTTGTAAACAAGGGATTAATCTTATTAAATCTTTTGAAAATTGAAAATTTTATTAAATTATTTTAGAAGCATATTCAAGCAACGGCCTTATGCGAGGAAAGGGTACAAGCTAAAGCGATTAGTTAACTAGAATCTATCACCATTATTATCTTAAACTTCCAACCAATGTGGGACTAAATAAGCGGTTGAGGGAAATATCGTAGTAATAACTGCCAGAATTCTTACACAAGTTTGGCGGGTTAGGCTGGTGAAGGAATTAAATAATAACTGCCAGAATTCTTACAATACAATACTGAAATTCTTATACAATGACAACTAAATCGAATGAATTACTTAGTTTTAAATACAAGAGTCATACGAATGCCTTTCAATTACTTAATTGTGAAAGATGGAATACTAGAATTGCCTAATTGTGAATAACACAATAATTCAGAAATATTAGAATTCATATACATATTCTTAAACCTTTTAATTTTATTTGATTGTGTTGAATTTTTTCAAAATTGACTATAAGACTTAGCAATTGTTAATATTAGTATTAAATAATTGAATCTTAATATTAGGTATTACATTGAGTATTAATTAAGCTTTTTTAATGTACTTGTTCATAGGTTTTAAATGAAATTGTTCATGATCTTTAATGTATCGAGCAACAAGCCATTCAAGATTTTTTTATTTATCAATAAGATATTTATGTAAGTGTTCAAGCTTATTTGATTAGCTAATCAAATGATCATGAATGAGCTCTAATCAAATCGAACCATGAGAAACTTCTTGAATGCTTGGTTCGTCCTAGTTGCCATGGTTGTGAAGATTTATACATACAAATACATATGAAAAAAAAAAAAAAAGAATAGCATTTTGCATGAAGGTGGGCTTCAAAGTCCTTGGATTTATGTTGAGATAAATGCAGCCCTCGAATGTCCTATGTAACATTAATTTCAGAGAAATTCAAGCATTTTGAATCTTATATATATATATATATATATATATATATATATATATATATATATATATATATATATATATGAGAGTATTAAAACAATTAGTTGATACGTGTAATGATAATTCTATCTTGTACAAAGTATGATAACAATGACAATGATTCAATGTTAAGATATTCTTATTTATTTGTTTTGAAGTATATTGTTGACCTCATTTTTGTATGAGGTCACTAAAACCCTTCCAGAATCCAGATCCAATCCTAGATCCTAGGATCCACTCTAGACTTTAAGATCCTTTCCTAGAGTCAGACCTTAGGATCCACTCTAGACTTTAGGATCCTTCCTAAAGCCAGCCCTTAGGGCCTATTCTAGACCTTAGGATCCTTCCTAAAGCCAGACCTTAGGGCCTATTCTAGACCTTAGGATCCTTCTAGAGCCAAAACCTTAGGGCCTACTCTAGAGCTTAGGATTCTTCCATATCCAAATCCTAGAACTCCTCTAGATCCTAGGATCAATCCAGACTTCAAATCAATCCCATCCCTTTGATCCATTCTAACCTCAAATTAATCCCATACCTTTGATCAACTTTAACATCAAATCAATTCCTACTTTTGATCAATTCAAATCTCAAACTTCATTCAATCCAAATTCTAATTAATCT
Source organism: Dendrobium nobile (assembly GCA_022539455.1). NCBI lineage: Eukaryota > Viridiplantae > Streptophyta > Magnoliopsida > Asparagales > Orchidaceae > Dendrobium > Dendrobium nobile. The sequence goes on along the minus strand of CM039732.1, from coordinate 6,950,340 downwards.
AAGCTTCAACCACATCCAAACCTTGATCCAATCTACTTGACAATTCAAACTTCAACTTTGACTTTGAGCCTACCCTTGATCTAACTTTGACCCTATCCATTCATTAACAATCACCACATGATTGTTAATGATTTGAATACTTCAATATTAATCTTTCAAACTTAAAATCCATTCCAAATCCAGAAATCCAAACCCAAATCCTAAGCCTTAAGGCCCTGTCCTAAAGACCTTTTTCATTGAATTTTCAAATACTTTGAAACCCAGTTTAATGACCTCTGATTCAGAGTCTACCACTTGCAAAGTGATAGGACATGTCTCTAGAGGTTACCCCTCAAATTTGAGCCCATTCTGAGGTCTCTAACCTCATAATCTAAATCAAAATCCATAGGCTGTAAAACCTTCAAATATTTACAGCCTATGCCACTGGACCTTTGGCCTTGAAGATTCTGACCCTAGAACCTTCACCAAAGCCTCTAATCAATTCCAGACCATTAATCTGGACATGTTGATTAATAAACTGAAACTTTCTGGACTCATTTCAGCCCCTAGTGGTCATGAGCCCAAAATGACCAAAATACCCCCGTGGGGCTCAAGTATTGATTTCCAACCAAATGAGCTCCAAATTGAATCCAACCACCTCCAGCAAGTTTCAATTATTATTTCAAATTTATTGAACCCATTCCCGGCTCCTAGGTCAACCTAGTTAACCAAGTCAACATGGTTGACCTAAGAGGACCCTTAAGGGTTCAAATAGGGGTTTTGACCCAATTGACCTCTCTAGACTTGGAGACCACCTCCAATGACTTCCAAACATCATCTCAAATTTATCCAGCCCAAGCTCACCCATTGGGTCAACTTAGTTGACCTAGTCAACATGGTTTGACCCAATGAACCCTTAAGAGTTCAAATGAACCATTTTGACTCATTTAACTATATCAACATCTTCGAACCCTTGAAATCATTCCATTCAATACCTTGAATATTTCTAAACCTATTTAGAGTCCAACCTAACTTGAGTTGACCAAGTCAACCCTCAATTCTTGGTCAAATCTTGATGGCATTTGCCCCTATTTCTCCTAGCTTTGACTTTTGACTTTTGACCCTTAACCAAATCATCCCAAATAACCCTTTACCTCCCCAAGTGCCACATCATCAATTTTTACTTGGTTGACTGGTCAAACCAAGTCAATAGAGCCTTAAACCCTTCTTTTAAATGGTCAAACCTTCCTTTTTAATCTCAAACTCATTTTCCCTAAGCTTGGAAGCTCTCCCATTGGCTGCTACTGCTCTCTCCATGCCACATCAGCAGTCATTGACCAGTTGACTGGTCGAGACAGTCAAAACCCTTTAAAAAAAATCTCTTTTCATGGTCAAAGCCATACTAAACCCCTTTCCCTTCCTATATCACACGCCTAACCTCATCTTTTTAGCTTTATTCCTTTAATTAACCCCTGCTTAAGCTGCTCTAACTGCCTGGTTTAGCCATAAGAAGCAATGTCCCCCTCCACTCATCCCAAGTCCACCCAATGGGAATGAGGCGTGTCCAGCCTTTGGGACAGCCTTCCAGCTTTCCCAGGGACAGGTGGCATCATCTGGAGAGCCTAGGAGTCGATCCCAGCCATCCAATCCAGCCCAGGCCGTTTGAATAGGGGAAAAGGTGACTTTTGAGAGTATTGGATCAAGGCACTCTCTCTCACTAACCCTAGCCTCCCAGATCGAACTCTCAGTTCGTTTTGAATCTCCAGAGCTTCCTCTACCTCCCCACTACAAAATCCAAGTGGTTGCACGTCACCGGCGGCGAGTTCTCCGGCGAACCCACCACCTAGACCGTTCCAAGCCTATAGCAGCCGATCCAGACGCGTTCGAGCTTGGATTTTCGCTGGGAATCTTCACTTGGACAATCTACAAGCTCATCAATCCAGAAATTTTGAAGATCTAACGGTATAGCTCCCTAAAACCCTAGATCTAGTTCACATTAGTTAGATCTAAATAGCCTTATGTTTTTAGGGTTTTAGTTAAAACTAACTATTCCCCATGATTTCTGTTCATGTCTTGAATCTACATTTAAAATTTCAAGTGAAATGATCGATCCGATCGAGAGAACGTAGCGGAATACGTTTTCTAGGGCGTCACTCACGGTCTCCGGCGAGTGTACGTTTTCTGGACCGTTGATCGTTCGATCAACGGTCCAGATCGAGCCCTTCCGCGGTCTGATCCGACCGCGCATTCGATCCGTCGTTCGATCAGCCGTCCGGCGAGATCAGGGCCGTCCATTCGGAACAGCGGGATCGAATCTCCGCCGTTTGATCCTCTCCTGCTGAGATCAAACCGCGGGATCTGATCTCAGCCGTTGGATCGAACCCGCGGTTAATCCAACGGCTACTACGAGCCGCTGACGTGGTTAAGTGAAAACCGCGTGAAGCGGCCCGCAGCCGACGCGTGTCCCCGCCGCCGCGCGGTTTCGATCCCACGAATCCGAGCGTGCCGCGTGTCTGACCGCCGCCATTTGATTAAGGAAAATGAGTTTTAATTAGTTTTAATTACTGAAACTTGAACAAATCATAGTAAATTACATACAGAACCAAAAAATGAGTATAATATATCAAACTTTTCAGAATTTCATCTAGTTTATTTTAAAAATAAAATCAGTTTATTTTGACTATTATTTTATTAGTAATTTAAGAAATACAGAAAATCCTTTTTTATTTTTAATTAAATATATATAAAATATTTTTTTTTGAAATTTAGTATGAATATTCAGGGATATATGGCTGACTTCCAGAAAAATTTTCAAAGCCATCTAAGTAAGTTTTGACATTAATTTGAATTGTATGACTATTTTAATAATTTATTAATATTGAATTAAATATTATAATAATTATTTTATATTTTAAAGAGAAATTGATCTCATATAATTTTAGGGTCAGTGGGGTCTCTCAATCCTTAAACCTTTTTTTTTTAGTATTTTCAATCATTCCATCTTAAAATATATATATTTATATGTATATGTATTTATATATTTATGTACATATTTTAAAATTTACTTAAAAAAAATTATATATTGCATATATTTAGATCATCAAGAGTTTGAGAGATCTCCTTTGGAATTTTGAATATAGGTTGAATATATGAATGGAATATATGGGGGAAGATGATTAATGGATGATTATATTCTAATTATTCATTAATCATAATCTAATTATATTAATGAGATAAAATTGATCTTTGCATGCTTAGGTTGTGCACACACCACTTAGCCTAGGCTCTCCTAGTTTTGAGGACTTGATTGTGTCATTTCATGTGCTTATTCATGCTTTGTTTAAGGGTTAGACAATACATTGATTTGAGCCCATTAAACTTAGTGTCATTAAGGACAATAATTAAGAATTTCTATAGAAAACCTAGAAAAATTTCCATAATTAGGGTTCACTTTCCCTTGAGTTGAAACTTTGAACATTTGAACTTAGTGACACCCTCAACCCCTAGGGAAATTTTCACTGATTTTTGAGATCATTAGGTCCCCTAATTAATTTTCTAAGTCTTAAACCCTTAATTAAGCCTTTAAAACTTCTAAAAAATGTAATAAATCCATTTTAACTCCAAAAATTACATATAAACCCTTAAACTGACCAGAATTCAGTCCTTAATCTGTGATAATTGGAAGCCCTTTGATTTGACAGCAGTTTATACCCTAATTTAACTTTAAGTGAAAACCAATATTTAATTAAGATAATTAATTAATAATAATATAAAAATCCAAAAATCTCCCAAACACTTGGGGATCCCTCCTTAGGTTATTTCTGACCTTTGGAGGTGTTTTCAAGAAGTTGGGAACTTGTTTGAAGCAAAATCACAAAAGAGGCCTTCTAATTAAGAATTCCCAAAACTCATTAAAATGCCCAAACTTCAATAATCCATAACTAATTCTAGAAAAATCCAAATTGACCAAACTCACTTGCATTCAACTCATATTGATGTCTAGTATTTATTAAAAATATTAAATTCCAGAAATTTGCAATATTTTAAAAAGTCAACAAATCGGTCAACTTTAAGTCAAAACTAGTTCAAAACTTCAAACCTTTGTAATAAAATGTAGAAAAATCCGATTTCAACGTACTTACCTTCTAACTGATCGTAGTAAGGTCTAGTATTTTAATAAAATACAAACATTCCAGAAGTTGGTCGTAATCAAAATTTCAACTTTTAACCCCTTGACTAAATCATTAAAATATTCAAAAATTCATAAAACTCGTAATCACTCTAAAATTCAGAAAATATTGGTTTAATGTCCAAAACACTTAACAAATCCTTTAAAACGCAACAACCACCCTAAAGTTGAAGTTTATTGGCTGGACTACTCCGGGCTGCGGGGCTAAGTGTCCTAAGGAGGCTGGTTCCTCGAGCCTGGTGGCACAACGCCACGAATGGATTCTAAAGGGTGTCAAACCTTAAAATGGATTAATTTTTTTTAATTATTTAACATTTTAAAAATCTCTAATTCAATTACATTAATTTGGTTTATCGGCTGGACTACTCCGGGCTGCGGGGCTAAGTGTCCTAAGGAGGCTGGTTCCTCGAGCCTGGTGGCACAACGCCACGAATCAATTAATGGCGAACTTAAATTAATCAATTTTAAAAATCAGTAATTAACTTATTTTTGTATTAATCCACTTTTTTTAATTCCAACCAATTTAAATAACTTAATCAACCCCGATTGCTACTGGGTAACCCAGGCCTACGAGGCTATTAGCTTAGCCCCAAGGAAGGTGAAATAAACTTCACGGCCTCGGTGTGAAACAAAGGTAGTAATCAATTAACTTTTAAAACACGTTTAATTAAAATTCTTAATTCATTAATACTTAAATTTTAATTTAAATTCCCTTTTAAGCCTTAACAAATCCAGACCTTTAGACAACTTCAATTAATAACCCACTTTAGGATCCACCCCAGCCACACGATCTTTCTCACACACTTTAGATGATGTGCTAGGACAACCAACTCTAGATCTAGGTTAGGCCGGTGTTTACTTTACTGCTGTGTGCCGGATTTTTCGTAGTTTTCACTGCATGTTGTGGATGAAATTGCTTTGCTGTGTCTGTTTACTTTTTTTTTGTACTCTGTGGATGGATTGATGTGTTTGGCGACTAGATTACCCTTAGGTTAGGTACGATCTGGATGTTGACATAGTTTTCTGCAGGTGGCCACGCTCATGCAGGGCAATATAAAAAGGGGGCAAATCAAAAATGCATAAATATTATAAACTCTTTGCACAGGTGCTTCAGCTGCTAAAGCCCCCAAATCATAAAAAGAGCGTGGCCAGTGTGTTTACTTTCTTTTCTGCTCATATATAACTGCTTGGGAATAACTGCTTTATTTATATTAATTGCTTAGGATAACCTTGCAGGTGAGTCTAGATTTTTATTTTGATATCAATGTAATTTGTGTAAGTGTCAAGTGTTGTGAAAGTTCACTTTGAGTTGGGATACATAGACCCAAAGCTTGGATTCCAAAGAGGAAAGGAAACCCCTTTGGGGAACACTCCTTTTCCATTTGGAAATCCAAATTTGGATCATACCTTTTCCTTACCCAAAGAGGAAAGAGTGGCCTTCTCTCTTAAAGGGAAGTGCCCTCTTATCCATTTGGGTAATCTACTACGAAGATTCCAAGAAGCTTGAAGAAAAGGAGTCCAAAGAAGAATGAAATTGAAGATTTGAAGATTTGAAGATTGAGAGTATCCCACTCAAAATAACTTGCGTCGTTACTAGGTTTAGAATCCGGGTTGTTGTCAGTGGTGCCCGGCCACTTTACTTTCTGCAATATTCTGGTTTGTAATAAGCAAGGCAACTTTGCCTATGGACATTTATTAATTAATTTATATTTGATGTGATGATTCGATTGCCTCTAGGATTACTTGTTTTTACTAGTTTTTTGGCGATTGCATGCCGCTCTTTGTTTTCGCCTGGACACGTGAGGCTCGTGAGGGTGTGAAACTTTTCTACTCATAATTTTAAAAGTCTAAAATTTTAGTGAGTCTAAACAACATAGAAAGATAACGAATCTAGGGAATTAGCCGGGGATCGACCCCCGGGGTCGCATGCATATTTTTGCATCACTCTTTCCTTGCTTTAGACCCTTCCCCGCCTGCGGGTAGAGTCCGGATAGTCTGACCTATGAGGACGAGGTGCCGGACCTGGGGAAGTCCAGTCTTCTAAAAAACTATTTTATAAGCCTGTTTTTAAAAATTTCAAGCATACTTGATTTGAGGTTGTTAACCAGCATGCATTGCATTAGATACAAATTAAAGAGTCAAAATTTTAATTTTGCATAGTTTAGCATTTTAGCACCCAACATAAGTCAAAGGGGCCAATTAGGAAAATCTCTAGATGTCGGCCCCAACTCTCCAAAACTTTAATTACAACGTCCCTACCATTCTTTCATAAAAAGACCGGATTCATCTATTTTAAATCGATTAGGTGGTTAGCTGGCTCCCCAATCCAGGCCGGGGTAAGTCCAGACCTTGCACTGCATTAGTTAGGATCGGACGACTGTGGTCCAATGTCCAAAATAGATTTAGGATCCGGGGCAGATCTTTGATTATAAGACCCCAAATTTCGGGAATATAGTCCCAAATTTCTAATAAAATACTTAACTCTAATTAAAGCTTCATTTCAATCCTAAAACATAAAGCCCAACACTTAGATTAAGTTGGGACACTTCCGGATGGTTCTGGAATCTCAAAGTGTCCCCTACCTCTCATCCTTTGACTCCGTTAATAACTGCTCAATCTTGATCCATTCCATTTTGATTTTCCAATAATTCTATTCACACTTTGATATCACTCCTAGAAATTCTAACAAAATTTTGCCATTATTTTAATCGAGAGTTTTCGTAGGAGACTTTGTCTCCCTACGATGTAATTAACTACGAGGGCTTGCGCTCGTAGGAGATTTGGAACCCCACACACCTGATTTTAAAATTGATTTTAAAATTTCACTAGATTTCTTTGGGAAAAGTTAAAGAATGATCGTCGTCGTTGCATTAGAAGAATTATCGTAGAATGGTGTCATTTCCCTTTGGGGAGATACATCCTTCTTCGATAAGGCTTTGGATGTGAATGCGACGATCATACTTCTTGGATATTGTAATTGGGTACTTAGTTGAACTTTATTTTGTTCCCTCGGGGCCATATGAAGTTCTCTTTAGAACCCGATCATAATATTCAAGATGTGTTTACATAATTCTAAGCCTGAACACCGTTATGAAAGTTTATCTTCGTCCCCCGGGGTGATATATTCTTTCTAACGAGTTGATTCGACCTTAGAATTAGAACTCATCCTTAATCTTAAAATCCCCAAAGAAAACTAATATTTTTCAAAACCTGTTTTCAAAATTCCACCAACAAAAAATGGCACGCCCGGTGGGACAAATCTCTCTCTCCATCTTTAATAATGGCAAAAATTTGTTTCATCGGTAGTTTTAACTATCATTTCTTCTGTTGGTCCCTTACTCATTTCTTCCTTGGGTTAGTGTGGCCAACATCTAAAATAATAACAAAATATTAAAAGAGAGGTTTTACCTCTAAATTTGATTTCATTTAAATTTCTGTTCTGATTTTGACCTTCTGCCCCAGCATAGCTTGTGAGGCGACAGTGTCAAATCAGATCTCTGGATATTTTTTTTAATTTTATGGATTTATGGTCAATAAATTTTTCGGTCGACATATAAATCCTTAAAATTAAAAAGCATTCAAAATTTTTGATTTCATTCCAAACTTGTTAGTTTTAACCCCCTCATTTCCCCTTTAACTTCTAAGTGTGGGGAGGGTTGAACTATTCTTTTTACTTGGGCTTTCTCACAATTCCATAAGCCTTCGGGCAAGGGGAAACTCTGTCCGTTGTGTTTTCGAACTTGTAAGAAAACCCATTTCAAATTCTCAAAATTTCCTCAAAAATCTTCTTAAACTCCAAGTCGACATATGTTACCCCATACGATTTCCTCGTGGGCCAATATATGTCATACTTTCAAAAATAATAATAATAAAATACTTTTTACCACTCTTTTCAAAAAGATCTAATTTTAATCATCTTCTTTAACTTTCAGAAAATTTCAAATGGCTGGCCAACTGATTTTCTCCTTTGACCGAGAGTTGTATTCAACTGTTAATGACCAAGGGAGCACTGTTATTTTTGGAATGGGATTTAGTACTCTTGAGCTCTCTATGGATGGACACCAGATTGTGAGCCTAGATGCCAGTAAGGAAACTCCCCCAGTAGTTGAGTTAATTGTGGGATCTGCACCCACCTTGCCAGTAGTCAGTGATGATCAGAAACAACCTGAACCAGTTGTTGAGCCTTCCACTGAAATTAAGTCTGTTTTTGAAGAAGGGTCTAGTTCTGGACTTAGATTCACCACGAAGAATCAGAAGAAGAATTACTTGAGGAGACTTAGAAAGAAAATCTCTAAGGCTAAGAGAGTTCTACCCTTTAAGACCTTGGCTCAAGTAGAACCTGAGGCTGTTGAGGAGCTACCTATTCCTGCTTCCTCTCCCCTCCTGAAGGGAAGTCGCTTTTACCCCCTGGCTTCAGCTCAAGGGGAGGAGAGGATAGCTAGGATAGCTCGTTCCCCACCATGCCCGGTCGACTACTCGACCAAGAAGACTCAGAAAGAAAAACATCTCCAAAAAACAAGAACTTTGAGAAATATAATTCATACCTGCGCCGCACAGACTGGGCAGACTAAAGAGGAATATGTGAAACAGTTAAAGGGAGTGATCTCACATCGCTTCCAGAAAGAAGTGCTGAAGGAAGAAGTATCTGAAGCAAAGAATTTAACCCCTCAATTCGTTAGGAAGAATAAGAAGTATGCTAGACAGCCCGCTACTTCGGTACTGGTTGATGGATATCACTGGGTGCCACGCCCTCTGTCCTCTCAAACAGAGGGTATTGTGTTGACTGGGTCCGAGAGAGGCCGCCACTCTACTGGTAGACCCCCGGTACCCCCACATAAACCTGTAAGATTGGCCTCTGTGATTGTCAAACCAAAGGGGGTTGAAGCCCAAAAGTCTGTGGACCTTAAAGGAAAAAGACCTAAATCTCCTGAAAGGAGATATGTGCCAAAAAGAACTAAATTGGAGAATCTACCACCACCTCCTAGAACTTCTAAGTTCATTCTGCAGCTCCAACGAGTTCCAGTCGACCCTACTCCGAGTGCAGTTGAATTGATGGATGTTCAGGCTAGTACTCCAGTTGTTACAGTTGACAGCCCTACCACAGCCAGTCTGACCCCGGATCCAATAGTTACCATTCCTGTTACCCCAGTTGATGATCCCCAAAGTCCGAGTGTCATTCCTAGGCCTCTTAGTCAGGTGTCTGAGGACCTTACCTTACCAGATGTGGGAAATATCACCTTACAAGCTCCTACTTCTCCTGAGGAATATGTCCCCCTCCCTGTAGAGGATGCCACTCTTCTGACTACCAGCTCTGGGATAGTCGAAGAGGAGAGAATGGACCAGGATTTAGAAATGGAAGATGAACCGGATACAAAGTCTCAACCAGATCCTAATCCAAAGCTTACAGAAATCATCGCCCTTATGGATTCTGAAGAGTTGTTTGATATGGCTGAGTATAAAGGATACTTACCCCTTGACCCTAAATCAATTGGGGATAGACCGGTCGAGGAGGTAGTCCAAGAAATAAGAAACATCTTGTTGAACAAAGAAGGAACGGCTTCTTTCGACCCTGATATGGATGATCTCCTCGGAGATGAAGATGATTATGTTGGGGGCATTCATGTGGTTGAAACTAGAGGGTCTAATAAAGAAGCTGAGCCCAGCAAACGCCGATTTGTCAAGGATGATGATCCGCATGCTGTTGAGTCAGAGTCAGATGAGTCTGTGAAAGATAGAGATGAAGAACATATAAAAAACTTGGAGACTCAGCTCGCTAGCATGATGTCACAAGTTAGAGAAATGCAAGAGAAGTTGGACAAATCACAGCAAGAGTCTTTTAAGATCCACCAGTCAGCTCGAGAGCTCACAGAAAGGGCCAAAAGGGCAGAACTTAATTCCAGACCTCTCGAGTCACCACCTGTGACTCTCCCTTGTCCAGTAGAGACACCTCCAGTTCACCCTGCAGTCTCCTCCATCCCTTCAATCCCACCTCAGAAGGATATCAAGCAATTAATTGAGGACCAGGTAAGGGAGGCCTTAGCCCATGCTCAAGGAACTGTGTCTATTTCAAAGGGTAGACCCTACCCCGAGGAATATGACTTAGTTCCTTACCCAAAGGGCTTTGTGCCACCAACTTTTAAAGTTTTCACTGGAATCGAAAACCCGAGACAGCATCTGGCCCACTTCCGAGCAAGCTGTTGCAACGCAGGAGGGTCAGATGCTCTACTATTTCGCCAATTTGTAAGTAGTCTATCCGGCATTGCTTTTGAATGGTACGCCGATCTGCCCAACGGTTCAGTAAGAACCTTTAGCGACCTAGAAAACCTCTTTCTTAAGAGATTTTCTGGAGCGCAACAACGCACCACCGTGGGCGATCTCGTGGTTGAAAAGCAAAAGCCGGGAGAGTCTCTAGTTGAGTACATCTTGAGGTGGCGAAACCTCTCGATGAAGTGTGAACCCCAGTTGCAAGAACAACATGCTGTGGAGATTCTGTTGAAGAATATCCACGGTCCTGTTGCTTTTCTCCTGAAGGGTTTCACTATTAAAACTTTTGAGAAACTTCTTAATAAGGCTAGCAATTTGCAGGAAGAGGCTCCTAGGATGCCATTCTTACGAGAGCAGTCTGAAGAAAGGAAGGGTCCAAAACTGGTGAAGACATTTGAAAAGAAAGCTGTGGTCTCAGCGGTAGATAAAGGAAAGAGGCCAGTGGTTAGTCAGCCTAGCCCTCCACCTCCACCACAACCTCCTCAGAAGCAGCCCTTTCAGATAGTTCCTCAGTATACTAGAGATCCCGCCCCCGTTTCTTTCAGAGATAGATTGGCAAAGCCTTATCCGTTTAAAAGGGAGTCAGTTAAGAAGATCTTCAGAAGTCTGTTAAAGAAACCAGATTTTCAGTTGCCAGAGGCTAGGAGGCCTGAGGATGAGAGCAAGAAAGATGATCCCAAGTATTGCCCGTACCACAGGATGCTTAGTCACCCTCTTGAGGACTGCGTTGTGTTTAAAGACTGGCTTGAGAGGAACTACACCCAAGGTAACATTATAATACCTAAAGAATACTTGGTTGATCCAGAAAAGGCTTCAATTAAGACCATTTCAGGTAATCCTCTTAACTCTTCTTGTTTTGTTGAAGATGGTTGGGACATTGCTCTGTCCCGGGCACTTAAAAAGTCGATTAACAAGTCTTTTCATCTTTCTCAACAGCTGACTACGATAGCCCAGGCCCCGGTGTGGAAGGTTGACCTGGATGCTTCGCAGAAGGATGTTGAGCCACTTTCCTCTCCAGTAGTCTTAGGAACTACTGAGAAAAATGTAAAAGAAGAAAAATTTGATTTTGTAGAGAGGAAGTGTGTAGATGAGAGATGTATTAGAATGGCGGATGGTGGTGTTAAAACCCTTTCCCCTCTTTTGTTATCTGACTTTTACTTTGCCCCATCAAAGGCGAAGGGTCAAAAGATGAATAAAAAACATCCTTCTACTTCTGTCTTGATGATTAACCATGAATCTCAAATGCAAATTGATGACTCTCCTGTTTCAAATCGAACTTCTAATGAACCAAATATTGAGGTCAGTCAAACCAACCTCCCCGAATCGACTATTCAAGAAGAGGTCGAATGTGAAGCTTTATCAGAAAGTGATTTCCCTCAAATCAATTTTCAAGGAAATCCTATCTTGATAGAACTTTCAGATTCTGACTCGCTTTCAGAAAATGATGATCCAACACCTATGGTGTGTGTAGACACTGCCCTAGTTTGCCCGCCCGAAGATGTCGAGCAGGTGCAACTCCGTGGCGGTAAAGTCTTACCCCCTAGGTTGCCCCCTCAGGATAAAGGCAAACAACCTTCATTCGAAAATCTAAGTCCGGATTCCCCTCAACAATCAGAATTTCCTGTAATTCCTCCGGGTTTCGAGTCTGTCGTTCCTAAGGTTGATTATAATGTTCTAGCCCACCTTAGGAAGTTGCCAGCAAAATTAAGTATTTATGACGCCCTCCTTCTTTCCAAAGAAATGAGGGAGTCTCTAATTAAAGCACTTCTCGATCCCGAGATTTGCTTAACACAGTTGGCTGCAACTTCAGAAGGTGAGGCTCTCTACTTCAAAGAGGTCCCTGGGGTTACCTTTTCAGACGAAGATTTACTCTTGAGAACTGCTGACCACAATCGTCCCCTCTACATTACTGTAAATGTGGGAAATTTCAAGTTATCAAGAGTCCTTGTTGATCCGGGTGCATCGGTCAACGTGATGAACATAAAGACCCTTGCTTATCTCAGAGTTGATACTAGCAAGCTTTCAACCGACAGGTTGGTGCTTCGTGGGTTCAACGAGAAGGGCGAGAGAGCTTTAGGTTCGATCACTCTACTCCTGGAAATAGGAGGTTTAAAAACTGAAGCTAAATTTCATATAATTGATTCGACTACGTCCTTTAACGCACTTCTAGGTAGACCTTGGATTCACGAATATAGAATGGTTCCGTCTACCCTGCACCAATGCATTAAGTATCAACGAGATGGCATTGAACATGTGATTAAGGGTGATTTGCAACCATTCTCGATTCAAGAAATTGGGATCTACGAAGATGCTGCATATTTCGTACCAAAAGGGTCCTCGTCCCGTTCTAAATTAGAGATCAAATTTGAGGAGAAAATGGTTGGACAAAAATTCAACCAAAAGAAAGAAAAAGATAAGAATATCAATCAAGAAATGATTCAATCGAGTAGTGAAGACGACTCTGATATTGTTGTCCTTAGACCTCCAAACACATTACCTCAAAGAGGTGGGAGGATGGCTTTGAGGGCGCGAGGTCGAGGCCGTGCTTCATTAGACAGGAGAGCAGCACCCGTATACATTGATTTGGAATCAGATTCCGATAGTGAGCTAGAAAGTCAAGGTGCTGCCCTCTCTCTCGATTGTCAAAACATAAATACTCCTCCAAAATTTGATCTCACCTTAGACCAGGACAGTGACCCTGAGATAGATATTTCAAAAGTTAAAAGTGACGAGCCCGAATTAACAATGTATGAAAAGCTCACTAGAAGGATAGAGGCCCTTTCTCTGACCCCACTGTCGGCAGGCAGGGTTGTAGGGTTGAAAGTCAAAGTGGCCCCCAACTTGGATGGTGAAGTTAAGAAAGTCCAGAAATTCTTTCCTGGCTCCTCCTCCGCAAGGGACGAAGGTGATGTAACCCTTGAGGAGGCAGATTTTAATGAATTAATGGAATTACCTTTCGGCTACTTCCCTGTTTGTGTAAAAAATACTTTTTCTAAAGGTTCTGTACCATACCGATGGACTAAGGGTCAAGCTAGATACCACGAGAATATTTGGCGGACAAAAATAAGTAAAAATCCAATGAGTGGTATTGGCTTTGGAACAGTTAGTTCATTCGATGATGATGAGTATTGCCTAATGATAACTTACCATCTCGATTCTCTAAATGTCCCTACAGATCCTCCTTGTCCTTTGGATGAACTCTGTTTGGAGACTTTAGACGATCCCGATGATCTTCAAGTTCGGGATGCACCCCCTGAATTTGAAGAGGAAATTAAGTCGACAGTCGATGAGTTAAGAGAAATTAACCTGGGAAACGATGATGACCCCCGTCCGATTTTCATAAGTACTTTGTTGAGCGAGAGTGAAACTCAAGACTTAATCCAGTTGTTATTCGAGTTCAGAGATTGCTTTGCCTGGACATATGATGAAATGCCAGGTTTGCCTGCTGAGGTAGCAGTCCACAAACTTGGGGTTCGGCATGATGCCATCCCTGTTAAACAAGCTCCTCGACGCATGCGCTTAGAGATTGAGCAACAAGTCGTTTCTGAAGTTAAGAAATTGGCAGAAGCCGGATTCATTCGAGAGGAACAATACCCCTCTTGGGTGGCCAGCGTCGTGCCAGTTCGAAAGAAAAATGGTCAGATTCGAATTTGTGTCGACTATAGGGATCTGAATAAGGCATGCCCTAAGGATGAGTTCCCCCTACCAATACCAGAACTCATGGTGGACATTGCCTCCTCACATGCTATTTTCTCATTCATGGATGGCTCGTCGGGTTATAACCAAATCAAGATGGCCCCTGAAGATGAGAGAAATACGGCGTTCAGAACCCCTATTGGAATCTTTTGTTATAAGGTAATGCCATTCGGCCTAAAGAATGCCGGAGCAACCTACCAACGGGCCATGACCCGTATCTTCGACGACTTAATTCATAATCAAGTTGAATGTTATATTGATGATTTAGTTGTCAAGAGCAAGGTTAAAGAGGCTCACCTGTATGACTTAAGAGTTGTTTTCGAACGGTTGCGTCGCTACGATTTGAAAATGAACCCCTTGAAGTGCGCCTTCGGCGTCGCTTCGGGAAAATTCTTAGGATTCGTAGTAAGGCACCGCGGAATTGAGATAGATCCTGCTAAAATTGAAGCCATCTTAGATATGCCATCCCCTAAGAGCCTTACTCAGTTAAGGTCTCTACAAGGTAGATTGGCATATATAAGGAGGTTTATTTCTAATCTTTCCGGGAGATGTCAACCCTTCTCTGTCCTTGCGAAAAAGGATACTAAATTCGTATGGGGCGAGAAGTGTCAGAATGCTTTTGACGATATCAAACAATACCTTTCTAACCCGCCAGTCTTGGCAGCTCCGATTCCGGGAAAGCCATTAATCCTCTACACCGCAGCTCTAGATGAGTCTTTAGGTGCCCTGTTAGCTCAAGTTAACGACGAAGGAAAAGAGAATGCTCTCTACTACCTTAGTCGAAGACTCCTTCCTACTGAAATTCGATACCCTTCAATTGAAAAGCATTGTCTTGCTTTAGTCTTCGCAGCCCAAAAACTGAGGCATTATATGCTTTCACACTCAGTGAGTTTAATTTCAAGAGTCAATCCTTTGCAATATCTTATGACCCGACCTACGTTGTCAGGACGTTTAGCTCGTTGGTCTATGATATTACTCCAATTTGAGATTACTTTCACTCCTTTACGTGCTGTGAAAGGACAGGCTGTTGCCGATTTTCTGGCGGCACACCCGCTGCCGGCGGATTCTCCTCTGAACGATGATTTACCCGACGAACAAATCATGAGTTTGGGGGAATCTGGAGAGGCCATCTGGGAATTATATTTTGATGGAGCAGCATCCTCTCGTAGGATTGCGACCCAACAATCTGTGATTCCTGGAAAGGCTGGAGTCGGTTTAATTTTTATTACACCAGAAAAAGGAATGATGCATTTTTCCTACCACTTGTCGGAGCCTTGCACAAACAACGAAGCTGAATACGAAGCTCTGATAACTGGTTTGGAACTTGCGATTCTAATGGAGGTTAAAGAGATTAAAATCTTTGGAGATTCCCAACTGGTTATTAACCAAGTCGCCGGAACTTATAAAGTCTTGAATCCGAATCTCCTAAGATATCACCAGTATACACTTCACTTGTTGGAACAAATCCCCATTGCTACTTTGTATAGGGTTCCCCGTGGAAGCAATTCTGCGGCAGATGCCTTAGCAAAACTTGCAAAGGAATTTGCGTGTCCCGAGGAGGATTCCATCCCTATAGAGATACAGGGTCGTAAGACCCTCTCCCTTATAGATTTGGAACACATTAGTAAGACTCCCCTTCAGATCCTTTCTGCCTCTTCGACGATTGACGAAGAAGGCGATTGGAGACGACCCTTAGTCGATTACCTTAAAGAAGGGAAGCTTCCTCAGGATAAATCACTCTCCAACCAGATTAAGAAACGTGCCCTATCATATGCACTAGTTAATGATCTGTTATACCGTCGGTCCTTTGATCATATGTGGCTGCGCTGTTTGAACAAGCGAGAAGCCCAGAAGATTGTTAATGAAGTCCATTCAGGACTGTGCGGTGCACATCAATCGGGTCCAAAAATGAAATTAAAGATTAAAAGACTTGGATACTATTGGCCTACAATGATTGACGATTGCATGAATACTGCAAAGCACTGTCATCAATGTCAGGTCCATGGTGTGGTTTTACATCAGCCGCCTAATGTGTTACACCCTACGATAGCCTCGTGGCCCTTCGAGAGTTGGGGCACGGATATCATTGGGCCGATTGACCCTCCCTCCGCGAGAGGTCATCGTTTCATATTAGCAGCAACTGATTACTTTTCAAAATGGGCGGAAGCAATTCCCCTACGAAACGTAACATCACACCATGTCTTAAAATTCTTTCGTGACCATATTGTATATCGATTCGGCGTACCCCGCAGAATCATATCCGATAATGGGTCCGCATTCAAGTCTACAAAAATCAACAATTTCGTAAGACGCCATAATATTGATTGGAGATACTCGACGATCTATTACCCTCGGGCAAATGGATTGGCCGAGGCCTTCAATAAAACTTTGCTGCAAATCATTAAAAAGACCCTTGATAGTAACAAGCGACAATGGGATGAGCGGTTGGTGGAAGCTTTGTGGGCTTATCGTACCACTTATAGAACTCCGACCCAATCTACTCCGTTTGCACTAGTGTATGGATCTGAGGCCGTTCTACCCTTGGAAGTACAGATTCCTTCGCTTAGGATTGCAGTTCATAATCAAATTACAAATGAACAAAATGCAAAACTGCGATTGGAAGAACTCGAAGGCCTTGAAGAGCGACGTCTCCAAGCTCAACAAAGTTTGGAGTTATATAAATCCCGTATGGTTCAAGCCCATGATAAGCTAGTGCGACCTAGGACCTTCCAAGCGGGAGACTTGGTGTTGGTCCTTCGGAGGCCTATTTTAGCCCATCGAAAGTTGGGAGGCAAATTTGAACCTACTTGGGAAGGACCCTTCGTCATAGAGACTGTCTACGAAGGAGGCTCGTATCAGTTAGTAGATTGTAAAGGAATTCGTCCGATGTTACCTGTCAACGGACGTTTCCTTAAGAAATACTATGCTTGATGTAGCTCTTTTGATCAATCAATAAAATTCACTTTCTTGATTCATGATTCTGCTTTGAGTCTTTTAAATTTCATCTTCTATTAATTTTCTCTGTTCTTTTCCTTAAGGTTGTGTCCTTCATTCCCTTAGGATTAGATTCGCTAGTGGTGGAGTACGCCCTTCGTGGCACCACCCTAGTTTGCCAGTTTCGGTCCTCTGTGTGGAGCAAGTTTCCTCCCCACATGACCATTCGCTAGTGGTGGAGTACGCCCTTCGTGGCACCACCCTAGTTTGCCAGTTTCGGTCCTCTGTGTGGAGCAAGTTTCCTCCCCACATGACCATTCGCTAGTGGTGGAGTACGCCCTTCGTGGCACACCCTAGTTTGCCAGTTTCGGTCCTCTGTGTGAGCAAGTTTCCTCCCCACATGACCATTCGCTAGTGGTGGAGTACGCCCTTCGTGGCACCACCCTAGTTTGCCAGTTGAGGTCCTCTGTGTGGAGCAAGTTTCCTCCCCACATGACCATTCGCTAGTGGTGGAGTACGCCCTTCGTGGCACCACCCTAGTTTGCCAGTTGAGGTCCTCTGTGTGGAGCAAGTTTCCTCCCCACATGACCATTCGCTAGTGGTGGAGTACGCCCTTTGTGGCACCACCCTAGTTTGCCAGTTGAGGTCCTCTGTGTGGAGCAAGTTTCCTCCCCACATGACCATTCGCTAGTGGTGGAGTACGCCCTTCGTGGCACCACCCTAGTTTGCCAGTTTCGGTCCTCTGTGTGGAGCAAGTTTCCTCCCCACATGACCATTCGCTAGTGGTGGAGTACGCCCTTGTGGCACCACCCTAGTTTGCCAGTTGAGGTCCTCTGTGTGGAGCAAGTTTCCTCCCACATGACCATTCGCTAGTGGTGGAGTACGCCCTTCGTGGCACCACCCTAGTTTGCCAGTTTCGGTCCTCTGTGTGGAGCAAGTTTCCTCCCCACATGACCATTCGCTAGTGGTGGAGTACGCCCTTCGTGGCACCACCCTAGTTTGCCAGTTGAGGTCCTCTGTGTGGAGCAAGTTTCCTCCCCACATGACCATTCGCTAGTGGTGGAGTACGCCTTCGTGGTACCATCCTAGTTTGCCAGTTGAGGTCCTCTGTGTGGAGCAAGTTTCCTCCCCACATGACCATTCGCTAGTGATGGAGTACGCCCTTCGTGGCACCATCCTAGTTTACCAGTTGATTTGCCTATTTGGAGTAAGTCTTCTATCAGCATCCTATAGGCCTAAGGTTGGGTGATGCCCTTCCTTAGACCCAAGGCTAGGTATTCCCTACCTTGGTTTTCCCAGTTCTCTTTTCCAAATAGGTGTAAGCCTTTCACTAGCTTCCTATGGACTTAAGATTGGGTGATACCCTCCCTTCTACCTTTGAGATTCTACTTCTATTCGGTCAACGCCAATGTGTGCAGCAGAAGTTCCTTCTACCACACACATTGGGGGTCCATTTGTTGACCTCATTTTTGTATGAGGTCACTAAAACCCTTCCAGAATCCAGATCCAATCCTAGATCCTAGGATCCACTCTAGACTTTAAGATCCTTTCCTAGAGTCAGACCTTAGGATCCACTCTAGACTTTAGGATCCTTCCTAAAGCCAGCCCTTAGGGCCTATTCTAGACCTTAGGATCCTTCCTAAAGCCAGACCTTAGGGCCTATTCTAGACCTTAGGATCCTTCTAGAGCCAAAACCTTAGGGCCTACTCTAGAGCTTAGGATTCTTCCATATCCAAATCCTAGAACTCCTCTAGATCCTAGGATCAATCCAGACTTCAAATCAATCCCATCCCTTTGATCCATTCTAACCTCAAATTAATCCCATACCTTTGATCAACTTTAACATCAAATCAATTCCTACTTTTGATCAATTCAAATCTCAAACTTCATTCAATCCAAATTCTAATTAATCTAAGCTTCAACCACATCCAAACCTTGATCCAATCTACTTGACAATTCAAACTTCAACTTTGACTTTGAGCCTACCCTTGATCTAACTTTGACCCTATCCATTCATTAACAATCACCACATGATTGTTAATGATTTGAATACTTCAATATTAATCTTTCAAACTTAAAATCCATTCCAAATCCAGAAATCCAAACCCAAATCCTAAGCCTTAAGGCCCTGTCCTAAAGACCTTTTTCATTGAATTTTCAAATACTTTGAAACCCAGTTTAATGACCTCTGATTCAGAGTCTACCACTTGCAAAGTGATAGGACATGTCTCTAGAGGTTACCCCTCAAATTTGAGCCCATTCTGAGGTCTCTAACCTCATAATCTAAATCAAAATCCATAGGCTGTAAAACCTTCAAATATTTACAGCCTATGCCACTGGACCTTTGGCCTTGAAGATTCTGACCCTAGAACCTTCACCAAAGCCTCTAATCAATTCCAGACCATTAATCTGGACATGTTGATTAATAAACTGAAACTTTCTGGACTCATTTCAGCCCCTAGTGGTCATGAGCCCAAAATGACCAAAATACCCCCGTGGGGCTCAAGTATTGATTTCCAACCAAATGAGCTCCAAATTGAATCCAACCACCTCCAGCAAGTTTCAATTATTATTTCAAATTTATTGAACCCATTCCCGGCTCCTAGGTCAACCTAGTTAACCAAGTCAACATGGTTGACCTAAGAGGACCCTTAAGGGTTCAAATAGGGGTTTTGACCCAATTGACCTCTCTAGACTTGGAGACCACCTCCAATGACTTCCAAACATCATCTCAAATTTATCCAGCCCAAGCTCACCCATTGGGTCAACTTAGTTGACCTAGTCAACATGGTTTGACCCAATGAACCCTTAAGAGTTCAAATGAACCATTTTGACTCATTTAACTATATCAACATCTTCGAACCCTTGAAATCATTCCATTCAATACCTTGAATATTTCTAAACCTATTTAGAGTCCAACCTAACTTGAGTTGACCAAGTCAACCCTCAATTCTTGGTCAAATCTTGATGGCATTTGCCCCTATTTCTCCTAGCTTTGACTTTTGACTTTTGACCCTTAACCAAATCATCCCAAATAACCCTTTACCTCCCCAAGTGCCACATCATCAATTTTTACTTGGTTGACTGGTCAAACCAAGTCAATAGAGCCTTAAACCCTTCTTTTAAATGGTCAAACCTTCCTTTTTAATCTCAAACTCATTTTCCCTAAGCTTGGAAGCTCTCCCATTGGCTGCTACTGCTCTCTCCATGCCACATCAGCAGTCATTGACCAGTTGACTGGTCGAGACAGTCAAAACCCTTTAAAAAAAATC
Source organism: Dendrobium nobile (assembly GCA_022539455.1). Lineage (NCBI taxonomy): Eukaryota > Viridiplantae > Streptophyta > Magnoliopsida > Asparagales > Orchidaceae > Dendrobium > Dendrobium nobile. The sequence goes on along the minus strand of CM039732.1, from coordinate 6,930,006 downwards.
TCTTTTCATGGTCAAAGCCATACTAAACCCCTTTCCCTTCCTATATCACACGCCTAACCTCATCTTTTTAGCTTTATTCCTTTAATTAACCCCTGCTTAAGCTGCTCTAACTGCCTGGTTTAGCCATAAGAAGCAATGTCCCCCTCCACTCATCCCAAGTCCACCCAATGGGAATGAGGCGTGTCCAGCCTTTGGGACAGCCTTCCAGCTTTCCCAGGGACAGGTGGCATCATCTGGAGAGCCTAGGAGTCGATCCCAGCCATCCAATCCAGCCCAGGCCGTTTGAATAGGGGAAAAGGTGACTTTTGAGAGTATTGGATCAAGGCACTCTCTCTCACTAACCCTAGCCTCCCAGATCGAACTCTCAGTTCGTTTTGAATCTCCAGAGCTTCCTCTACCTCCCCACTACAAAATCCAAGTGGTTGCACGTCACCGGCGGCGAGTTCTCCGGCGAACCCACCACCTAGACCGTTCCAAGCCTATAGCAGCCGATCCAGACGCGTTCGAGCTTGGATTTTCGCTGGGAATCTTCACTTGGACAATCTACAAGCTCATCAATCCAGAAATTTTGAAGATCTAACGGTATAGCTCCCTAAAACCCTAGATCTAGTTCACATTAGTTAGATCTAAATAGCCTTATGTTTTTAGGGTTTTAGTTAAAACTAACTATTCCCCATGATTTCTGTTCATGTCTTGAATCTACATTTAAAATTTCAAGTGAAATGATCGATCCGATCGAGAGAACGTAGCGGAATACGTTTTCTAGGGCGTCACTCACGGTCTCCGGCGAGTGTACGTTTTCTGGACCGTTGATCGTTCGATCAACGGTCCAGATCGAGCCCTTCCGCGGTCTGATCCGACCGCGCATTCGATCCGTCGTTCGATCAGCCGTCCGGCGAGATCAGGGCCGTCCATTCGGAACAGCGGGATCGAATCTCCGCCGTTTGATCCTCTCCTGCTGAGATCAAACCGCGGGATCTGATCTCAGCCGTTGGATCGAACCCGCGGTTAATCCAACGGCTACTACGAGCCGCTGACGTGGTTAAGTGAAAACCGCGTGAAGCGGCCCGCAGCCGACGCGTGTCCCCGCCGCCGCGCGGTTTCGATCCCACGAATCCGAGCGTGCCGCGTGTCTGACCGCCGCCATTTGATTAAGGAAAATGAGTTTTAATTAGTTTTAATTACTGAAACTTGAACAAATCATAGTAAATTACATACAGAACCAAAAAATGAGTATAATATATCAAACTTTTCAGAATTTCATCTAGTTTATTTTAAAAATAAAATCAGTTTATTTTGACTATTATTTTATTAGTAATTTAAGAAATACAGAAAATCCTTTTTTATTTTTAATTAAATATATATAAAATATTTTTTTTGAAATTTAGTATGAATATTCAGGGATATATGGCTGACTTCCAGAAAAATTTTCAAAGCCATCTAAGTAAGTTTTGACATTAATTTGAATTGTATGACTATTTTAATAATTTATTAATATTGAATTAAATATTATAATAATTATTTATATTTTAAAGAGAAATTGATCTCATATAATTTTAGGGTCAGTGGGGTCTCTCAATCCTTAAACCTTTTTTTTTTTAGTATTTTCAATCATTCCATCTTAAAATATATATATTTATATGTATGTATTTATATATTTATGTACATATTTTAAAATTTACTTAAAAAAAATTATATATTGCATATATTTAGATCATCAAGAGTTTGAGAGATCTCCTTTGGAATTTTGAATATAGGTTGAATATATGAATGGAATATATGGGGGAAGATGATTAATGGATGATTATATTCTAATTATTCATTAATCATAATCTAATTATATTAATGAGATAAAATTGATCTTTGCATGCTTAGGTTGTGCACACACCACTTAGCCTAGGCTCTCCTAGTTTTGAGGACTTGATTGTGTCATTTCATGTGCTTATTCATGCTTTGTTTAAGGGTTAGACAATACATTGATTTGAGCCCATTAAACTTAGTGTCATTAAGGACAATAATTAAGAATTTCTATAGAAAACCTAGAAAAATTTCCATAATTAGGGTTCACTTTCCCTTGAGTTGAAACTTTGAACATTTGAACTTAGTGACACCCTCAACCCCTAGGGAAATTTTCACTGATTTTTGAGATCATTAGGTCCCCTAATTAATTTTCTAAGTCTTAAACCCTTAATTAAGCTTTAAAAACTTCTAAAAATGTAATAAATCCATTTTAACTCCAAAAATTACATATAAAACCCTTAAACTGACCAGAATTCAGTCCTTAATCTGTGATAATTGGAAGCCCTTTGATTTGACAGCAGTTTATACCCTAATTTAACTTTAAGTGAAAACCAATATTTAATTAAGATAATTAATTAATAATAATATAAAAATCCAAAAATCTCCCAACACTTGGGGATCCCTCCTTAGGTTATTTCTGACCTTTGGAGGTGTTTTCAAGAAGTTGGGAACTTGTTTGAAGCAAAATCACAAAAGAGGCCTTCTAATTAAGAATTCCCAAAACTCATTAAAATGCCCAAACTTCAATAATCCATAACTAATTCTAGAAAAATCCAAATTGACCAAACTCACTTGCATTCAACTCATATTGATGTCTAGTATTTATTAAAAATATATAAATTCCAGAAATTTGCAATATTTTAAAAAGTCAACAAATCGTCAACTTTAAGTCAAAACTAGTTCAAAACTTCAAACCATTGTAATAAAATGTAGAAAAATCCGATTTCAACGTACTTACCTTCTAACTGATCGTATAAGGTCTAGTATTTTAATAAAATACAAACATTCCAGACGTTGGTCGTAATCAAAATTTCAACTTTTAACCCAGAAATATTGGTTTTAATGTCCTAAACACTAACAAATCCTTTAAAACGCAACAACCACCCTAAAGTTGAAGTTTATTGGCTGGGACTACTCGGGGCTGCGGGCTAAGTGTCCTAAGGAGGCTGGTTCTCGGCCTGGTGGCACACGCCCGAATGGATTCATAAAGGGTGGCTAAACCTTAAAATGATTAATTTTTTTATATTATTTAACATTTTAAAAATCTTAATCATTTACATTAATTTGGTTTATCGGCTGGACTACTCCGGCTGCGGGGTAAGTGTCCTAAGGAGGCTGGTTCCTCGAGCCTGGTGGCACAAACGCCACGAATCAATAATGGCGCACTTAAATTAATCATATTTTTAAAATCAGTAATTAACTTATTTTTGTATTAATCCATTTTTTTAATTCCAACCAATTTAAATAACTTAATCAACCCCGATTGCTACTGGGTACCCAGCCTACGTTGGCTATTATATTAGCCCCAAGGAAGGTGAAATAAACTTCACGGCCCCGGTGTGAAACAAAGGTAGTAATCAATTAACTTTTAAAACACGTTAATTAAATTTCTTAATCATTAATACTTAAATTTTAATTTATAATTCCTTTTAAGCCTTAACAAATCCAGACCTTTAGACAACTTCAATTAATAACCCACTTTAGATCCACCCCAGCCACACGATCTTCTCCACACCTTTAGTATGATGTGCTAGACAACACAACTCTAGATCTAGGTTAGGCCGGTGTTTACTTTACTGCTGTGTGCCGGATTTTTCGTAGTTTTCACTGCATGTTGTGGATGAAATTGCTTGCTGTGTCTGTTTACTTTTTTTTGTACTCTGTGGATGGATTGTGTGTTTGGCGACTAGATTACCCTTAGGTTAGGTACGATCTGGAGTTGACATGAGTTTTCTGCAGGTGGCCACGTCATGCATGGCAATATAAAAAGGGGCAAATCAAAAATGCATTAAATATTAATAAACTCTTTGCACAGGTGCTTCAGCTGGCTAAAGCCCCCAAATCATAAAAAGAGCGTGGCCAGTGTGTTTATTTCTTTTCTGCTCATATATAACTGCTTGGGAATAACTGCTTTATTTATATTAATTGCTTAGGAAAACCTTGCAGGTGAGTCTAGATTTTATTTTGATATCAATGTAATTTGTTGTAAGTGTCAAGTGTTGTGAAAGTTCACTTTGAGTTGGGATACATAACCCAAAGCTTGGATTCCAAAGAGGAAAGGAAACCCCTTTGGGGAACACTCCTTTTCCATTTGGAAATCCAAATTTGGATCATACCTATCTTACCCAAAGAGGAAAGAGTGGTTTCTCTCTTAAGGGAAGTGCCCTCTTATCCATTTGGGTAATCTATACGAAGATTCAAGAAGCTGATGAAAAGAGTCCAAAGAAGAATGAAATGATAGATTTAGAAGATTTGAAGATTGAGAGTATCCCACTCAAAATATTGCGTCGTTACTAGGTTTAGAATCGGGTTGTTGTCAGTGGTGCCGGCCACTTTACTTTCTGCTAATATTCTGGATTGTAATAAGCAAGGCAACTTTGCCTATGGACAATTATTAATTAATTTATATTTGATGTGATGATTCGATTGCCTCTAGGTTACTTGTTTTTACTTGTTTTTTGGCGATGCATGCACGCTCTTTGTTTTCGCATGGCACGTGAGGCTCGTGAGGGTGTAAATTTCTACTTAATTTAATATAGTCTAAAATTTTAGTGTAGTCTAAACAACATAGAAAGATAACGAATCTAGGGAATTAGCCGGGGATCGACCCCCGGGGTCGCATGCATATTTTTGCATCACTCTTTCCTTGCTTTAGACCCTCCCCGCCTGCGGGTAGAGTCCCGGATAGTCTGACCTATGAGGACGAGGTGCCGGACCTAGGAAGTCCAGTCTTCTAAAAAATTATTTATAAGACCGTTTTTTTAAATTTCAAGCATTTGATTTGAGGTTGTTAACTAGCATGCATTGCATTAGATACAAATTAAAGAGTCAAAATTTTATTTATTTGTCCTTACATTTAGCACCCGACATAAGTCAAAGGGGCCAATTAGTGAGTCTTAGATGTCGGCCCCAACTCTCCAAAACTTTAATTACAACGTCCCTACCACTTTCATAAAAAGACCGGCTTCATGTAGTTTAAATCGATTAGGTGGTTAGCTGGCTCCCCATCCAGCCGGGGTAAGTCCAGACCTTGCACTGCATTAGTTAGGATCGGACGGACTGTGGTCCATGTCCAAAATAGATTTAGGATCGGGGCAGATCTTTGATTATAAGACCCCAAATTTCGGGAATATAGTCCCAAATTTCTAATAAAATACTTAACTCTAATTAAAGCTCATTTTCCATCCTAAAACTAAAGCCCAACACTTAGATTAAGTTTGGGACACTTCCGGATGGTTTTGGAATCTCAAAGTGTCCCCTACCTCCTCATCTTTGACTCCGTTAATAACTGCTCAATCTGATCCATTCCATTTTGATTTTCCAATAATTCCTATTCACACTTTGATATCACTCTAGAAATTCTAACAAAATTTTGCCATTATTTTAAATCGAGTTTTTCGTAGTGAGACTTTGGTTCACCTACGATGTAATTAACTACGAGGGCTGCGCTCGTAGGAGATTTGGAACCCCACACACCTGATTTTAAATTGATTTAAAAATTTCACTAGATTTCTTTGGAAAAGTTAAAGTATGATCGTCGTCGTTGCTTCGTAGAAATTATCGTCAGAATGTGTCTATTTCCATTGGGGAGATACATCCTTCTTCGATAAGGGGCTTTGGATGTGAATGCGACGATCATACTTCTTGATATTGTAATTGGTACTTAGTTGAACTTTATTTGTTCCCTTGGGGCCATATGAAGTTCTCTTGAAACCCGATCAAATATTCAAGATGTGATTTACATAATTCAGTACCTGAACACCGTATGAAAGTTTTTCGTCTTGCCCCGGGGTGATATTTCATTTCTAACGAGTTGATTCGACCTAGTAAATTAGAACTCTATCCTTAATCTTAAATCCCAAGAAAACTAATATTTTCAAAACCTGTTTTCAAAATTCCACCAACAAAAACTGGCAGCCCGGTGGGACAAATCTCTCTCTCCATCTTTATAATGGCAAAAAATTTGTTTCATCGGTAGTTTTACTATCATTTCTTCTGTTGGTCCCTTACTCATTTCTTCCTTGGGTTAGTGTGGCCAACATCTAAAATATAACAAAATATTAAAAGAGGGTTTTACCTCTAAATTTGATTTCATTTAAATTTCTGTTCTGATTTTTGACCTTCTGCCCCAGCATAGCTTGTGAGGCGACAGTGTCAAATCAGATCTCTGATATTTTTTTTATTTTATGGTTATGGTCAATAAATTTTTCGGTCGACATATAAATCCTTAAAATTAAAAAGCATTCAATTTTTTGATTTCATACCAAACTTGTTAGTTTTAACCCCTTTCACCCTTTAACTTCTAAGTGTGGGAGGGTTGAACTATTACTTTTTACTTGGGCTTTCTCACAATTCCATAAGCCTTCGGGCAAGGGGAAACTCTGTCCGTATGTTTTCGAATGTAAGAAAACCCATTCAAATTCTCAAAATTTCCTCAAAAAATCTCTTAAAACTCCAAGTCGTACTTGTTTCCCCATACGATTTCCTCGTGGGCCTATTTGTCATACTTTCAAAAATAATAATAATAAAATACTTTTTACCACTCTTTTCAAAAAGATCTAATTTTAATCATCTCTTTAACTTTCAGAAAATTTCAAATGGCTGGCCAACTGATTTTCTCCTTTGACCGAGAGTTGTAATTCAACTGTAAATGACCAAGGGAGCACTGTTATTTTTGGAATGGGTATTTAGTACTTGAGCTCTCTATGGATGGACACCAGATTGTGAGCCTAGATGCCAGTAAGGAAACTCCCCCAGTAGTTGAGTTAATTGTGGGATCTGCACCCACCTTGCCAGTAGTCAGTGATGATCAGAAACAACTGAACGTTGATTGAGCCTTCCACTGAAATTAAGTCTGTTTTTGAAGAGGTCTAGTTCTGGACTTAGATTCACCACGAAGAATCAGAAGAAAGAATTACTTGAGGCGACTTAGAAAGAAAATCTCTAAGGCTAAGGAGAGTTCTACCCTTTAAGACCTTGCTCAGTAGAACCTGAGGCTGTTGAGGAGCTACCTATTCCTGCTTCCTCTCCCTCCTGAAGGGTCGCTTTACCCCCTGGCTTCAGCTCAAGGGGAGGGAGGATAGCTAGGATAGCTCGTTCCCCACCATGCCCGGTCGACTACTCGACCAGAAGACTCAGAAAGAAAAAAACATCTCCAAAAACAAGAACTTGTGAAATATATCTCATACCTGCGCCGCACAGTGGGCAGACTAAAGAGGAATATGTGAAACAGTTTAAAGGGAGTGATCTCACAGCGCTTCCAGAAAGAAGTGCTGAAGGAAGAAGTATCTGAAGCAAAGAATTTAACCCCCAATTGTTAGGAAGTAAGAAAGTATGCTAGACGCCCGCTACTTCGGTACTGGTATGATGGATATCACTGGGTGCCACGCCCTCTGTCCTCTCAAACAGAGGTATTGTGTTGACTGGTCCGAGAGAGGCCGCACTCTACTGGTAGACCCCCGGTACCCCCACATAAAACCTGTAGATTGGCCTTGCTGATTGTCAAACCAAGGGGTTGAGCCCAAAAGTCTGTGGACCTTAAAGGAAAAAGACCTAAACTCCTGAAATGAGATATGTGCCAAAAGAACTAAATTGGAGAATCTACCACCACTCCTAGAACTTCTAAGTTCATTCTGCAGCTCCACGAGTTCCAGTGACCTACTCCGAGTGCAGTTGAATTGATGGATGTTTCAGGCTAGTACTCCAGTTGTGTACAGTTGACTGCCCTACCACAGCCAGTCTGACCCCGGATCCCAATAGTTACCATTCCTGATACCCCAGTTGATGATCAAAGTCCGGTGTAATTCCTAGGCCTCTTTGTCAGGTGTCTGAGGACCTTACCTTACAATGTGGGAAATATCACCTTACAAGCTCCTACTTCTCCTGAGGAATTTGTCCCCCTCCCTGTAGAGGATTGCCACTCTTCTGACTACAGCTCTGGGATAGTCGAAGAGGAGAGAATGGACCAGGATTAGAAATGGAGTGAACCGGATACAAAGTCTCAAACCAGATCCTTCCAAAGCTTACAGAAATCATCGCCCTTATGGATTCTGAAGAGTTGTTTGATATGGCTGAGTATAAAGGTACTTTACCCTGACCCTAAATCATATGGGATAGACCGGTCGAGGAGGTAGTCCAAGAAATAAGAACATCTTGTTGAACAAAGAAGGAACGCTTCTTTCGACCCTGATAGGATGATCTCCTCGGGTGAAGATGATTATGTTGGGGGCATTCATGTGGTTGAAAACTAGAGGGTCTAATAAAGAAGCTGAGACCCAGCAAACGCCGATTGTCAGGATGAATGATCCGCATGCTGTTGAGTCAGAGTCAGATGAGTCTGTGAAAGATAGAGATGAAGAACATATAAAAAAACTTGGAGACTCAGCTCGCTAGCTGATGTCACAAGTTAGGAATGCAAGAGAAGTTGGACAAATCACAGCAAGAGTCTTTAAGATCCACCAGTCAGCTCGAGAGCTCACAGAAAGGGCCAAAAGGGCAGAACTTAATTCCAGACCTCTCGAGTCACCACCTGTGACTCTCCCTTGTCCAGTAGAGACACCTCCAGTTACCCCTGCAGTCTCCTCCATCCTTCAATCCCACCTAGAAGGATATCAAGCAATTAATTGAGGACCAGGTAAGGGAGGCTTAGCCATGCTCAAGAACTGTGTCTATTTCAAAGGGTAGACCCTACCCCGAGGAATATGTTAGTTTCCTTACCCAAAGGCTTTGTGCCACCAACTTTTAAAGTTTTCACTGGTAATCGAAAACCCGAGACAACATCTGGGCCACTTCCGAGCAAGCTGTTGCAACGCAGAGAGGGTCAGATGCTCTACTATTTCGCCAATTTGTAAGTAGTCTATCCGGCATTGCTTTTGAATGGTACGCCGATCTGCCCAACGGTTCAGATGAAACCTTTAGCGACCTAGAAATCCACTTTCTTAAGAGTTTTCTGGAGCGCAACAACGCACCACCGTGGGCGATCTCGTGGTTGAAAAGCAAAAAGCGGGAGAGTCTCTAGTTGAGTACATCTTGAGTTGGCGAAACCTCGATGAAGTGTGAACCCCAGTTGCAAGAACAACATGCTGTGGAGATTCTGATGAAAGAATATCCACGGTCCTGTTGCTTTTATCCTGAAGGGTTTCACTATTAAAACTTTTGAGAAACTTCTTAATATGGTAGCAATTTGCAGGAAGTAGGCTCCTAGGATGCCATTCTTACGAGAGCAGTCTGAAGAAAGCAAGGGTCCAAAACTGGTGAAGACATTTGAAAAGAAAGCGTGGTCTCAGCGGTAGATTAAAGGAAAGAGGCCAGTGGTTAGTCACTACCCTCCACCTCCACCACAACTCCTCAAGAAGCAGCCCTTTCAGATAGATTCCTCGTTATACTAGAGATCCCGCCCCCGTTTCTTTCAGAGATAGATTGGCAAAGCCTAATCCGTTTAAAGGGAGTCAGTTAAGAAGATCTTCAGAAGTCTGTTAAAGAAACCAGATTTTCAGTTGCCAGAGGCTAGGAGGCCTGAGGATGAGAGCAAGAAAGATGATCCCAAGTATTGCCCGTACCACAGGATGCTTAGTCACCCTCTTGAGGACTGCGTTGTGTTTAAAGACTGGCTTGAGAGGAACTACACCCAAGGTAACATTAATACCTAAGAATACTTGGTTGATCAGAAAAGGCTTCAATTAAGCCATTTCCAGGTAATCCTCTTAACTCTTCTTGTTTTGTTGAAGATGGTTGGGACATTGCTCTGTCCCGGGCACTAAAAAAGTCGATTAACAAGTCTTTTCATCTTCTCACAGCTGACTACGATAGCCCAGGCCCGTGTGGGAAGGTTGACCTGGATGCTTCGCAGAAGGATGTTGAGCCACTTTCCTCTCAGTAGTCTTAGAACTACTGAGAAAATTAAAAAATGTAAAAGAGAAAATTAGATTTTGTAGAGAGGAAGTGTGTAGATGAGAGTGATGTTTAGAATGGTGCTTGGTGGGTGTTAAAACCTTCCCCTTTTGTTATCTGACTTTTACTTTGCCCCATCAAAGGCGAAGGGTCAAAGATGTAATAAAAAACATCCTCTCTTCTGTATGTATGATAACCATGAATCTCAAATGCAAATGATGGACTCCTGTTTCAAATCGAATTCTAATGAACCAAATATGAGGTCAGTCAAACCAACCTCCCCGAATCGACTATTCAAGAAGAGGTCGAATGTGAAGCTTTTCAGAAAGTGATTTCCCTCAAATCATTTTCAAGGAAATCCTATCTTGATAGAACTTTCAGATTCTGACTCCGCTTCAGAAAATGATGACCAAACCTATGGTGTGTGTGACACTGCCCTAGTTTGCCCGCCCGAAGATGTCGAGCAGTGCAACTCCGTGGCGGTAAAGTCTTACCCCCTAGGTTGGCCCCTCTAGGATAAAGGCAAACAACCTTCATTCGAAAATATAAGTCCGGATATCCCCTCAACAATCAGAATTTTCCTGTAATTCCTCCGGGTTTCGAGTCTGTCGTTCCTAAGGTTGATTATAAATGTTCTAGCCCACCTTAGGAAGTTGCCAGCAATTAAGTATTTATGACGCCCTCACTTCTTTCCAAAGAAATGAGGGAGTCTCTAATTAAAGCACTTCTCGATCCCGAGATTTGCTTAACACAGTTGGCTGCAACTTAAGGTGAGGCCTCTCTACTTCAAAGAGGTCCCTGGGGGTTACCTTTTCTGTCGGAAGATTTACTCTTGAGAACTGCTGACCACAATCGTCCCCTCTACATTACTGTAAATGTGGGAAATTTCAAGTTATCAAGAGTCCTTGTTGATCCGGTGCATCGTCAACGTGATGAACATAAAGACCCTTGCTTATCTCAGGTGTTGATACTAGAAGCTTTCATACCGACAGGTTGGTGCTTCGTGGTTCAACGAGAAGGCGAGAGAGCTTTAGGTTCGATCACTCTACTCCCTGGAAATAGGAGAGTTTAAAACTGAAGCTAAATTTCATATAATCGATTCGACTACGTCCTTAACGCACTTCTAGTAGACCTTGGATTCACGAATATAGAATGGTTCCGTCTACCCTGCACCAATGCATTAAGTATTACAACGAGATGCATTGAACATGTGTTAAGGGTGATTGCAACCATTCTCGATTCAGAAATTGGATCTCGAAGATGCTGCATATTTCGTACCAAAAGGGTCCTCGTCTCCGTTCTAAATTGTAGATCAAATTTGAGGAGAATATGGTTGGACAAAAATTCAACCAAAAGAAAAAAAGATAAGAATATCAATCAAGAAATGATTCAATCGAGTAGTGAAGACGACTCTGATATTGTTGTCCTTAGACCTCCAAACACTTACCTCAAAGGGTGGGAGGATGGCTTTGAGGGCGCGAGGTCGAGGCCGTGTTCATTAGACAGGAGAGCAGCACCCGTATACATTGATTTGGAATCAGATTCCGATAGTGAGCTCAGAAAGTCAAGGTGCGCCCTCTCTCTCGATTGTCAAAACATAAATACTCCTCCAAAATTGATTCTCACCTTAGACCAGGACAGTGACCCTGAGAGAGATTTTCAAAAGTTAAAAGTGCAGAGCCCGAATTATACAATGTATGAAAAGCTCCACTAGAAGGATAGAGGCCCTTCGTCATGACCCCACTGTCGGCGCGCGGGTTGTAGGGTTGAAAGTCCAAGTGGCCCCCAACTTGGATGGTGAAGTAAGAAAGTCCAAAATTCTTTCCTGGCTCCTCCTCCGCAGGTGACGGGTGATAAACCCTTGAGGAGGCAGATTTTAATGAATTAATGGAAATTACCGTTCGGCTACTTCCCTGTTTGTGGTAATAAATACTTTTTCTAAAGGTTCTGTACCATACCGATGGACTAAGGGTCAAGCTAGATACCACGAGAATATTGCGGACAAAAAATAGTAAAAATCCAATGAGTGGTATGGGCTTGGAACAGTTAGTTCATTCGTGATGATGAGTATTGCCTAATGAAACTACCATTCGATTCTCTAAATGTCCCTACAGTTCCTCCTTGTCTTTGATGAACTCTGTTTGGAGACTTTAGACGATCCCGTGATCTTCAAGTTCGGGATGCACCCCCTGAATTGTAGAGGATTAAGTCGACAGTCGATGAGTTAAGAGAAATTAACCTGGGAACGATGATGACCCCCGTCCGATTTTCATAAGTACTTTGTTGAGCGAGAGTGAAACTCAAGACTTAATCCAGTTTTAATTCGAGTTCAGAGATTGCTTTGCCTCGACATTATGATGAAATGGCCAGGTTTGGCCTGCTGAGGTAGCAGTCCCACAAACTTGGGGTTCGGCATGATGCCATCCCTGTTAAACAAGCTCCTCGACGCATGCGCTTAGAGAATGAGCAACAAGTCGTTTCTGAAGTTAAGAATTGGCAGAAGCCGGATTCATTCGAGGAACAAATAACCATATGGTGTGGACCGGCAACGCATCGTGCCAGTTCGAAAGAAAAATGGTCAGATTCGAATTGTGTCTGACTATAGGGATCTGAATAAGCATGTCCCTAAGTGGATGTTCCCCCTACCGATAACCCGAACTCATGGTGGACATTGCCTCCTCACATGCTATTTTCTCATTCATGGTGGCTACGTCGGGTTATAACCAAATCAAGATGGCCCCAGATGAGAGAGAAATACGGCGTTCAGAACCCCTATTGGAATCTTTTGTTATAAGGTAATGCCATTCGGCCTAAAGAATGCCGGAGCAACCTACAAGGCCATGACCCGTATCTTCTCGAACTTAATTCATAATCATGTTGAATGTTATATTGATGATTTAGTTGTCAAGAGCAGAGTTAAGAGGCTCTACCTGTATGACTTAGAGTTGTTTTCGAACGGTTGCGTCGTACGATTTGAAAATGAACCCTTGTAAGTGCGCCTTCGCGTCGCTTCGGAAAATTATTAGGATTCGTAGTAAAGGCAACCGCGGAATTGAGATAGATCCTGCTAAAATTGAAGCCATCTTAGATATTGCCATCCCCTAAGAGCCTTACTCAGTTATAGGTCTCTACAAGGTAGATTGGCATATATAAGGAGGTTTATTCTTTAATCTTTCGGGAGATGTCAACCTTCTCTGTCCTTGCGAAAAAGGATACTAAATCGTATGGGGCTGAGAGTGTCAGATGATTTTGACGATATCAAACAATACCTTCTAACCGCCAGTCTTGGCAGCTCCGATTCCGGAAAGCCAATAATCCTCTACACCGCAGCTTCTAGATGAGTCTTTAGTGCCCTGTTAGCTCAAGTAAGACGAAGGAAAAGAGAATGCTCTCTACTACCTTAGTCGAAGGCTCCTTCCTACTGAAATTCGATACCCTTCAATTGAAAAGCATGTCTTGCTTTAGTCTTCGCAGCCCAAAAACTGAGGCATTATATGCTTTCTTCACTCCAGTGAGTTTAATTCAAGAGTCAATCCTTTGCAATACTTATGACCCGACCCAACGTTGTCATGGACGTTTAGCTCGTTGGTCTATGATATTACTCCAATTTGAGATTACTTTCACTCCTTTACGGCTGTGAAAGGACAGGCTGTTGCCGATTTTCTGGCGGCACACCCGCTGCCGGCGATTCTCACCTGAACGATGATTACCCGACGAACAATCACTGAGTTTGGGGATCTGGAGAAGGTCCATCTGGGAATTATATTTTGATGGAGCAGCATCCTCTCGTAGGATTGCGACCCAACATCTGTGATTCCGAAAGGCTGGAGTCGGTTTAATTTTATTACACAAGAAAAAGGAATGATGCATTTTTCTACCACTTGTCGGAGCCTTGCACAAAAACAGCAGCTGAATACGAAGCTCTGATAACTGGTTTGGAACTTGCGATTTATGGAGGTTAAAGAGATTAAAATCTTTGGAGATTCCCAACTGGTTATTAAACCAAGTCGCCTGAACTTATAAAGTCTTGAATCCGAATCTCCTAAATATCACCAGTATACACATCACTTGTTGGAACAAATCCCCATTGGCTACTTGTATAGGGTTCCCCGTGGAATCAATCTGCGGCGTGAACCTTAGCAAAACTGCAAAGGAATTTGCGTGTCCCGAGGGGATTCCATCCCTTATGAGTACAGGTCGGATAAGACCCTCTCCCTTATAGAGATGGAACACATTTGTATAAGACTCCCCTTCAGATCCTTTCTGCCTCTTCGACGATTGCGAAGAAGGCGATTGGAGACGACCCTTAGTCGATTACCTTAAGAAGGGAAGCTCCTCAGGATAAATCACTCATCCACAGCAGATTAAGAAACGTGCCTATCATATGCACTAGTTAATGATCTGTTATACCGTCGGTCCTTTGATCATATGTGGCTAGCGCTGTTGAAACAAGCGAGAAGCCCAGAAGATTGTTAATGATGTCCATAACAGGACTGTGCGGTGCACATCAATCGGGTCCAAAAATTGAAATTAAAGATTAAAAGACTTGATACTATTGGCCTACAATGATTGACGATTGCATGATATACTGCAAAGCACTGTCATCAATGTCAGGTCCATGGTGTGGTTTTACATCAGCCGCCTAATGTGTTACACCCTACGATAGCTCGTGGCCCTTCGAGAGTTGGGGCACGGATATCATTGGGCCGATTGACCCTCCCTCGCGAGAGGTCATCGTTTCATATTAGCAGCAACTGTTTACTTTTCAAATTGGGCGGTAAGCAATTCCCCTACAAACGTAACATCACACCATGTCTTAATTCTTTCGTGACCATATTGTATATCGATTCGGCGGTACCCGCGGCAATCTTATCCGATAATGGGTCCGCATTACAAGTCTACAAAAATCAACATTTCGTAAGACGCATAATATTGATTGGAGATACTCGACGATCTATTACCCTCGGCAAATGGATGGCCGAGGCCTTCAATAAAACTTGCTGCAAAATCATTAAAAAGACACCTTGAATAGTACCAAGCGACAATGGGATGAGCGGTTGGTGGAAGCTTGTGGTGCTTATCGTACCACTTATATAGAACTCCTACCCAATCTACTCCGTTTGCACTAGTGTATGGATCTGAGGCCGTTCTACCCTTGGAAGTACAGATTCCTTCGTTCTTAGGATTGCAGTCATAATCAAATTACAAATGAACAAAATGCAAACTGCGATTGGAAGAACTCGAAGGCCTTGAAGAGCGACGTCTCCAAGCTAACAAGTTTGGAGTTATATAAATCCCGTATGTTCAAGCCCATGAAAAGCTAGTGCGACCTGGACCTTACCAAGCGGGAGACTTGGTGTTGGTCCTTCGGAGGCCTATTTTAGCCCATCGAAAGTTGGGAGGCAAAATTTGAACCTACTTGGGAAGGACCCTGTCATAGAGACTGTCTACGAAGGAGGCCCGTATCAGTTAGTAGATTGTAAAGGAATTCGTCCGATGTTTACCTGTCAACGGACGTTTCCTTAAGAAATACTATGCTTGATGTAGCTCTTTTGGTCTCAATCATAACAATTCACTTTCTTGATTCATGATTCTGCTTTGAGTCTTTTAATTTCAACTTCTATTAATTTTCTCTGTTCTTTTCCTTAAGGTTGTGTCCTTCATTCCTTAGGATTAGATTCGCTAGTGGTGGTGTACGCCCTTCGTGGCACCACCCTAGTTTGCCAGTTCGGTCCTCTGTGTGGAGCAAGTTTCCTCCCCCACATGACCATTCGTTGTGGTGGAGTACGCCCTTCGTGGCACACCCTAGTTTGCCAGTTTCGGTCCTCTGTGGGGAGCAAGTTTCTTCCCCACATGACCATTCGCTAGTGGTGGAGTACGCCCTTCGTGGCACCACCCTAGTTTGCCAGTTTCGGTCCTCTGTGTGGAGCAAGTTTCCTCCCCACATGACCATTCGTAGTGGTGGAGTAGCCATTCGTGGCACCACCCTAGTTTGCCAGTTGAGGTCCTCTGTGTGGAGCAAGTTCCTCCCCACATGACCATTCGTTCGTGGTGGAGTACGCCCTCGTGGCACCACCCTAGTTTTGCCAGTTGAGGTCCTCTGTGTGGAGCAAGTTTCCTCCCCACATGACCATTCCTAGTGGTGGAGTACGCCCTTTGTGGACACACCCTAGTTTGCCAGTTGAGGTCCTCTGTGGAGCAAGTTTCCTCCCCCACTGGACCATTCGTTAGTGGTGGAGTACGCCCTTCGTGGCACCACCTAGTTTGCCATTTCGGTCCTCGTGTGGAGCAAAGTTTCTCTCCCCACATGACCATTCGCTAGTGGTGGAGTCGCCCTTTGTGGCACCACCCTAGTTTGCCAGTTGAGGTCCTCTGTGTGAGTCTAAGTTTCCTCCCACATGACCATTCGCTAGTGGTGGAGTACGCCCTTCGTGGCTACCACCCTAGTTGCCAGTTTCGGTCCTCTGTGTGGATGCAAGTTTCCTCCCCACATGACCATTCGCTAGTGGAGGAGTACGCCCTTCTGGCACCACCCTAGTTTGCCAGTTGTGGTCTCTGTGTGGAGCAAGTTTCCTCCCACATGACCATTCGCTAGTGTGGAGTACGCCCTTCGTGGTACCATCCTAGTTTGCCAGTTGAGGTCCTCTGTGTGGAGCAAGTTTCCTCCCACATGACCATTCGCTAGTGAGGAGTACGCCCTTCGTGGCACCATCCTAGTTTACCAGTTGATTTGCCTATTTGGAGTAAGTCTTCTATCAGCATCCTATAGGCCTAAGGTTGGGTGATGGCCCTTCCTTAGGCCCAAGGCTAGGTTTCCCTACCTTGGTTTGTCCCAATTTCTTTTCCAAATAGGTGTAAGCCTTTCACTAGCTTCCTATGGACTTAAGATTGGGTGATACCCTCCCTTCTACTTTGAGATTCTACTTCTTCGGTCGTAACGCCAATGTGTGCAGCAGAAGTTCTTCTTACCACACACATTGGGGTCCATTTGTTGACCTCATTTTGTTATGAGGTCACTAAAACCCTTCCAGAAATCCAGATCCAATCCTAGATCTAGGATCCACTCTAGACTTTAAGATCATTTCCTAGATGACGACTTAGGGTTACCACTCTAGTCTTTACGGATCCTTCTAAAGCAGCCCTTAGGGCCTATTCTAGACCTTAGGATCTTCCTAAAGCCAACCTTAGGGCCATATCTAGACCTTAGGTTCCTTATAGAGCCAAAACCTTGGGCCTACTCTAGAGTCTTAGGATACTTCCATATCCAATCCAGAACTCTCGTTCTAGGATAATCCAGACTTCTAAATCCATCCATCCCTTTGATCCATTCTAACCTCAAATTAATCCCATACCTTAGATCAACTTTAACATCAAATCAATTCCTACTTTTGATCAATTCCAAATCTCAAACTTCATTCAATCCAAATTCTACATTAATCTAAGCTTCAACCACAACCAAACCTTGATTCCAATCTACTTGACAATTCAAACTTCTAACTTTGACTTTGAGCCTACCCTTGATCTAACTTATGACCCTATCCATTCATTAACAATCACCACATGATTGTTAATGATTTGAATACTTCAATATTAATCTTTCAAACTTAAATCCATTCCAAATCCAGAAATCCAAACCCAAATCCTAAGCCTTATAGGCCCTGTCCTAAAGACCTTTTTCATTGAATTTTCAATACTTGTAACCAGTTTAATGACCTCTGATTCAAGTCTCCACTTGCAAAGTGATTAGGACATGTCCCTAGAGGTTACCCTCAAATTTGAGCCCATTCAGAGGTCTCTAACCTCATAATCTAAATCAAAATCCATAGGCTGTAAAACCTTCAAATAATTTACAGCCTATGCCACTGGAACCTTTGGCCTTGAAGATTCTGACCCTAGAACCTTCACCAAAGCCTCTAATCAATTCAGACCATTAATCTGGAGGTTGATTAATAAACTGAAACTTCTGGATCTCATTTCAGCCATAGTGGTCATGAGCACAAAATGACCAAAATACCCCGTGGGGCTCAAGTATTGATTTCCACCCAAATGAGCTCCAAATTGAATCCAACCACCTCCAGCAAGTTTAAATTATTTTTCAAAATTTATTGAACCTTCCCGCTCACTAGTCAAACCTAGTTAACAAGTCAACATGGTGTGACCTAAGAGGACCCTTAAGGGTTCAAATAGGGTTTTGACCCTTGCACCTCTCTAGACTTGGAGACCACCTCCAATGATACTTCAAACATCATCTCAAATTTATCAGCCCAGCACACCCATTGGGTCAACTAGTTGACCTAGTCAACATGGTTTGACCCAATGACCCTTAAGAGTTCAAATGAACCATTTGATACATATTCTATCTCAAAACATCTTCGAACCCTTGAAACATTCCTTCAATACCCTTGAATATTCTAAACCTATTTAGGGTCCAACTAACTTGAGTGACCAAGTCAACCCTCACATTCTTGGTCAAATCTTGATGGAATTTGCCCCTATTTCTCCTAGCTTTGACTTTTGACTTTTGACCCTTAACCAATCATCCCAATAACCCTTTTACCTCCCCAAGTGCACATCATCCAATTTTTACTTGGTTGACTGGTCAAACCAAGTCAATAGAGCCTTATAACCCTTTTTTAAATGGTCAAACCTCCTTTTTTAATCTCAAACTCATTTCCCTAAGCTTGGAACTCTCCCATTGGCTGCTACTGCTCTCTCCAGCCACATCAGCAGTCATTGACCAGTTGACTGTCGTCGACAGTCAAAACCCTTTAAAAAAAATCTCTTTTCATGGTCAAAGCCATACTAACCCCTTTCTTACTATATCACACGCCTAACCTCATCTTTTAGCTTTATTCCTTTATTAATTACCCTGCTTAAGCTGCTCTAACTGACCTGTTTAGCCATAAGAAGCAATGACCCCCTCCACTCATCCCAGTCCACCCAATGGGAATGAGGCGTGTCCAGCCTTTGGGACAGCCTTCCAGCTTGCCAGGGACAGGTGGCATCATCTGGAGAGCCTAGTGAGTCGATCCCAGCCATCCAATCCAGCCCAGGCCGTTTGAATAGGGGAAAAGGTGACTTTTGAGAGTATTTGATCATAGGCACTCTCTCCACTAAACCCTAGCCTCCCAGATCGAACTCTGCAGTTCGTTTTGATTTCTACAGTGCTTCCCTCTTCCTCACTCACGGCGGCGAGTTCTCCGGCGAACCCACCACCTAGACCGTTCCAAGCCTATAGCAGCCGATCCAGACGCGTCGAGCTTGGATTTTCGCTGGGAATCTTCACTTGGACAATCTACAAGCTCATCAATCAGAATTTTGAGATCTAACGGTATAAGCTCCCTTAAACCCTAGATCTAGTTCACTTTAGTTTAGATCATTAATAGCCTTATGTTTTTAGGGTTTTAGTTAAAACTAATATTCCCCATGTTTCTGTTCATGTCTTGTTTCTACATTTAAATTTCAAGTGAAAAATGATCGATCCGATCGAGAGAAACGTAGCGGAATATACGTTTCTAGGGCGTCACTCACGGTCTCCGGCGAGTGACGTTTTCTGGACCGTTGATCGTTCGATCAAAGGTCCAGATCGAGCCCTTCCGCGGTCTGATCCGACCGCGCATTCGATCCGTCGTTCGATCAGCCGTCCGGCGAGATCTGGGCCGTCCTTCGGAACAGCGGGATCGAATCTCCGCCGTTTGATCCTCTCCCTGCTGAGATCAAACCGCGGGATCTGATCTCAGCGTGGGATCGAACCCGCGGTTAATCCAAGGCTACTTCGAGCCGCTGACGTGGTTAAGTGAAAAACCGCGTGAAGCGGCCCGCAGCCGAGCGTGTCCCCGCCGCCCGCGCGGTTTCGATCCCACGAATCCGAGCGTGCCGCGTGTCTGACCGCGCCATTTGATTAAGGAAAATGAGTTTTAATTAGTTTTAATTACTGAAACTTGAACAAATCATAGTAAATTACATACAGAACCAAAAATGAGTATAATATATCAAACTTTTCAGAATTTCATCTAGTTTATTTTAAAAATAAAATCAGTTTATTTTGACTATTATTTTATTAGTAATTTAAGAAATACAGAAAATCCTTTTTTATTTTTAATTAAATATATATAAATTATTTTTTTTTGAAATTTAGTATGAATATTCAGGGATATATGGCTGACTTCCAGAAAATTTTCAAAGCCATCTAAGTAAGTTTTGACATTAATTTGAATTGTATGACTTTTTAATAATTTATTAATATTGAATTAAATATTATAATAATTATTTTATATTTTAAAGAGAAATTGATCTCATATAATTTTAGGGTCAGTGGGGTCTCTCAATCCTTAAACCTTTTTTTTTTTAGTATTTTCAATCATTCCATCTTAAAATATATATATTTATATGTATATGTATTTATATATTTATGTACATATTTTAAAATTTACTTAAAAAAAATTATATATTGCATATATTTAGATCATCAAGAGTTTGAGAGATCTCCTTTGGAATTTTGAATATAGGTTGAATATATGAATGGAATATATGGGGGAAGATGATTAATGGATGATTATATTCTAATTATTCATTAATCATAATCTAATTATATTAATGAGATAAAATTGATCTTTGCATGCTTAGGTTGTGCACACACCACTTAGCCTAGGCTCTCCTAGTTTTGAGGACTTGATTGTGTCATTTCATGTGCTTATTCATGCTTTGTTTAAGGGTTAGACAATACATTGATTTGAGCCCATTAAACTTAGTGTCATTAAGGACAATAATTAAGAATTTCTATAGAAAACCTAGAAAAATTTCCATAATTAGGGTTCACTTTCCCTTGAGTTGAAACTTTGAACATTTGAACTTAGTGACACCCTCAACCCCTAGGGAAATTTTCACTGATTTTTGAGATCATTAGGTCCCCTAATTAATTTTCTAAGTCTTAAACCCTTAATTAAGCCTTTAAAACTTCTAAAAAATGTAATAAATCCATTTTAACTCCAAAAATTACATATAAACCCTTAAACTGACCAGAATTCAGTCCTTAATCTGTGATAATTGGAAGCCCTTTGATTTGACAGCAGTTTATACCCTAATTTAACTTTAAGTGAAAACCAATATTTAATTAAGATAATTAATTAATAATAATATAAAAATCCAAAAATCTCCCAAACACTTGGGGATCCCTCCTTAGGTTATTTCTGACCTTTGGAGGTGTTTTCAAGAAGTTGGGAACTTGTTTGAAGCAAAATCACAAAAGAGGCCTTCTAATTAAGAATTCCCAAAACTCATTAAAATGCCCAAACTTCAATAATCCATAACTAATTCTAGAAAAATCCAAATTGACCAAACTCACTTGCATTCAACTCATATTGATGTCTAGTATTTATTAAAAATATTAAATTCCAGAAATTTGCAATATTTTAAAAAGTCAACAAATCGGTCAACTTTAAGTCAAAACTAGTTCAAAACTTCAAACCTTTGTAATAAAATGTAGAAAAATCCGATTTCAACGTACTTACCTTCTAACTGATCGTAGTAAGGTCTAGTATTTTAATAAAATACAAACATTCCAGAAGTTGGTCGTAATCAAAATTTCAACTTTTAACCCCTTGACTAAATCATTAAAATATTCAAAAATTCATAAAACTCGTAATCACTCTAAAATTCAGAAAATATTGGTTTAATGTCCAAAACACTTAACAAATCCTTTAAAACGCAACAACCACCCTAAAGTTGAAGTTTATTGGCTGGACTACTCCGGGCTGCGGGGCTAAGTGTCCTAAGGAGGCTGGTTCCTCGAGCCTGGTGGCACAACGCCACGAATGGATTCTAAAGGGTGTCAAACCTTAAAATGGATTAATTTTTTTTAATTATTTAACATTTTAAAAATCTCTAATTCAATTACATTAATTTGGTTTATCGGCTGGACTACTCCGGGCTGCGGGGCTAAGTGTCCTAAGGAGGCTGGTTCCTCGAGCCTGGTGGCACAACGCCACGAATCAATTAATGGCGAACTTAAATTAATCAATTTTAAAAATCAGTAATTAACTTATTTTTGTATTAATCCACTTTTTTTAATTCCAACCAATTTAAATAACTTAATCAACCCCGATTGCTACTGGGTAACCCAGGCCTACGAGGCTATTAGCTTAGCCCCAAGGAAGGTGAAATAAACTTCACGGCCTCGGTGTGAAACAAAGGTAGTAATCAATTAACTTTTAAAACACGTTTAATTAAAATTCTTAATTCATTAATACTTAAATTTTAATTTAAATTCCCTTTTAAGCCTTAACAAATCCAGACCTTTAGACAACTTCAATTAATAACCCACTTTAGGATCCACCCCAGCCACACGATCTTTCTCACACACTTTAGATGATGTGCTAGGACAACCAACTCTAGATCTAGGTTAGGCCGGTGTTTACTTTACTGCTGTGTGCCGGATTTTTCGTAGTTTTCACTGCATGTTGTGGATGAAATTGCTTTGCTGTGTCTGTTTACTTTTTTTTTGTACTCTGTGGATGGATTGATGTGTTTGGCGACTAGATTACCCTTAGGTTAGGTACGATCTGGATGTTGACATAGTTTTCTGCAGGTGGCCACGCTCATGCAGGGCAATATAAAAAGGGGGCAAATCAAAAATGCATAAATATTATAAACTCTTTGCACAGGTGCTTCAGCTGCTAAAGCCCCCAAATCATAAAAAGAGCGTGGCCAGTGTGTTTACTTTCTTTTCTGCTCATATATAACTGCTTGGGAATAACTGCTTTATTTATATTAATTGCTTAGGATAACCTTGCAGGTGAGTCTAGATTTTTATTTTGATATCAATGTAATTTGTGTAAGTGTCAAGTGTTGTGAAAGTTCACTTTGAGTTGGGATACATAGACCCAAAGCTTGGATTCCAAAGAGGAAAGGAAACCCCTTTGGGGAACACTCCTTTTCCATTTGGAAATCCAAATTTGGATCATACCTTTTCCTTACCCAAAGAGGAAAGAGTGGCCTTCTCTCTTAAAGGGAAGTGCCCTCTTATCCATTTGGGTAATCTACTACGAAGATTCCAAGAAGCTTGAAGAAAAGGAGTCCAAAGAAGAATGAAATTGAAGATTTGAAGATTTGAAGATTGAGAGTATCCCACTCAAAATAACTTGCGTCGTTACTAGGTTTAGAATCCGGGTTGTTGTCAGTGGTGCCCGGCCACTTTACTTTCTGCAATATTCTGGTTTGTAATAAGCAAGGCAACTTTGCCTATGGACATTTATTAATTAATTTATATTTGATGTGATGATTCGATTGCCTCTAGGATTACTTGTTTTTACTAGTTTTTTGGCGATTGCATGCCGCTCTTTGTTTTCGCCTGGACACGTGAGGCTCGTGAGGGTGTGAAACTTTTCTACTCATAATTTTAAAAGTCTAAAATTTTAGTGAGTCTAAACAACATAGAAAGATAACGAATCTAGGGAATTAGCCGGGATCGACCCCCGGGGTCGCATGCATATTTTTGCATCACTCTTTCCTTGCTTTAGACCCTTCCCCGCCTGCGGGTAGAGTCCGGATAGTCTGACCTATGAGGACGAGGTGCCGGACCTGGGGAAGTCCAGTCTTCTAAAAAACTATTTTATAAGCCTGTTTTTAAAATTTCAAGCATACTTGATTGAAGTTGTTAACCAGCATGCATTGCATTAGATACAAATTAAAGAGTCAAAATTTTAATTGCATAGTTTAGCATTTTAGCACCCAACATAAGTTAAAGGGGCCAATTAGGAAAATCTCTAGATGTCGGCCCCGACTCTCCAAAACTTTAATTACAACGTCCCTACCATTCTTTCATAAAAAGACCGGACTCATCTCTTTTAAATCGATAGGTGGTTAGCTGGCTCCCCAATCCAGGCCGGGGTAAGTCCAGACCTTGCACTGCATTAGTTAGGATCGGACGACTGTGGTCCAATGTCCAAAATAGATTTAGGATCCGGGGCAGATCTTTGATTATAAGACCCCAAATTTCGGGAATATAGTCCCAAATTTCTAATAAAATACTTAACTCTAATTAAAGCTTCATTTCAATCCTAAAACATAAAGCCCAACACTTAGATTAAGTTGGGACACTTCCGGATGGTTCTGGAATCTCAAAGTGTCCCCTACCTCTCATCCTTTGACTCCGTTAATAACTGCTCAATCTTGATCCATTCCATTTTGATTTTCCAATAATTCTATTCACACTTTGATATCACTCCTAGAAATTCTAACAAAATTTTGCCATTATTTTAATCGAGAGTTTTCGTAGGAGACTTTGTCTCCCTACGATGTAATTAACTACGAGGGCTTGCGCTCGTAGGAGATTTGGAACCCCACACACCTGATTTTAAAATTGATTTTAAAATTTCACTAGATTTCTTTGGGAAAAGTTAAAGAATGATCGTCGTCGTTGCATTAGAAGAATTATCGTAGAATGGTGTCATTTCCCTTTGGGGAGATACATCCTTCTTCGATAAGGCTTTGGATGTGAATGCGACGATCATACTTCTTGGATATTGTAATTGGGTACTTAGTTGAACTTTATTTTGTTCCCTCGGGGCCATATGAAGTTCTCTTTAGAACCCGATCATAATATTCAAGATGTGTTTACATAATTCTAAGCCTGAACACCGTTATGAAAGTTTATCTTCGTCCCCCGGGGTGATATATTCTTTCTAACGAGTTGATTCGACCTTAGAATTAGAACTCATCCTTAATCTTAAAATCCCCAAAGAAAACTAATATTTTTCAAAACCTGTTTTCAAAATTCCACCAACAAAAAATGGCACGCCCGGTGGGACAAATCTCTCTCTCCATCTTTAATAATGGCAAAAATTTGTTTCATCGGTAGTTTTAACTATCATTTCTTCTGTTGGTCCCTTACTCATTTCTTCCTTGGGTTAGTGTGGCCAACATCTAAAATAATAACAAAATATTAAAAGAGAGGTTTTACCTCTAAATTTGATTTCATTTAAATTTCTGTTCTGATTTTGACCTTCTGCCCCAGCATAGCTTGTGAGGCGACAGTGTCAAATCAGATCTCTGGATATTTTTTTTAATTTTATGGATTTATGGTCAATAAATTTTTCGGTCGACATATAAATCCTTAAAATTAAAAAGCATTCAAAATTTTTGATTTCATTCCAAACTTGTTAGTTTTAACCCCCTCATTTCCCCTTTAACTTCTAAGTGTGGGGAGGGTTGAACTATTCTTTTTACTTGGGCTTTCTCACAATTCCATAAGCCTTCGGGCAAGGGGAAACTCTGTCCGTTGTGTTTTCGAACTTGTAAGAAAACCCATTTCAAATTCTCAAAATTTCCTCAAAAATCTTCTTAAACTCCAAGTCGACATATGTTACCCCATACGATTTCCTCGTGGGCCAATATATGTCATACTTTCAAAAATAATAATAATAAAATACTTTTTACCACTCTTTTCAAAAAGATCTAATTTTAATCATCTTCTTTAACTTTCAGAAAATTTCAAATGGCTGGCCAACTGATTTTCTCCTTTGACCGAGAGTTGTATTCAACTGTTAATGACCAAGGGAGCACTGTTATTTTTGGAATGGGATTTAGTACTCTTGAGCTCTCTATGGATGGACACCAGATTGTGAGCCTAGATGCCAGTAAGGAAACTCCCCCAGTAGTTGAGTTAATTGTGGGATCTGCACCCACCTTGCCAGTAGTCAGTGATGATCAGAAACAACCTGAACCAGTTGTTGAGCCTTCCACTGAAATTAAGTCTGTTTTTGAAGAAGGGTCTAGTTCTGGACTTAGATTCACCACGAAGAATCAGAAGAAGAATTACTTGAGGAGACTTAGAAAGAAAATCTCTAAGGCTAAGAGAGTTCTACCCTTTAAGACCTTGGCTCAAGTAGAACCTGAGGCTGTTGAGGAGCTACCTATTCCTGCTTCCTCTCCCCTCCTGAAGGGAAGTCGCTTTTACCCCCTGGCTTCAGCTCAAGGGGAGGAGAGGATAGCTAGGATAGCTCGTTCCCCACCATGCCCGGTCGACTACTCGACCAAGAAGACTCAGAAAGAAAAACATCTCCAAAAAACAAGAACTTTGAGAAATATAATTCATACCTGCGCCGCACAGACTGGGCAGACTAAAGAGGAATATGTGAAACAGTTAAAGGGAGTGATCTCACATCGCTTCCAGAAAGAAGTGCTGAAGGAAGAAGTATCTGAAGCAAAGAATTTAACCCCTCAATTCGTTAGGAAGAATAAGAAGTATGCTAGACAGCCCGCTACTTCGGTACTGGTTGATGGATATCACTGGGTGCCACGCCCTCTGTCCTCTCAAACAGAGGGTATTGTGTTGACTGGGTCCGAGAGAGGCCGCCACTCTACTGGTAGACCCCCGGTACCCCCACATAAACCTGTAAGATTGGCCTCTGTGATTGTCAAACCAAAGGGGTTGAAGCCCAAAAGTCTGTGGACCTTAAAGGAAAAAGACCTAAATCTCCTGAAAGGAGATATGTGCCAAAAAGAACTAAATTGGAGAATCTACCACCACCTCCTAGAACTTCTAAGTTCATTCTGCAGCTCCAACGAGTTCCAGTCGACCCTACTCCGAGTGCAGTTGAATTGATGGATGTTCAGGCTAGTACTCCAGTTGTTACAGTTGACAGCCCTACCACAGCCAGTCTGACCCCGGATCCAATAGTTACCATTCCTGTTACCCCAGTTGATGATCCCCAAAGTCCGAGTGTCATTCCTAGGCCCCTTAGTCAGGTGTCTGAGGACCTTACCTTACCAGATGTGGGAACTATCACCTTACAAGCTCCTACTTCTCCTGAGGAATATGTCCCCCTCCCTGTAGAGGATGCCACTCTTCTGACTACCAGCTCTGGGATAGTCGAAGAGGAGAGAATGGACCAGGATTTAGAAATGGAAGATGAACCGGATACAAAGTCTCAACCAGATCCTAATCCAAAGCTTACAGAAATCATCGCCCTTATGGATTCTGAAGAGTTGTTTGATATGGCTGAGTATAAAGGATACTTACCCCTTGACCCTAAATCAATTGGGGATAGACCGGTCGAGGAGGTAGTCCAAGAAATAAGAAACATCTTGTTGAACAAAGAAGGAACGGCTTCTTTCGACCCTGATATGGATGATCTCCTCGGAGATGAAGATGATTATGTTGGGGGCATTCATGTGGTTGAAACTAGAGGGTCTAATAAAGAAGCTGAGCCCAGCAAACGCCGATTTGTCAAGGATGATGATCCGCATGCTGTTGAGTCAGAGTCAGATGAGTCTGTGAAAGATAGAGATGAAGAACATATAAAAAACTTGGAGACTCAGCTCGCTAGCATGATGTCACAAGTTAGAGAAATGCAAGAGAAGTTGGACAAATCACAGCAAGAGTCTTTTAAGATCCACCAGTCAGCTCGAGAGCTCACAGAAAGGGCCAAAAGGGCAGAACTTAATTCCAGACCTCTCGAGTCACCACCTGTGACTCTCCCTTGTCCAGTAGAGACACCTCCAGTTCACCCTGCAGTCTCCTCCATCCCTTCAATCCCACCTCAGAAGGATATCAAGCAATTAATTGAGGACCAGGTAAGGGAGGCCTTAGCCCATGCTCAAGGAACTGTGTCTATTTCAAAGGGTAGACCCTACCCCGAGGAATATGACTTAGTTCCTTACCCAAAGGGCTTTGTGCCACCAACTTTTAAAGTTTTCACTGGAATCGAAAACCCGAGACAGCATCTGGCCCACTTCCGAGCAAGCTGTTGCAACGCAGGAGGGTCAGATGCTCTACTATTTCGCCAATTTGTAAGTAGTCTATCCGGCATTGCTTTTGAATGGTACGCCGATCTGCCCAACGGTTCAGTAAGAACCTTTAGCGACCTAGAAAACCTCTTTCTTAAGAGATTTTCTGGAGCGCAACAACGCACCACCGTGGGCGATCTCGTGGTTGAAAAGCAAAAGCCGGGAGAGTCTCTAGTTGAGTACATCTTGAGGTGGCGAAACCTCTCGATGAAGTGTGAACCCCAGTTGCAAGAACAACATGCTGTGGAGATTCTGTTGAAGAATATCCACGGTCCTGTTGCTTTTCTCCTGAAGGGTTTCACTATTAAAACTTTTGAGAAACTTCTTAATAAGGCTAGCAATTTGCAGGAAGAGGCTCCTAGGATGCCATTCTTACGAGAGCAGTCTGAAGAAAGGAAGGGTCCAAAACTGGTGAAGACATTTGAAAAGAAAGCTGTGGTCTCAGCGGTAGATAAAGGAAAGAGGCCAGTGGTTAGTCAGCCTAGCCCTCCACCTCCACCACAACCTCCTCAGAAGCAGCCCTTTCAGATAGTTCCTCAGTATACTAGAGATCCCGCCCCCGTTTCTTTCAGAGATAGATTGGCAAAGCCTTATCCGTTTAAAAGGGAGTCAGTTAAGAAGATCTTCAGAAGTCTGTTAAAGAAACCAGATTTTCAGTTGCCAGAGGCTAGGAGGCCTGAGGATGAGAGCAAGAAAGATGATCCCAAGTATTGCCCGTACCACAGGATGCTTAGTCACCCTCTTGAGGACTGCGTTGTGTTTAAAGACTGGCTTGAGAGGAACTACACCCAAGGTAACATTATAATACCTAAAGAATACTTGGTTGATCCAGAAAAGGCTTCAATTAAGACCATTTCAGGTAATCCTCTTAACTCTTCTTGTTTTGTTGAAGATGGTTGGGACATTGCTCTGTCCCGGGCACTTAAAAAGTCGATTAACAAGTCTTTTCATCTTTCTCAACAGCTGACTACGATAGCCCAGGCCCCGGTGTGGAAGGTTGACCTGGATGCTTCGCAGAAGGATGTTGAGCCACTTTCCTCTCCAGTAGTCTTAGGAACTACTGAGAAAAATGTAAAAGAAGAAAAATTTGATTTTGTAGAGAGGAAGTGTGTAGATGAGAGATGTATTAGAATGGCGGATGGTGGTGTTAAAACCCTTTCCCCTCTTTTGTTATCTGACTTTTACTTTGCCCCATCAAAGGCGAAGGGTCAAAAGATGAATAAAAAACATCCTTCTACTTCTGTCTTGATGATTAACCATGAATCTCAAATGCAAATTGATGACTCTCCTGTTTCAAATCGAACTTCTAATGAACCAAATATTGAGGTCAGTCAAACCAACCTCCCCGAATCGACTATTCAAGAAGAGGTCGAATGTGAAGCTTTATCAGAAAGTGATTTCCCTCAAATCAATTTTCAAGGAAATCCTATCTTGATAGAACTTTCAGATTCTGACTCGCTTTCAGAAAATGATGATCCAACACCTATGGTGTGTGTAGACACTGCCCTAGTTTGCCCGCCCGAAGATGTCGAGCAGGTGCAACTCCGTGGCGGTAAAGTCTTACCCCCTAGGTTGCCCCCTCAGGATAAAGGCAAACAACCTTCATTCGAAAATCTAAGTCCGGATTCCCCTCAACAATCAGAATTTCCTGTAATTCCTCCGGGTTTCGAGTCTGTCGTTCCTAAGGTTGATTATAATGTTCTAGCCCACCTTAGGAAGTTGCCAGCAAAATTAAGTATTTATGACGCCCTCCTTCTTTCCAAAGAAATGAGGGAGTCTCTAATTAAAGCACTTCTCGATCCCGAGATTTGCTTAACACAGTTGGCTGCAACTTCAGAAGGTGAGGCTCTCTACTTCAAAGAGGTCCCTGGGGTTACCTTTTCAGACGAAGATTTACTCTTGAGAACTGCTGACCACAATCGTCCCCTCTACATTACTGTAAATGTGGGAAATTTCAAGTTATCAAGAGTCCTTGTTGATCCGGGTGCATCGGTCAACGTGATGAACATAAAGACCCTTGCTTATCTCAGAGTTGATACTAGCAAGCTTTCAACCGACAGGTTGGTGCTTCGTGGGTTCAACGAGAAGGGCGAGAGAGCTTTAGGTTCGATCACTCTACTCCTGGAAATAGGAGGTTTAAAAACTGAAGCTAAATTTCATATAATTGATTCGACTACGTCCTTTAACGCACTTCTAGGTAGACCTTGGATTCACGAATATAGAATGGTTCCGTCTACCCTGCACCAATGCATTAAGTATCAACGAGATGGCATTGAACATGTGATTAAGGGTGATTTGCAACCATTCTCGATTCAAGAAATTGGGATCTACGAAGATGCTGCATATTTCGTACCAAAAGGGTCCTCGTCCCGTTCTAAATTAGAGATCAAATTTGAGGAGAAAATGGTTGGACAAAAATTCAACCAAAAGAAAGAAAAAGATAAGAATATCAATCAAGAAATGATTCAATCGAGTAGTGAAGACGACTCTGATATTGTTGTCCTTAGACCTCCAAACACATTACCTCAAAGAGGTGGGAGGATGGCTTTGAGGGCGCGAGGTCGAGGCCGTGCTTCATTAGACAGGAGAGCAGCACCCGTATACATTGATTTGGAATCAGATTCCGATAGTGAGCTAGAAAGTCAAGGTGCTGCCCTCTCTCTCGATTGTCAAAACATAAATACTCCTCCAAAATTTGATCTCACCTTAGACCAGGACAGTGACCCTGAGATAGATATTTCAAAAGTTAAAAGTGACGAGCCCGAATTAACAATGTATGAAAAGCTCACTAGAAGGATAGAGGCCCTTTCTCTGACCCCACTGTCGGCAGGCAGGGTTGTAGGGTTGAAAGTCAAAGTGGCCCCCAACTTGGATGGTGAAGTTAAGAAAGTCCAGAAATTCTTTCCTGGCTCCTCCTCCGCAAGGGACGAAGGTGATGTAACCCTTGAGGAGGCAGATTTTAATGAATTAATGGAATTACCTTTCGGCTACTTCCCTGTTTGTGTAAAAAATACTTTTTCTAAAGGTTCTGTACCATACCGATGGACTAAGGGTCAAGCTAGATACCACGAGAATATTTGGCGGACAAAAATAAGTAAAAATCCAATGAGTGGTATTGGCTTTGGAACAGTTAGTTCATTCGATGATGATGAGTATTGCCTAATGATAACTTACCATCTCGATTCTCTAAATGTCCCTACAGATCCTCCTTGTCCTTTGGATGAACTCTGTTTGGAGACTTTAGACGATCCCGATGATCTTCAAGTTCGGGATGCACCCCCTGAATTTGAAGAGGAAATTAAGTCGACAGTCGATGAGTTAAGAGAAATTAACCTGGGAAACGATGATGACCCCCGTCCGATTTTCATAAGTACTTTGTTGAGCGAGAGTGAAACTCAAGACTTAATCCAGTTGTTATTCGAGTTCAGAGATTGCTTTGCCTGGACATATGATGAAATGCCAGGTTTGCCTGCTGAGGTAGCAGTCCACAAACTTGGGGTTCGGCATGATGCCATCCCTGTTAAACAAGCTCCTCGACGCATGCGCTTAGAGATTGAGCAACAAGTCGTTTCTGAAGTTAAGAAATTGGCAGAAGCCGGATTCATTCGAGAGGAACAATACCCCTCTTGGGTGGCCAGCGTCGTGCCAGTTCGAAAGAAAAATGGTCAGATTCGAATTTGTGTCGACTATAGGGATCTGAATAAGGCATGCCCTAAGGATGAGTTCCCCCTACCAATACCAGAACTCATGGTGGACATTGCCTCCTCACATGCTATTTTCTCATTCATGGATGGCTCGTCGGGTTATAACCAAATCAAGATGGCCCCTGAAGATGAGAGAAATACGGCGTTCAGAACCCCTATTGGAATCTTTTGTTATAAGGTAATGCCATTCGGCCTAAAGAATGCCGGAGCAACCTACCAACGGGCCATGACCCGTATCTTCGACGACTTAATTCATAATCAAGTTGAATGTTATATTGATGATTTAGTTGTCAAGAGCAAGGTTAAAGAGGCTCACCTGTATGACTTAAGAGTTGTTTTCGAACGGTTGCGTCGCTACGATTTGAAAATGAACCCCTTGAAGTGCGCCTTCGGCGTCGCTTCGGGAAAATTCTTAGGATTCGTAGTAAGGCACCGCGGAATTGAGATAGATCCTGCTAAAATTGAAGCCATCTTAGATATGCCATCCCCTAAGAGCCTTACTCAGTTAAGGTCTCTACAAGGTAGATTGGCATATATAAGGAGGTTTATTTCTAATCTTTCCGGGAGATGTCAACCCTTCTCTGTCCTTGCGAAAAAGGATACTAAATTCGTATGGGGCGAGAAGTGTCAGAATGCTTTTGACGATATCAAACAATACCTTTCTAACCCGCCAGTCTTGGCAGCTCCGATTCCGGGAAAGCCATTAATCCTCTACACCGCAGCTCTAGATGAGTCTTTAGGTGCCCTGTTAGCTCAAGTTAACGACGAAGGAAAAGAGAATGCTCTCTACTACCTTAGTCGAAGACTCCTTCCTACTGAAATTCGATACCCTTCAATTGAAAAGCATTGTCTTGCTTTAGTCTTCGCAGCCCAAAAACTGAGGCATTATATGCTTTCACACTCAGTGAGTTTAATTTCAAGAGTCAATCCTTTGCAATATCTTATGACCCGACCTACGTTGTCAGGACGTTTAGCTCGTTGGTCTATGATATTACTCCAATTTGAGATTACTTTCACTCCTTTACGTGCTGTGAAAGGACAGGCTGTTGCCGATTTTCTGGCGGCACACCCGCTGCCGGCGGATTCTCCTCTGAACGATGATTTACCCGACGAACAAATCATGAGTTTGGGGGAATCTGGAGAGGCCATCTGGGAATTATATTTTGATGGAGCAGCATCCTCTCGTAGGATTGCGACCCAACAATCTGTGATTCCTGGAAAGGCTGGAGTCGGTTTAATTTTTATTACACCAGAAAAAGGAATGATGCATTTTTCCTACCACTTGTCGGAGCCTTGCACAAACAACGAAGCTGAATACGAAGCTCTGATAACTGGTTTGGAACTTGCGATTCTAATGGAGGTTAAAGAGATTAAAATCTTTGGAGATTCCCAACTGGTTATTAACCAAGTCGCCGGAACTTATAAAGTCTTGAATCCGAATCTCCTAAGATATCACCAGTATACACTTCACTTGTTGGAACAAATCCCCATTGCTACTTTGTATAGGGTTCCCCGTGGAAGCAATTCTGCGGCAGATGCCTTAGCAAAACTTGCAAAGGAATTTGCGTGTCCCGAGGAGGATTCCATCCCTATAGAGATACAGGGTCGTAAGACCCTCTCCCTTATAGATTTGGAACACATTAGTAAGACTCCCCTTCAGATCCTTTCTGCCTCTTCGACGATTGACGAAGAAGGCGATTGGAGACGACCCTTAGTCGATTACCTTAAAGAAGGGAAGCTTCCTCAGGATAAATCACTCTCCAACCAGATTAAGAAACGTGCCCTATCATATGCACTAGTTAATGATCTGTTATACCGTCGGTCCTTTGATCATATGTGGCTGCGCTGTTTGAACAAGCGAGAAGCCCAGAAGATTGTTAATGAAGTCCATTCAGGACTGTGCGGTGCACATCAATCGGGTCCAAAAATGAAATTAAAGATTAAAAGACTTGGATACTATTGGCCTACAATGATTGACGATTGCATGAATACTGCAAAGCACTGTCATCAATGTCAGGTCCATGGTGTGGTTTTACATCAGCCGCCTAATGTGTTACACCCTACGATAGCCTCGTGGCCCTTCGAGAGTTGGGGCACGGATATCATTGGGCCGATTGACCCTCCCTCCGCGAGAGGTCATCGTTTCATATTAGCAGCAACTGATTACTTTTCAAAATGGGCGGAAGCAATTCCCCTACGAAACGTAACATCACACCATGTCTTAAAATTCTTTCGTGACCATATTGTATATCGATTCGGCGTACCCCGCAGAATCATATCCGATAATGGGTCCGCATTCAAGTCTACAAAAATCAACAATTTCGTAAGACGCCATAATATTGATTGGAGATACTCGACGATCTATTACCCTCGGGCAAATGGATTGGCCGAGGCCTTCAATAAAACTTTGCTGCAAATCATTAAAAAGACCCTTGATAGTAACAAGCGACAATGGGATGAGCGGTTGGTGGAAGCTTTGTGGGCTTATCGTACCACTTATAGAACTCCGACCCAATCTACTCCGTTTGCACTAGTGTATGGATCTGAGGCCGTTCTACCCTTGGAAGTACAGATTCCTTCGCTTAGGATTGCAGTTCATAACCAAATTACAAATGAACAAAATGCAAAACTGCGATTGGAAGAACTCGAAGGCCTTGAAGAGCGACGTCTCCAAGCTCAACAAAGTTTGGAGTTATATAAATCCCGTATGGTTCAAGCCCATGATAAGCTAGTGCGACCTAGGACCTTCCAAGCGGGAGACTTGGTGTTGGTCCTTCGGAGGCCTATTTTAGCCCATCGAAAGTTGGGAGGCAAATTTGAACCTACTTGGGAAGGACCCTTCGTCATAGAGACTGTCTACGAAGGAGGCTCGTATCAGTTAGTAGATTGTAAAGGAATTCGTCCGATGTTACCTGTCAACGGACGTTTCCTTAAGAAATACTATGCTTGATGTAGCTCTTTTGATCAATCAATAAAATTCACTTTCTTGATTCATGATTCTGCTTTGAGTCTTTTAAATTTCATCTTCTATTAATTTTCTCTGTTCTTTTCCTTAAGGTTGTGTCCTTCATTCCCTTAGGATTAGATTCGCTAGTGGTGGAGTACGCCCTTCGTGGCACCACCCTAGTTTGCCAGTTTCGGTCCTCTGTGTGGAGCAAGTTTCCTCCCCACATGACCATTCGCTAGTGGTGGAGTACGCCCTTCGTGGCACCACCCTAGTTTGCCAGTTTCGGTCCTCTGTGTGGAGCAAGTTTCCTCCCCACATGACCATTCGCTAGTGGTGGAGTACGCCCTTCGTGGCACCACCCTAGTTTGCCAGTTTCGGTCCTCTGTGTGGAGCAAGTTTCCTCCCCACATGACCATTCGCTAGTGGTGGAGTACGCCCTTCGTGGCACCACCCTAGTTTGCCAGTTGAGGTCCTCTGTGTGGAGCAAGTTTCCTCCCCACATGACCATTCGCTAGTGGTGGAGTACGCCCTTCGTGGCACCACCCTAGTTTGCCAGTTGAGGTCCTCTGTGTGGAGCAAGTTTCCTCCCCACATGACCATTCGCTAGTGGTGGAGTACGCCCTTTGTGGCACCACCCTAGTTTGCCAGTTGAGGTCCTCTGTGTGGAGCAAGTTTCCTCCCCACATGACCATTCGCTAGTGGTGGAGTACGCCCTTCGTGGCACCACCCTAGTTTGCCAGTTTCGGTCCTCTGTGTGGAGCAAGTTTCCTCCCCACATGACCATTCGCTAGTGGTGGAGTACGCCCTTTGTGGCACCACCCTAGTTTGCCAGTTGAGGTCCTCTGTGTGGAGCAAGTTTCCTCCCCACATGACCATTCGCTAGTGGTGGAGTACGCCCTTCGTGGCACCACCCTAGTTTGCCAGTTTCGGTCCTCTGTGTGGAGCAAGTTTCCTCCCCACATGACCATTCGCTAGTGGTGGAGTACGCCCTTCGTGGCACCACCCTAGTTTGCCAGTTGAGGTCCTCTGTGTGGAGCAAGTTTCCTCCCCACATGACCATTCGCTAGTGGTGGAGTACGCCCTTCGTGGTACCATCCTAGTTTGCCAGTTGAGGTCCTCTGTGTGGAGCAAGTTTCCTCCCCACATGACCATTCGCTAGTGATGGAGTACGCCCTTCGTGGCACCATCCTAGTTTACCAGTTGATTTGCCTATTTGGAGTAAGTCTTCTATCAGCATCCTATAGGCCTAAGGTTGGGTGATGCCCTTCCTTAGACCCAAGGCTAGGTATTCCCTACCTTGGTTTTCCCAGTTCTCTTTTCCAAATAGGTGTAAGCCTTTCACTAGCTTCCTATGGACTTAAGATTGGGTGATACCCTCCCTTCTACCTTTGAGATTCTACTTCTATTCGGTCAACGCCAATGTGTGCAGCAGAAGTTCCTTCTACCACACACATTGGGGGTCCATTTGTTGACCTCATTTTTGTATGAGGTCACTAAAACCCTTCCAGAATCCAGATCCAATCCTAGATCCTAGGATCCACT
This sequence comes from Dendrobium nobile, assembly GCA_022539455.1. Taxonomy (NCBI): domain Eukaryota; kingdom Viridiplantae; phylum Streptophyta; class Magnoliopsida; order Asparagales; family Orchidaceae; genus Dendrobium; species Dendrobium nobile. Next base: position 6,894,117 of record CM039732.1, on the reverse strand, counting down.
CTAGACTTTAAGATCCTTTCCTAGAGTCAGACCTTAGGATCCACTCTAGACTTTAGGATCCTTCCTAAAGCCAGCCCTTAGGGCCTATTCTAGACCTTAGGATCCTTCCTAAAGCCAGACCTTAGGGCCTATTCTAGACCTTAGGATCCTTCTAGAGCCAAAACCTTAGGGCCTACTCTAGAGCTTAGGATTCTTCCATATCCAAATCCTAGAACTCCTCTAGATCCTAGGATCAATCCAGACTTCAAATCAATCCCATCCCTTTGATCCATTCTAACCTCAAATTAATCCCATACCTTTGATCAACTTTAACATCAAATCAATTCCTACTTTTGATCAATTCAAATCTCAAACTTCATTCAATCCAAATTCTAATTAATCTAAGCTTCAACCACATCCAAACCTTGATCCAATCTACTTGACAATTCAAACTTCAACTTTGACTTTGAGCCTACCCTTGATCTAACTTTGACCCTATCCATTCATTAACAATCACCACATGATTGTTAATGATTTGAATACTTCAATATTAATCTTTCAAACTTAAAATCCATTCCAAATCCAGAAATCCAAACCCAAATCCTAAGCCTTAAGGCCCTGTCCTAAAGACCTTTTTCATTGAATTTTCAAATACTTTGAAACCCAGTTTAATGACCTCTGATTCAGAGTCTACCACTTGCAAAGTGATAGGACATGTCTCTAGAGGTTACCCCTCAAATTTGAGCCCATTCTGAGGTCTCTAACCTCATAATCTAAATCAAAATCCATAGGCTGTAAAACCTTCAAATATTTACAGCCTATGCCACTGGACCTTTGGCCTTGAAGATTCTGACCCTAGAACCTTCACCAAAGCCTCTAATCAATTCCAGACCATTAATCTGGACATGTTGATTAATAAACTGAAACTTTCTGGACTCATTTCAGCCCCTAGTGGTCATGAGCCCAAAATGACCAAAATACCCCCGTGGGGCTCAAGTATTGATTTCCAACCAAATGAGCTCCAAATTGAATCCAACCACCTCCAGCAAGTTTCAATTATTATTTCAAATTTATTGAACCCATTCCCGGCTCCTAGGTCAACCTAGTTAACCAAGTCAACATGGTTGACCTAAGAGGACCCTTAAGGGTTCAAATAGGGGTTTTGACCCAATTGACCTCTCTAGACTTGGAGACCACCTCCAATGACTTCCAAACATCATCTCAAATTTATCCAGCCCAAGCTCACCCATTGGGTCAACTTAGTTGACCTAGTCAACATGGTTTGACCCAATGAACCCTTAAGAGTTCAAATGAACCATTTTGACTCATTTAACTATATCAACATCTTCGAACCCTTGAAATCATTCCATTCAATACCTTGAATATTTCTAAACCTATTTAGAGTCCAACCTAACTTGAGTTGACCAAGTCAACCCTCAATTCTTGGTCAAATCTTGATGGCATTTGCCCCTATTTCTCCTAGCTTTGACTTTTGACTTTTGACCCTTAACCAAATCATCCCAAATAACCCTTTACCTCCCCAAGTGCCACATCATCAATTTTTACTTGGTTGACTGGTCAAACCAAGTCAATAGAGCCTTAAACCCTTCTTTTAAATGGTCAAACCTTCCTTTTTAATCTCAAACTCATTTTCCCTAAGCTTGGAAGCTCTCCCATTGGCTGCTACTGCTCTCTCCATGCCACATCAGCAGTCATTGACCAGTTGACTGGTCGAGACAGTCAAAACCCTTTAAAAAAAATCTCTTTTCATGGTCAAAGCCATACTAAACCCCTTTCCCTTCCTATATCACACGCCTAACCTCATCTTTTTAGCTTTATTCCTTTAATTAACCCCTGCTTAAGCTGCTCTAACTGCCTGGTTTAGCCATAAGAAGCAATGTCCCCCTCCACTCATCCCAAGTCCACCCAATGGGAATGAGGCGTGTCCAGCCTTTGGGACAGCCTTCCAGCTTTCCCAGGGACAGGTGGCATCATCTGGAGAGCCTAGGAGTCGATCCCAGCCATCCAATCCAGCCCAGGCCGTTTGAATAGGGGAAAAGGTGACTTTTGAGAGTATTGGATCAAGGCACTCTCTCTCACTAACCCTAGCCTCCCAGATCGAACTCTCAGTTCGTTTTGAATCTCCAGAGCTTCCTCTACCTCCCCACTACAAAATCCAAGTGGTTGCACGTCACCGGCGGCGAGTTCTCCGGCGAACCCACCACCTAGACCGTTCCAAGCCTATAGCAGCCGATCCAGACGCGTTCGAGCTTGGATTTTCGCTGGGAATCTTCACTTGGACAATCTACAAGCTCATCAATCCAGAAATTTTGAAGATCTAACGGTATAGCTCCCTAAAACCCTAGATCTAGTTCACATTAGTTAGATCTAAATAGCCTTATGTTTTTAGGGTTTTAGTTAAAACTAACTATTCCCCATGATTTCTGTTCATGTCTTGAATCTACATTTAAAATTTCAAGTGAAATGATCGATCCGATCGAGAGAACGTAGCGGAATACGTTTTCTAGGGCGTCACTCACGGTCTCCGGCGAGTGTACGTTTTCTGGACCGTTGATCGTTCGATCAACGGTCCAGATCGAGCCCTTCCGCGGTCTGATCCGACCGCGCATTCGATCCGTCGTTCGATCAGCCGTCCGGCGAGATCAGGGCCGTCCATTCGGAACAGCGGGATCGAATCTCCGCCGTTTGATCCTCTCCTGCTGAGATCAAACCGCGGGATCTGATCTCAGCCGTTGGATCGAACCCGCGGTTAATCCAACGGCTACTACGAGCCGCTGACGTGGTTAAGTGAAAACCGCGTGAAGCGGCCCGCAGCCGACGCGTGTCCCCGCCGCCGCGCGGTTTCGATCCCACGAATCCGAGCGTGCCGCGTGTCTGACCGCCGCCATTTGATTAAGGAAAATGAGTTTTAATTAGTTTTAATTACTGAAACTTGAACAAATCATAGTAAATTACATACAGAACCAAAAAATGAGTATAATATATCAAACTTTTCAGAATTTCATCTAGTTTATTTTAAAAATAAAATCAGTTTATTTTGACTATTATTTTATTAGTAATTTAAGAAATACAGAAAATCCTTTTTTATTTTTAATTAAATATATATAAAATATTTTTTTTTGAAATTTAGTATGAATATTCAGGGATATATGGCTGACTTCCAGAAAAATTTTCAAAGCCATCTAAGTAAGTTTTGACATTAATTTGAATTGTATGACTATTTTAATAATTTATTAATATTGAATTAAATATTATAATAATTATTTTATATTTTAAAGAGAAATTGATCTCATATAATTTTAGGGTCAGTGGGGTCTCTCAATCCTTAAACCTTTTTTTTTTTAGTATTTTCAATCATTCCATCTTAAAATATATATATTTATATGTATATGTATTTATATATTTATGTACATATTTTAAAATTTACTTAAAAAAAATTATATATTGCATATATTTAGATCATCAAGAGTTTGAGAGATCTCCTTTGGAATTTTGAATATAGGTTGAATATATGAATGGAATATATGGGGGAAGATGATTAATGGATGATTATATTCTAATTATTCATTAATCATAATCTAATTATATTAATGAGATAAAATTGATCTTTGCATGCTTAGGTTGTGCACACACCACTTAGCCTAGGCTCTCCTAGTTTTGAGGACTTGATTGTGTCATTTCATGTGCTTATTCATGCTTTGTTTAAGGGTTAGACAATACATTGATTTGAGCCCATTAAACTTAGTGTCATTAAGGACAATAATTAAGAATTTCTATAGAAAACCTAGAAAAATTTCCATAATTAGGGTTCACTTTCCCTTGAGTTGAAACTTTGAACATTTGAACTTAGTGACACCCTCAACCCCTAGGGAAATTTTCACTGATTTTTGAGATCATTAGGTCCCCTAATTAATTTTCTAAGTCTTAAACCCTTAATTAAGCCTTTAAAACTTCTAAAAAATGTAATAAATCCATTTTAACTCCAAAAATTACATATAAACCCTTAAACTGACCAGAATTCAGTCCTTAATCTGTGATAATTGGAAGCCCTTTGATTTGACAGCAGTTTATACCCTAATTTAACTTTAAGTGAAAACCAATATTTAATTAAGATAATTAATTAATAATAATATAAAAATCCAAAAATCTCCCAAACACTTGGGGATCCCTCCTTAGGTTATTTCTGACCTTTGGAGGTGTTTTCAAGAAGTTGGGAACTTGTTTGAAGCAAAATCACAAAAGAGGCCTTCTAATTAAGAATTCCCAAAACTCATTAAAATGCCCAAACTTCAATAATCCATAACTAATTCTAGAAAAATCCAAATTGACCAAACTCACTTGCATTCAACTCATATTGATGTCTAGTATTTATTAAAAATATTAAATTCCAGAAATTTGCAATATTTTAAAAAGTCAACAAATCGGTCAACTTTAAGTCAAAACTAGTTCAAAACTTCAAACCTTTGTAATAAAATGTAGAAAAATCCGATTTCAACGTACTTACCTTCTAACTGATCGTAGTAAGGTCTAGTATTTTAATAAAATACAAACATTCCAGAAGTTGGTCGTAATCAAAATTTCAACTTTTAACCCCTTGACTAAATCATTAAAATATTCAAAAATTCATAAAACTCGTAATCACTCTAAAATTCAGAAAATATTGGTTTAATGTCCAAAACACTTAACAAATCCTTTAAAACGCAACAACCACCCTAAAGTTGAAGTTTATTGGCTGGACTACTCCGGGCTGCGGGGCTAAGTGTCCTAAGGAGGCTGGTTCCTCGAGCCTGGTGGCACAACGCCACGAATGGATTCTAAAGGGTGTCAAACCTTAAAATGGATTAATTTTTTTTAATTATTTAACATTTTAAAAATCTCTAATTCAATTACATTAATTTGGTTTATCGGCTGGACTACTCCGGGCTGCGGGGCTAAGTGTCCTAAGGAGGCTGGTTCCTCGAGCCTGGTGGCACAACGCCACGAATCAATTAATGGCGAACTTAAATTAATCAATTTTAAAAATCAGTAATTAACTTATTTTTGTATTAATCCACTTTTTTTAATTCCAACCAATTTAAATAACTTAATCAACCCCGATTGCTACTGGGTAACCCAGGCCTACGAGGCTATTAGCTTAGCCCCAAGGAAGGTGAAATAAACTTCACGGCCTCGGTGTGAAACAAAGGTAGTAATCAATTAACTTTTAAAACACGTTTAATTAAAATTCTTAATTCATTAATACTTAAATTTTAATTTAAATTCCCTTTTAAGCCTTAACAAATCCAGACCTTTAGACAACTTCAATTAATAACCCACTTTAGGATCCACCCCAGCCACACGATCTTTCTCACACACTTTAGATGATGTGCTAGGACAACCAACTCTAGATCTAGGTTAGGCCGGTGTTTACTTTACTGCTGTGTGCCGGATTTTTCGTAGTTTTCACTGCATGTTGTGGATGAAATTGCTTTGCTGTGTCTGTTTACTTTTTTTTTGTACTCTGTGGATGGATTGATGTGTTTGGCGACTAGATTACCCTTAGGTTAGGTACGATCTGGATGTTGACATAGTTTTCTGCAGGTGGCCACGCTCATGCAGGGCAATATAAAAAGGGGGCAAATCAAAAATGCATAAATATTATAAACTCTTTGCACAGGTGCTTCAGCTGCTAAAGCCCCCAAATCATAAAAAGAGCGTGGCCAGTGTGTTTACTTTCTTTTCTGCTCATATATAACTGCTTGGGAATAACTGCTTTATTTATATTAATTGCTTAGGATAACCTTGCAGGTGAGTCTAGATTTTTATTTTGATATCAATGTAATTTGTGTAAGTGTCAAGTGTTGTGAAAGTTCACTTTGAGTTGGGATACATAGACCCAAAGCTTGGATTCCAAAGAGGAAAGGAAACCCCTTTGGGGAACACTCCTTTTCCATTTGGAAATCCAAATTTGGATCATACCTTTTCCTTACCCAAAGAGGAAAGAGTGGCCTTCTCTCTTAAAGGGAAGTGCCCTCTTATCCATTTGGGTAATCTACTACGAAGATTCCAAGAAGCTTGAAGAAAAGGAGTCCAAAGAAGAATGAAATTGAAGATTTGAAGATTTGAAGATTGAGAGTATCCCACTCAAAATAACTTGCGTCGTTACTAGGTTTAGAATCCGGGTTGTTGTCAGTGGTGCCCGGCCACTTTACTTTCTGCAATATTCTGGTTTGTAATAAGCAAGGCAACTTTGCCTATGGACATTTATTAATTAATTTATATTTGATGTGATGATTCGATTGCCTCTAGGATTACTTGTTTTTACTAGTTTTTTGGCGATTGCATGCCGCTCTTTGTTTTCGCCTGGACACGTGAGGCTCGTGAGGGTGTGAAACTTTTCTACTCATAATTTTAAAAGTCTAAAATTTTAGTGAGTCTAAACAACATAGAAAGATAACGAATCTAGGGAATTAGCCGGGGATCGACCCCCGGGGTCGCATGCATATTTTTGCATCACTCTTTCCTTGCTTTAGACCCTTCCCCGCCTGCGGGTAGAGTCCGGATAGTCTGACCTATGAGGACGAGGTGCCGGACCTGGGGAAGTCCAGTCTTCTAAAAAATTATTTTATAAGCCTGTTTTTTAAAAATTTCAAGCATATTTGATTTGAGGTTGTTAACTAGCATGCATTGCATTAGATACAAATTAAAGAGTCAAAATTTTAATTTTATAGTCCTTAGCATTTTAGCACCCGACATAAGTCAAAGGGGCCAATTAGGAGAGTCTCTAGATGTCGGCCCCAACTCTCCAAAACTTTAATTACAACGTCCCTACCATTCTTTCATAAAAAGACCGGATTCATGTATTTTAAATCGATTAGGTGGTTAGCTGGCTCCCCAATCCAGGCCGGGGTAAGTCCAGACCTTGCACTGCATTAGTTAGGATCGGACGACTGTGGTCCAATGTCCAAAATAGATTTAGGATCCGGGGCAGATCTTTGATTATAAGACCCCAAATTTCGGGAATATAGTCCCAAATTTCTAATAAAATACTTAACTCTAATTAAAGCTTCATTTCAATCCTAAAACATAAAGCCCAACACTTAGATTAAGTTGGGACACTTCCGGATGGTTCTGGAATCTCAAAGTGTCCCCTACCTCTCATCCTTTGACTCCGTTAATAACTGCTCAATCTTGATCCATTCCATTTTGATTTTCCAATAATTCTATTCACACTTTGATATCACTCCTAGAAATTCTAACAAAATTTTGCCATTATTTTAATCGAGAGTTTTCGTAGGAGACTTTGTCTCCCTACGATGTAATTAACTACGAGGGCTTGCGCTCGTAGGAGATTTGGAACCCCACACACCTGATTTTAAAATTGATTTTAAAATTTCACTAGATTTCTTTGGGAAAAGTTAAAGAATGATCGTCGTCGTTGCATTAGAAGAATTATCGTAGAATGGTGTCATTTCCCTTTGGGGAGATACATCCTTCTTCGATAAGGCTTTGGATGTGAATGCGACGATCATACTTCTTGGATATTGTAATTGGGTACTTAGTTGAACTTTATTTTGTTCCCTCGGGGCCATATGAAGTTCTCTTTAGAACCCGATCATAATATTCAAGATGTGTTTACATAATTCTAAGCCTGAACACCGTTATGAAAGTTTATCTTCGTCCCCCGGGGTGATATATTCTTTCTAACGAGTTGATTCGACCTTAGAATTAGAACTCATCCTTAATCTTAAAATCCCCAAAGAAAACTAATATTTTTCAAAACCTGTTTTCAAAATTCCACCAACATATATACTGCAGTGATATTTATTTATTTTGTAGGGTTGATTAGATCAATTGGTTCAAAGTGGCCATAATATTTATAAAAGATATTCAAATTGTTATGAGAGAGTGTTAAACAAACTAGTTGCTAAGTGTTATGATAATTTTATCTCATAAGTGCAAGTATATTTAATTTTATGTATGAATGAGTAATATGTAACTTAAGATCTAATTGATTACATGAAGTATAATGATAATGATAATAATACGATGCTAGATATGATTATGACAACCTAGTGATCAATTTTTTGATAACTTCATAATTTTGACATATGTTCATATAAGCATTTAATCATAACATGTATGCAAATCATGTTAAGTATAATGTAAAGTAAGTCGAGCAATAAAGAATCAATACATAATGATATTTATGTTTTCGAACCAATCTAATATCCATCCACGCCTAAGCACTCCCTCTCTTAGAATTACACGAGCATTATAATATTTGGACAAAATGATTGCATAATGTCATAAAATGTACTCACAAAATTTCCTTTAGATTGAAAGAGAGAACAATTGTGGAGGAATCAAAGAAGTTTTCTTTCGAATGAATATTTTTAAATCCTTCGAAGATAAACTTTTATGCATAAGCTTTTCTCATAACTTTTTCCTTTGATTTTGAGTAAAAAATTAATATTTGAAATTTATAAGTGTGAGTACTTGGAATTTGAAAACATGAAGCAACTCAAATCCTATCGAAAAATAATAATAAATAAATAAATAAATAAAAGCTAACAAAATTCATACATTTAATAGGAAGCTTATGGTTACATAAATTTGCTAAATATATGGGTAATTAAGATAGTTAAAATATGTAAATTTAGGTCATGATCATTAATTATATAATTAATAATGTAATTAACACAACATTTAATTGGTAAAAAAAATCAAATAATTAGGAAGTTAAGCTAAACAAAATATAAAAAAATTATGAAATAATTCTGTGATATTAAAATTATATTTTGGATACTTATAAATTAAATATATTTCATTTTCATTTATGTCATCATTTTTAGGCCTTTAAGTTAAACCACATGCTCAATCAAACATTTATGTTTCCTTTGAGGTAGCTATTTTTAGCCATTTTGTTCAAAAAATTGGTACGACTATATTTGACTGTAATTTTTTTTACTACTTTTTTAAAAAAATTTGTTGTTGGAGAAGGGATTGTCGGTAGACAAGTGATATCCTCAATATTACCACTCTTAATGAGTGGGGCAAATCTACTATGGAAGGATGGAAGGTCATTTACTAAGTTGAATGGCCTAGAGTAATTGGCATTAGAACCTCCATTGCCTACTAATGCAACTTCCTATTTTTATTCCTCTAAACTCTTCTCCCAATTATGGAGGTGGAGTTAGACATATTGATCTGACCGACTATATCTTAGGCCTCTCGAATTTGAAGAGCTTCCCCTACATGTACCTCAAGCAATCTATAAACCACTTCTTCATAAGTAATATTAATAATTATAAACTAGAGCAATCAAGGAAATATATTTTCAATTTCTATGCCTGGAGCACATTCAGGTTAAGGCCAATTTTATTAAATGAACCAAACTCTTATAAATAAGGAAATTTTTTGTATCAATTGTGTATAGTAGGTTAACACTTGTGCGAATGTTTGGTTTATTTTGTGATATTTCTACTTGAATGTTTTGTAGTATTTTATAGAATTATTAAGTGGCAACAAAATTTTCAAATTTTTATTGTTGTATTTGAATAAGCTAACAAACTGAAGAAAGAAAAAGCTGATGGGAATATCAAGACTAATCTTTTATGAACTAGAAGAGATCTACAGTGGACAGGATGCTTTTGGAAGTTGTTGCTTGAAGAGGCCAACAAATTGAAGTAGTTGCCTTTCCAAATTATGCCTTCAAGCTTTTTGAGTATTGTACTCCATGGAGCACTTAGCTTTGATACCAATATAATGGAGGTGCCAAATGGTTTTTGATGATGAAAGCTATAGCTTGCTTGATGCATCTTTGGAGAGTGAAGAAATTATTGAATGTTTTTGGGAAATGTCTAGTTTTAGGCTTTATATAAAACTAAGTGGTTTAAGTAATTGCAAAAGGCTTATAGTGGTGAGGACTTGTAGTGGGAAGATGGTATTGATTTCTAGATGACCTTAGGGAAATAGGAAGTTAAGGAGTGTAGTGTTGTGGGTTGATGGAGAGGGGTTTTGGGGAAGAACCCAAGAAGGGTTAATTGCTAGGGTTTATGCAATAGCTTGGATTTAAGAAGAGGAAGGTTTTGGGGGCTTGTGGGGGTTATAAGTGATGTGAGGAATGAATTTTAGATATTTTAGAGAAGTTATGAGAATTATTAGGAGGAAGCATATGCATGGGGGAAGAGGAGAAATGAAGGAATAGAGATGGGGAATTAAGTATCAAAGATAAATAAGGAGTCATCAAATTCCAAGGGGATTATTCATCAAGCTTCACCAATGTTGTAGAGTAGCCAATAAGTTTTTCCTTCATGTTTGCACAAGCAAAATAATTTTATTTTAATATGAAAAACTTGTTATATAGGTGCACTATTTATAGACTTTCTTCAATGTCTCCTATGGTGGTCGACCAAGCCTTGATTTAACAATAATTTGGGGCCACTTATAATAAGTTCCATGGATTTGTGAAATGTCCAATCAATAAAGGAAATCACATAATCAAAAGAAATTAATTAAAATAAGTAATAAATGTCATAATTTGGTTAAAAAAGATATTGAAGGTGGAATGTGCTTGATATTTTGGAGGGTCGACCAATAGATTTAAAAAGGATATTGAAGCTTTCCAAAAACACTCAAGCATGATTTGGAGCAAGAAATCTATCAAACATTTGAAAGGTGGACTATTCTTGATTTCATGCACATAGGAAAATGGGAGCTTTTGAAGTAGCCAACAAAGGTAGGCTTCAAGGTTTAGTATATGTGTGTGGTGATACTAATGATAATTCATATGATTGATGCAATGCCTTGATTTGAGATATAGTCGCGGGACTTTACCAGTTGATTTTACAACAAATGTTAAATTTTAAACTTGATTGTTTATCTTTCAATGGGATTATATTGTATCATATTTATTTTACATATTATATTTGGTATATAATTGTGCTATCTCCCTTTGCTCTTAACAAAAACATTGTACCCTAAAATTTCAAACAAGATTAAAATCAAACATAAGTTATTGATTTCAAAGTTTTTCTTCAAGCTAACGATTTCAAACAATTAACAATGTCTCCTTTTATATTTATATGAATATATAATAAGCAAATTGACTTATTATACCATTCACAAAGAGGTAGCTCATTTGATACCAACAAATTCCTTTAATTGATAAACATATTTGCAAGCCCTATGAGTCTAATATTATATAAAGATTCTTTATATTATAGGCCAATAACTAAAATAAAAACTTGCATTGACTTGAACATTTCATATTATACTATATAAAGATTATTCAATTAATGTCAATGTTATAAATACCATTTTTAAAATAAAAATAACAAGCCTAATCTTGCACTGATATGCCAGATCTTAGTAACATAAATTTCAAAAGAATTAGGTGAGTTTAATTAATTGTCCCTTCAAGGCAGAATCATATGATCAAAGATCAAGATGTTTTAGCTACTTTGAGGTTACATTTGCATTAGCTTTCGGTAAAGGGACATGTCCTAGTGCTATGTTAAGTCATTACATTGATCCATGCTTAAGACTAATATACTTAACTTTGATGAAATAAGTTTTTAACTCGAATAATTCTCCAATAATGAAGTCATCATTAGTGTGTAGTGGTGGAACCAAAAAAATTTTTTAACGGGAACATAAACTAATTTATTTTTATTTGGAGAGGACTCAAATTAAATTTTTACTACTAAAACTGTCAAAAACCAGAGAGGGTTATTAGATTTATTATATAAACAACATTAGGAACATAAAGAGGGGATCTTAAATATGCTTTTGTTGATGTGGAATAGTATGTCTAACTTTCTAAATAATATGATTAAAATAATAAATTTAATTGACTATTCTGAAAAGTAGATTCTAATATATGCTAGATTCTTTGAGTATCCTATATCTCTTATAATTATATGACCTTAGTTTATCATTATTTAGATTAAATTTTGATCCTTTTTATGTTAACACTCTCCCACTTAATATTCCAAAGAATAAAAATCATTTTAAAGGTAGTATTTTAAAATAATGATCATGATTTTAATCAACAATTTTCTTAGGACATGAGCCCTACAATGAAATTTAATATATATATATATATATATATATATATATATATATATATATATATATATATATATATATATAAAATTCTTTGACTATGCTTTTCTATCATTCAAAAGAGCACAATCCACTTTATCATAAAAATTCAAAAGAAAAATGCATATATTGTCTTCTTTTCATTTAAATTAGAAGGTTTAATACCACTTGAGCAAATATAATCTTGTCCCTCATTATATCTCTTTCAAAATCACAGGAGATTTTTTGGCGACACTACTAATGGCATTCTTGGTGGTCAACTTTAAGACTTGCATGATTTTATTATATCTAGCGAATGAGAAAATTTTTAATTTCATGGTTACACGTCTACCACTTGTAAGGCTAAGATTGAATCCAAGACTTGGAATGATTTTTAAGGATTACACTATGACTCAACTAAAAAAAATCCTAATTTATTATTCTTTTTTTGTTTTCCACCTCCATATAACCATCTTCACCTCACACCTCACACCTCATTCATTAAACCCAAATCTATCATTTCATTCCCCTCACCCAAGCAATAGCATTCTAGTTATTATATATAAGAGAATCAACATAAGAAAAAAAAAACCCACATTAATAGAGAGTCTCTTGGTATCACCTATAATCTTCTAGAGTTTGTTTTCATAAAAACAGAGTAAAAGAGTGATATAAGAGTTGTGTATCATCATATAAAAGGTATTTACCCATGGTTTAGCTTATCTAGTAGGGAGAGCTCCTTATATGCTCCCTCAACATTTAACTCATTTTGGAAGGAGACTTCTTCCCATATACCATCCACTAACACAAAATCAAATTTGATTGCGAGGATTCATCTAGAGTGAATGCTCTTGTAGTTAGGAGAGTTCACTGAGGAAGCACCAATTTATGCTCTTCTAAGGACAAATTTTTAAAGTGCCCTCTATTTAAAATAAAACTAATGGATTAAATATAAAAAAAAAATTAAAAATTGACCAAGTCACCCATTAAATAGACTACTATCACCTGACATGACCTCCATGTGAATAATTATCAAAGGCTGAGTAGATGTTAGAGCATGTCACCCATTTAACAGGCAACTTACTACAGTACCATTCTTCAGCTACTTATTTCTCTACTCGACCTTCCCCATTTGCTTCATTAGTTCTCTAGGCTCCCCCATGTTGAGATTGTTACAATTTAGTTTTTTTATTGTTAAAATTATTGCAACATGTGTATTTTTGATGAATCTAATTATTATTGTTTTAATTATTGTATCTCATAACATATTTTGAATATATTACTTTTTGTTGTTTGTGTGTATTAATATTTTAGGGAAATAATAATTCAGATTATAGAAGACTTCAAATCAAATTAAATTAGGGTTCATTATAATTGGAGTATGTACTTTTTATTTTTTTTAGTCTAAGAGAGTGTGATTGTAATTGAGTAACTATGCACTCACACACTGGGGGAGTGTTTAAAATTTATAAATTTTTGAACTAATCATATTGTACAATTTTTGTTTGTACGGGATGATTTGTTTAGTTATTTTCTCTTATGAGCAATTAAACGAACTGAAGAAAGAAAATTTTTCTTAGTACTGATAGTACTGCACAATGTCTTATTCATACAAACGATGTCCATAGTATGAATTGGATGGGTCCCTTTCGTCCCGACGAATCCCAAATTTTTTCTGAATTGATCATACTATATGACGCCTTATTCATATAGATGACGTCCAGAGTACAAAAATGTGGGGAACCTTTTCATCCTGATGAATGCAAAATTTTTTTGAACAAATCATAATGTACAATATCTTATTCGTACGGACGACATCCAGAGTACAAAAATGTGGGGAACCATTTCATCCCGACAAATCAAAAAAAAATTCTTAACAGTTCGTATAGTACGAACATGAATCGTACTGGACGATCATCGTTCACGAAAATAGTTCATATAGGTTGGTACATAATAGTTTTTGAACTGTTCATACATATAAAATACAATCGTACTATATGATCGTACACACTCAAAATGGCAATTTTTAATTTTTTGGATAGTTTTTCATGCCTTTCATATAAAAAGTCCTTAGAAACTAACTTGGACAAATCTATTTTTCATGAGTTCTTTGAGAGCAAGTAAAAGAGTGTTTTGTGAGAGTATTTGAGAGAGAGTTCTTATAAGTGGAGTGTGAAGAGATCACAAGGTTACTTAAAGGTAATAATCTCTTCCTTTCTTCTTTCTAGTTGCTCGAGAAAAGATCTTTGTAGAAGATCCAGTACTCTAATACTTGGAGGGTGTGAAAGGATGATGGTACTCTGTTGACACTTGGAGGGTGTAAAAGGATGACGGTACTCTACCGACACTTGGAGGGTATGAAAGGACAACGATACTCTGCCGACACTTGGAAGGTATTAAAGGATGATGGTACTCTGCCACACCGGGGACAAGTGGAAGAGAGAAAAATTGTAAAGGCTTCTCCCCCTAGCTGTAGGGATAAAAGGAGAGTCACTTTTGGTAATAGTGAAAAACCTGAAGAGGGAGTCTACAGGGAGTAGACGTATGTATTGTTAGACCGAACCATTATAAATTCTTATATTCTTTTTATTTCCACATTTTTATTTTTCAACAATTTAGTATTTATGGTTGAAAATTTTTTTTTACAAAAAAAATACAAAAAATTATTTTCCATTAATTACCAAGAGAAATTTTAAAATACCAATTCAGCCCCCTCTTAGTTAGCCCTGGGATATTTGGATAGGTTTAACAACCTATATAAACTTTACAAGTGATATCAGAGCTTTATTTCAAAACTTTAAGTTTAGAATAATTTTTAAAAATGATAATTGCTACTTTTTGAAACTGTAACACACCTGAAGGATATTTGATCACTGGACCTCCATTATTTGATAATTGTTGACCTCGATTTTGCCCAAACATGGGCATGGAGAACTGAGTTGACCAAGTCAATCTTTGACTTGGTCAACCCAAGGCTTATTGGGTCAATTTTGACCCATTAAGGTTTTTTTGAGCCCAAATCAAATCCAATTCGAATCCAAATCAAATCGAATCCGCTACGAGGCTCGACCCATGGGCTCCCTTGACCCTCTTGACTGGTTTGACCAAGTCAACTGTTGATTTCTGTACATGCCTAGATCATATGTTTAAAATTTCGTTAGAATCCATCGAGTATTTTGAGAGAACGAAGCGAAATACTATTCTAGGGTTTCGGTTCTTCTTATTGATCTGCATGAAATCGCAGCCGTTGATTTTGAGATCAACGGCTACGATCTCGCTGTTTTGTGTTTGGGCCGAACAGCGGATCCCGATCTTGCCTACGTGGATAAGTGGCAATGATTGTAGAACCAATCCGGTTCCGCCACTTGTCGTGCCAAGGAATTTTCAGAGATATTTGTTTATTATAATTGTTTTTAAGCCTATTTTCACTTAAAAATTCATAGAAAATTCAATTTTGCTCCGTTTTTCACGCACAATATTTCGAATCGACCGTATTTGTGTCCCTTTTAATTTAAAATTATTTTTTTAAAAAACTTACAATCATATTTTTATTTATTTCAAAAACAATAAAATGACTATTTTTTAAATGATTATTTTTCTATTAATTAATAATATATTATTATTGCTTTATTTGATATAATTATTGCCTTAATTACTTTCTACTGTTTTAGTATTATTTCTTATTGCAATTATTATTATTATTATCATTATTATTGTTATTATTATTATTATGTTTATTTTAAAAAATCAAAGAGTATTTTCAATTATTTGTTATTATTATTATTATTATTATTATTATTATTGTTATTATTATTATTATTATTATTATTATATTAATTTTTTTCTTTCTTTTAAATTTCAGGAATTCTTGGTCATTAGTGTATTTTAATAATTTTTATTATTATTTTCGAATTATTTCGAGTTATTTTAAAACTACCTCTTAAGGGCATTAATATTTCAAAAAATTATAACTTTCCCGTTTCAAATCGGAGTTTTGTGCACAACACCTTGATTTGAACGTATTTGAATTCTGCACACTTTAAAGTTGGTTTTGCTCAAATATTTTTGATATATCTGCAGTTATTTTTAAAACAGCAAATAACACTATTTTGAAATTATTTAGTTATAGTGTTTAAACTTTGAAATTGCATAACTTCTTCGTTTTGAGTCCGCTGTCGACGCACAACACCTTGATTTGAACGTATTTGAATTCTGCACATTCTGAAACTAGCTTTAATTAAAAAGTTTGGATCTGTATGTAGTTATTTTGAAAACAGCCAACAGCACTATTTTAAAATATTCTTTTATTATGTTTAAACTTCGGAAAATCATATCTTCGTCGTTTTAAATCGGATTTTTGCGTATAACTCCTTGATCTTTTCAGAAAAATGTGTATTTTATTTTGAAACCATTTCTGGTCACCGATTTTGGCAGTTTTGGCAGTTCTCTATCTTGGAGCATTATCTGATTATTTAATTATTATTTACTTAATTAGTATAATGATTATTTTCAAGATACAAACTATTTTGAAACCATTTCGAAACCTCGATTGGATGGTCAGTGGGTCTCCCTATATCTATGTATTATGAGTTGACTTACTTTTTTAATTACTTTATTTTCCAAAATGTATATCTATATTTATAAGTATTTTGAAACTATTTTGAAATTACTCATAATTAAATCCTAATTTTGGGAGATCCGCTATTTCAAGAAATTTTAAACTTGGCTTCTATATGTGAACAGCAATCATGGGGGAGAGGATTAGTGGGTGATTGAGTTCCAATCATTCACTAATTCCTCCATTAGGTGTCTTTCCTTTTATTTTCCGTAGATTGCATGTGTAGGTCGCACCACGAGCACTTAGCTTAGGCTCTCCTAGATCTAAGGATATGGTGTGTTTATTTCATTATTGTACTCCCATGCATTTATTACATTGAGGGTTAGTTAAAACTTTGATTCAAACCCATATAACGTAGTGACACCTTAAGGACAAAAATTAAGGACCTGTCTAGCGAACTTAGAAATTTTCTAGGGGCTAGGATAGAACCCTGATTGACATGAAAACCTCAAACATTTAAACTTAGTGACATCATAAGCTTCTCATAATTTCCTAGGAATTTTTAGGGCTTGTTAGACCCCTTAATTAACCAACCCTAATTAACCCGCTAAATAAGGCCCTGAGACCTTTCAAAAATTAAAATAAATACATTTTAGGTCAAAAAATTACCCATAATACCTTGAACTGACCAGAATCTGATCCTTGGCCTTAGATAAATAGGGCTCCGTAGTTTGACTTCAGGTTGACCCCTAATTTGACCATAGGTGGAATTTACCATTTTGCCCCTGATAATTCATTAAAAATTATTAAAAATCTCAAATTTTCTCCAAACACTTGAGAACACTTTATTAGGTCATTCCTAACCTTTGGGAGTGATTCCAATCAGTTTGAAGCTGATTTGGAACAAAACAATAAAATCAGCCCTTTATTAGGAAATTTAGAAATTCCAATAAATACCCCGGACTTAGAAAATTCATAACTTTGCCTAGAAAACTCCGATTGCAGCCTACTACCTGTATAACTACTCGTGTTAAGGTCTAGTATTTTTCTAAGGTGATAGGAGACCCAGAATTAGCCCATTTCCCATAGTAACTTTTTGGACCCCTTAGCTTAGTTCCTAGGGGGACCTACAACTTTCTAAAATTGGCTAATATCACTTGAACTTTAAATGTCAGTATCCTAAGCTCTTAAAACTGATCAAGAAACTAAAATAATTAAAATGCACACTAATTCACTAATATTTGAATTTCAACAAAAATTTCCTTTTCTAGCCTACAATAGATCTGAACTTTAGACAATTTGAACTAATTACCCCACTTAGGATCTATCCAAACCACACTAGCCTTACACACACATAGAATTGTTTTTTAGGGCACCACTTATAGATCTAGGTTAGGCCGCTGGGTTTTACTTTTCTGCTGTGTGCCGGAGCTTTCGTGGATTTCATTGCATGCTGTTTGAAAAATGATTGGTATGTTTGCTTACTTTTTCTGTACTCTGTGATGTGATGAGCGCTAGATTTACCCCTAGGTTAAGAACGTCATATATATGTATATATACACTGTTCTTCCGTGCAGGTGGCCATGCTCAAGCTAATAAAAGGGGGAAGCATTATAATTAATTCTAATAATGTTTTATGCAGGTGCTTGCTCAGCTCCCCCTAGATAAAATGAGGGCTAAATTAATAATTATAACTGCACGGGTGGAGCTGCTTAGCCCTCATAAATTAAGATCATGGCTTGGCACAGGGTCAATGATTTGAGCATTTTTATTTTCATATAAACTGCTTGGAATTTTTATTAGGATAACCTTGCAGGGACTTTAGAACTTTTTTTGCTTTATATTGAATGTAATATTTGTAATAATTGTTAAGAGTTGTGAAGATAATCTTTGAGTGTGGATATTCTTATCCCACTTGAATCCTAAAAGAAGAAGACATCCTCGTAGGGGAGAGTCTTCTTCTATTTGGGAGATTGAGTGGGATGGCTTTAGATATCCAAAGAGAAAAGGTAATGCCCCCTTTCAAGGAGGAATTGTCTCTTCGTTTGCATATTCAAGCCACGACGAATCCAAGGAGCCCAAGGAGGAGATTTCTGAGGAGTCCAAGGAGGAGATCCAAGGAGTCTAAGGAGGAGAGTTCCAAGGAGGAGTAATCCAAAGAAGACTGAAGACCTGAAGACCAATATCCTACTCAAAGTTATTTGCGTCTGTCATAGGATTAGAAATTCGCGTTGTTGGCAGTGGTGCCCGGCCACTTTATTTTCTGCAAATTCTGGTTGTAATAAGGGCAGTTTGCCTATGGACATTTAGATGATTTATTTTGGGATTTATATTGATGTGCTTTCCTGGTTGTGCATTAAAAATATCTGCTTTTTCTAGGTTTTCTTTCTTGCATGTCGATTTTGTTTTCGCCTGGAATCCGTTAGGCTCTTCTAAGGACTATAAAAATGTTTTATACTTATAACTAATTTCTAAAAATTTAAGTTTAATTAACATAGAATCTTAACGAACTGCCGGAACCGTCCGGGGTCGCATGCATATTACTGCATCTTCTCTCTCTTTCTAATAAGATATCTCCCTGCCTGCGGGTAGAGTCCGGATAATCTGGCCTATGAGGATGAAGTGCCGGACCTTGGAAGACTCAGTCTTTTCTAAAAATTATTTTATATTAAGCCTGTTTTTAAAATCCAAAGCATTCATGAGCTGACATTTCAACTAGCATGCATTGCATTAGTAACTAACTAATTAAAATTTAATTGCATTAGCTAGGGGCATTCACCCAACATAAGTTCAAGACCACTTAGGAAATTCTCTAGATGTCTGTTCTGTTTCCAATAAACTGTACCTCCCACCCATCTTTCATAATTGACCTGATAGCATGGTTTTGAAGCGACTAGGTGGTTAGCTGGCTCCCCCAATCCAGGCCGGGATAAGTCCAGGTTTTGCATTGCATTAGCTAGGATACGGGTCTTAGTATTTCGTAGAGCACTAAGCCCAACCTAGATTTAGGATTCGAGGCTACTATATTCGGTCTCGTAGTATGCCTTAAATAGTAGGTAGGTCCCTTCTTTTCAGGGACCCTAAATCCTACTTATCCGCATCACAGGATGATGCCACCTCCATCTCTTCTCTCACGCATGTGGTTGAGTGCTTGATTTCTTTTCTCCAGTTTTCTCCTTAGTACCCTAGAGCCTCCGAATGTTGGTTTGAGCCACACATGTTTGATTCAGCCCTTCAGACCTTTCTTCCTTTTGGATAGGATTTCCTAGTCTATACCCATGTGCTAATCCTACTTTAGGAGAGGATAATGTATAATCCTTAATCGAGAGTTTTCTCAGGCTCCGGCCTGGGATGTAATTAACCACGGGGGCTTGCGCCCGTGGGAAACTCGGTCCCACATCTACTAAACCCCATTCGAACTATCGTATCGGATGGGGGAAACCCGTGACTAGGTCGTGTATATTACTACCCATCGAGGTGTGTTGGTGAAGGCCTCGATCCTCAATGGTTAGTCATATGTACGATCCAATTTGTCCCTTCCAATTGACCCGTTCGCGCGGTGTTCTTTCGGAGGTCCGCAACAATATCCTTTTTAATTTTTGGAAAACACATATGTTTACTTTTTTTCAATCGCTTGACTATCACATGTGGATTTTAATTTAGGATGGGTATACTAGGCCAACTAGACTTATGGATTCCAATTGACCCTCAGCGCCGGCAGCCTGCTGCAGTTGTTCCACCTGTTCGTGCAGCGGTCAGGCGACCTGCGCCTGCCGCTCCTGTTGCACAGGCTGCCCCGGCCCCTCAGCGCCGGCAGCCTACTGCTGTTGTTACTCCCGTTGTTTCGGCGGAAGTACCTCGCGTTCGGGTTCCCCCTCCCGCTTCCACTAGAAAGAGTGGTGCCCAGACCGAGGTGCTTTCGCCCTCTTCTGGCCGGGTTTCCATTTTTGCTCGGCTTTCTCACCCTGAGACTGTCGGGCAGACCTCGGCACTTCCAGCCATTCCTGTTCCCCCTTCCACCCAGGTAGTGGGTTCAGATGTCCCTTCCACCTCCACCTCCGGTCTTGGGAGAAGGGCCCGGAGGAATAGGAATAGGAGGTTGCGTCTAGCTGCGTCAGAGGCAGAGAGGCAACGGATGGCAGATGCCGTCGTTCACGATGAGATAGTTCAGAGGCAGAGGAGAGTGGCTCCCAAGCAGCGGAGGCCACGTCCAGTTGTGGTTGCACCTGCTCTAGAGGTGATGGTAGCCCCCAAGTTGGAGGCAGTTCAGGGAGAACGCTTCTCCCCGTTGACGCATAGTGGTGATGAGGAGGACATTGCCCGCATAACAGCGGCTCCTCCTGTCGCCACTACCCTACCCCGAGCTAGGTTACCCAGGGACGCTGGTGTCCGAGCCCTCACTCAGAGGATTCGAAACATTGTCCTCTTAGCTCATGGCAGAGGGCCCGTCAGTCGGGAGGGCTTACTCCGTCAGATTTCTCGGGCTACCTTCCAGTTACGACGACAGACTACGAGGAGACTTTACAGTTGGCAGAGGGGGCAGATACCGCAGCAGCCAGCACAGACAGTTCCAATAGTTAGGCCGCCAGCAGTTGCTCCTGTGGTAGGACGATGCCCACGTCATCGAGGATGGAGACAGCAGCAGGAGCCTGCCCGGCCTCAGGTCAGTTCAGTAGTGGTAGCCCCAGAGCAGCCAGTTACCCGTGTAGAGCCCCGTCGCAGTAGACGGGTTTGGAGACGTCGACAGGTGGACACCCTTGCTGATCTAGTACAGTCAGTGGGGATAGTATGACCAGTCGAGCCAGTACAGTCAGTGGAGACAGTACGACTAGTTGAGCCAGTACAGTCAGTGGAGACAGTACGATCAATAGAGCTAGTACAGTTAATACAGTCAGTGGAGATAGTACGATCAGTAGAGCTAATACAATCAATACAGTCAGTGGAGACAGTACGACTAGTAGAGCCAGTACAGTCAATGGAGACAGTACGACCAGTCGGGCTAGTACAGTCAGTACAGTTAGTCGAGGCAGCACGACCAGATGAGACTGTGCAGTTGGCAGAGGCAGTGCAGCACGTTTATGCAGTAGATCAGATGCATGTAGCAGTTTCTCCCGGGTCCGAAGCGGTCCCGATGACTTGTGATGAGGATGTAGTAGTTACTCCTATTGGGTCACCGGATCGAGTTGAGACACCTTTAGCTCCCAGTATTCATAGGATCACTTCCTCTATGAGTCCATACATAGAGGCACTTCATCGAATCTTTTCAGAGGATGACTCATTCGAGGATGAGTCAGATGAGGATATACTAGTACGCCAGGTCTGTAAGACTACCCGTCGAGGTCACTCGGATGAGCAAAGAGAGCCCGAGGACCAAGATGAGCGGGAAGACCCCGAGGTAGGAGGATATCTGAGATCAGTAGCTACTCAGACAGTTCAGATGATCTCTAGTCCCAGCCACAGTCCTACCTACAGTTCCAGCCACGGTGATAATCAGAGTTACAATTAGGGCAGTAGTGGCAGATTACTCCACTGTTCTGAGGGAGAGTGGTAGCTAGCATTCTCCAAGGAGACTTAGCAGATGATTGAGTAAGCTGTACAGAGTTTAGAGGCAGTTGAGATGAGGCCTCCTAAGGCCAAGTTGACAGTTGCCACTCCAGCTTCTTCGTTAGCACTAATTTTTCTTTTCTTTTTTCTGTTATAGTGCTAGATGAGCATATTTTCTTTTTACTTCTATATGCACTAGAAAAATATGTTTAAAAAAAATGATTGTAACCTCAAAAGGGAAGGTAGGCCCCCTTCCAGCACTTGGGCTGGAGGACCTCGTTCTCCCTTATTTTGATGATTAATCAATAAAAAAATGATGACTTACAATTATGATTGACTCTTCCACTTCTTTTAGTTCTACTAGCTTTGTAGTGATGACTCATAAAAGGGTACGATCTCTCTATCCCATTTCATGGGTAGAGAGATTTCTTCTTTTGAACTGAAATCTATTCTAAATTGAAATTAGATTTAGAAGTGAAAATTTTCTCTATTATCTTGTGATTCTCTATCTCATAGATAACTATAGTATATTGATGAATAAAACTTCATAATTTTCTTGATCAAGCTATTCATTCTTATCAGAGGATATGATTTGTTTTGTAGATCATTCTTCCTTGTCCAAGAGAAGTAAGTCTTCTTCTCTTGCACTTGGAAGATGATCTTACAACTGAGAAATATTTTATTTTTAGAGGTTTGGAAAAGGAAGCCAATTTCAAAAAATGAAAAGATGCGCAAAGCGCTAAAAGTGAAAGATACACAAAGTGTATCAAGCAGTTGAAATTTGTGCAAAGCACCTGAAAGTTGAGAAAGTGGCTCAAAGAGCCCAAAAGTGTTAAGTAAATGGCTTCCCTTTCTAGTAAATCTCTAAATCTCAGAAAATCTATATCCTTTTGATATTTTTGATACTTGAGTCTGAAAATTATGATTTTGAAATCATCATTATACATTGATATCCTATAAGATATGGAAGTCTATTCTTATACAAGAAATGAAGAAAATTAAATTTCTTTTTCTAATTTAAATTCCTTTTTGGGTTAGATTTAAATTCAAGAGAGAAAAATACTCATATAAATGAGATGTCATGATTTAGCTAGTATGGAGCTTGATCTGAGTTAGTAAATTTAAATTAAGGTTCCTTTTAAAATTAGAGGGAGTTAAGTACTAAACTCTTTTGAGATATGTGCTCTTTTATCACTTTTGACTGGGTCCACACCCTCCTGCATTTGTTAGGATTGGTGATGTTGATCCTTTATTTGAAAGTGAATTGCTTCTTCCTGTCAGCCCTACTCTGATAATTCAAGCCCCCAGTCCATTCATATGAGATGAATGTGATAGGGGATGTCTAAATCATTGATTTAGACCATTGAGAGATGTGATACTGGGTCCACACCCTCTTACTTTTGTTAGGTTTGGTGATGTTGATCCTCTACTAGGATGAGATTCTCTTCTTCCTATCAGTCCTGCTTTGATAGCTGAAGCCCCCAGTCCATTCACATGAGTTGAATCTGACGGGGATGTTGTAGTCTTTTATATTAGACTCTTTTGAAATAGGATATTAGGTCCATGCCCACCTATGTTAGTCAGGTGGGGTGATAGTGATCCATTACACCTATGAGATTCTCTTCTTCCTATCAGTCCTGCTCTGATAGTTGAAACCCCCAATCCATTCACATGAGTTGAATCTGATCGAGGATGTCGTAGTCTTTCTAGATTAGACTCCTTCAAGAGAGGATACTGGGTCCACATCCACCTATGTTAGTCAGGTGGGATGATAGCGAGCCATTATTCCTATGAGATTCTCTTCTTCCTATCAGTCTTGAGCTGATAGATGTAGCCCCTGGTCCATTCATATGGGTTGAATGTGATCAGGGATGTCAGAGTCATTAGTTTAAACTCTTTTAAAAGTAGGATACTGGGTCCACATCATCCTGCGATAGTCAAGTGTGGTAGTGTTGATCCTCTATCTTGATGATTGATTTTAGTTATGTATCAATTTCACTATGATTATGCTCCCCAGTTTATTCACATGAGTTGAATGTGGTCTGGGTTATCAAAACCAATGATTTATTTTCTTATAAGATCTTATGTGATTTTCTCTCTCCCCAGTTTGGTTCATGTGGCGAATATGGTCTAGGATATCAAAACCAATCACAATCTCCTTTATAAAAAAAAATGAAAAAAATATACATGTGATAAAAAGAGGGAAGCTTTTAGTAGAGCAAAACCGGTTGCCCTTGTCACAGGAGGAACCCGATAATACTCTCTAAGAGCATAAGTTCCCCAAAGTTCTTTTTCTTCCCTCTCCTTTGAGGTACCTTAGTGTCTGCCTCAAGGATGAAAGCACACATATCTGAGCATGATTTTCCACAACTTTAATTATCTTTGCTAAGTGATGTAGTACATTGTGTTTTGAATGTTAACATCACTATCTTGTGATCTTGGGTCTTTCTAAGGAAGGGCCAATCCCCTTCTGCCCTCTTTTGGCAGTTTACTCTCCCATTTATGTACTGCTCTGAGCTGCCAGAGTGGTCATCTAAATGTGATGGTGTCACTTTCACTCGGCACAGGATCCTACCCGATTAGGGTAGGTGTTACCATTGTGATCTTCTCATGGTTGTGGATTTCACTCATGATTACTGTACTAGGTGCAAGGTATACTCCCTTGTTACCTCAGAGTTGTTTCTTGGTTGTGATGTAGTACATCATGTCTCAAATGTTAGCATCACATCCTCAGGAGTCCTGATTTTTCAGTAGATGATCAGCTCCTTAGTTTTTTTCTGTACCAACCTCACCATTCATACCTACTCTTAACTGCTAGAGTAGTCCTATGAGTGTAATAGTATTGCTTTTACTCCCCACAGGGTCCTACCCAATCAGGGTAGGTGTTACCACTGTGATCCTTCTGATGTTTTATCATTCCTATTCATGATTACTGTCCTCAGGTAGTGAGTGTGTCCCCTCACTACCTAGAGCTGCTTTTCTCATAAGTGATGTTGTATATTTTGTCTCATATATCAACATCACTGTTTTGAGAACTTTGAACTTCTAGCAGAAGATCAGTTCTCCTACTCCTTTTCGTGACCTATCCTATCATTCATACACTAGGCTCATTCACCGGATTAGTTTTATGAATGAGTTGAGGTCGCTTTCACTTCCTACAGGGTCCCACTAGTTTGTGTGGGTGTTACCACTGTGAGGTTTTACTTACTCAGAGCTGTTGCCCTCAGTAGAGAGGGTACTCCCTCACTACTTTGGCTCTTTTTATCCTATCTGGTGATATAAAGCATCATGCCTTAGATGCTGTCATCACCTTTTCCTTGAGCTTTGATTCTCTAGTAGAGAGTCAGCAATTTCAGATACTTTTACCACTTGTTTCCCCATTGAGACCCCACTCCTAGCTGCCGGAGAGGTCCCTTGGATGCTTTGATACTCTTCCCACTTCTTACAGGGTCCCCATCAGTTAGTATGGGTTTACCCCTGTGGCCCCCTGGAGGGTTGTTTTTACTAGGCTTAGTCCTACTTGCTGTAGTAGAGGTGCCCCCTCGCTACTTCAGTTCCTTTGGCTTTGTTGGAATGAGAGTACCCCTTTTGCACACTCTACTAAGGGGGTATCTCTTCCAACCTTGTTTGAGAGACATCATCCTGATGTCTTCCTTCCCTTTTGTGTAGGGTTAGGGATCCCTAGGAGATCCTGACGGCACCTGGATTCTCATGGCCACGACGATTTGTCCTCTACCATGTGGTTACCAGAGCGCTAGAAGGGGTTCCCTAGGTGGCTCTACCCTTAAAATTATCTCATTTACTTACTTCTTTCTCCCTCACATCCCTACACAGATACATGTCAGGCAGATGTTGAGGTGACTTTTACCTTCTATCCTGCTGTTTGAAATGAATAGACAAGTAGTTGGTCTTACTTGGTAGAGAGGACCTGACAGAGCACCTGGCAGGTACTCCTCGCCACGCTTTTGATTGTCCTGTTTTGATCAGGAGGGCATCAGAGCCTGACTCTTTATTCACTCAGTTGAAATGACTGAGTGGGTATTGAGCCTTTCTTCATTTGCAAAGCCGAGCTGGTTGAGCAGATGTTGAAGCTTACCCGTTGAGTGAGCCCGACAGAGTCCCTGGGAGGCGCAATTCCTTAACAGTTCTCTTTTTACTCGGATGTCATGTAAAAGACTACGCAGGCTTCCACTTTATGGTTCATGAGCTTTTCGCTAAGGTCAGACAGAAGTAGTGGCCACCCCAATCCACTGTTCCGGAAGGAGCAGGAGGGGCGGGATCCTTTTCACCTTCTACCCCGCTGTCCATATGAGGTCAGACTGGTAGTTGGTTTTTACATACCGTTGAGTTAGCCTGACAGAGTCCCTGGGAGGCGCAATTCCTCAACACCTCTTTACTCGGATATCCTGTAAAAGACTACGCAGGCTTCCACTTTGTGGTTCATGAGCTTCTCGCTGAGGTCAAGCAGAAGTAGTGGCCACCCCAATCCACTGTTCCGGAAGGAGCAAGAGGGGCGGGATCCTTTTCACCTTCTACCCCGCTATCCATATGCGGTCAGACTGGTAGTTGGTTTTTACCTACCGTTAAGTGAGCCCGACAGAGTCCCTGGGAGGCGCAATTCCTCAACACCCCTTTACTCGGATGTCCTGTAAAAGACTACGCAGGCTTCCCCTTCGTGGTTCATGAGCTTCTCGCTGAGGTCAGGCAGAAGTAGTGGCCACCCCAATCCACTATTCCGGAAGGAGCAGGAGGGGCGGGATCCTTTTCACCTTCTACCCGCTGTCCATATGCGGTCAGACTGGTAGTTGGTTTTTACCTACCGTTGAGTGAGCCCGACAGAGTCCCTGGGAGGTGCAATTCCTCAACACCCCTTTACTCGGATGTCCTGTAAAAGACTACGCAGGCTTCCACTTCATGGTTCATGAGCTTCTTGCTGACGTCAGGCAGAAGTAGTGGCCACCCCAATCCACTGTTTCGAAAGAATCATGAGGGGCGGGATCCTTTTCACCTTTTACCCTGCTGTCCAGATACAGGCGGGCAGGTAGTTGATCTTACTTGGTAGAGAGGGCCTGGCAGAGCACCTGGCAAGAACTCCTCGCCTTTTTCCCTAAGTGTCCTGTTCTGATCAAACAGGCATCAAACTTCGTGACTCTTTTTATTTGCCGCCTTGAGTTGGTCGGACAAATACTGAGTCACCCCAATCCACTGTTCTGAGATGAACAGGAGGGGCGGGATCTTTTTCACCTTCTATCCTGTTGTTTGAAATGAACAGACAGGAAGCTGGTTTGACTTACTTGGTAGAGAGGGTCTAACAGAGCACCTGGCAGGAACTCCTCGCCACTCTTTTCCCTGAGTGTCTCGTTTCGATTAGGCAGACATCAGGTCTCGTGATTCCTTTATTTGCTGACCCGATTTGGTCAGGCAGATATTGAGTCACCCCAATCCACTGCTATGAGCTGGGCAGGAGGATATGGGACCCTTTCACCTTCTACTCTGCTTCCTCTAACCTCTTTTTGCTGTGGAATTTTCTTTTCTAAATAAAAGTTTATCTCAAATTAACAATTGGACTTCGTAACTGAAATCTTTTCTATCTTACTACAGTAATCTATCTTATATATATAATGTTCAAAGTCTTTTATATTACTTTAAAATTCTTTGAAATCTTGTTGTTGCATTTATCATATGAATTTGATTCTCTTTTATAATTTATTCTTCCCTTTATTAGAGAGTGAGTTTTTTTTCATTAATATCTGGAAGATATACTCACAATTGAGAGTTTTTAAGAATTTTGAAAATGGGTCTAGCTTGTAAAAAAAGACATGGGCATAAAATTAGCCCCAAAAAGAAAAGAAAAGTAAAAAGATGTGCAATGACCAACAAAAATTTGAATGATACATAAAGTGTATCAAAAATCCAAAGATGCATAAAGTGTGCCAATCAATTGACAAGAGGCATAAAAAGTGCCCACAAAAAGCAAGCTTCCCTCTCTTTCAAACCATTAAATCTTAAAAGAATTCATATGTCACTTGATATTTTCAAATGCTTGATTTCAAATTTCTTGATTGTGATAAATTACTTTGGTATATTATTCTATAAGATTTTTTTTCTGGAACCAAGTTTTGAACAGATCTCTTTTTCTTATCCAATTAATTTTTTTCTCAGTTAGGCCTTTTATTTTTAAAAGATGATTTTGCGCTAAAAGAAGTCCATATAGTCAGACAGATAGTCGGTATGCTTTTGCTACCTCACTTTTGGTTCTCTCTTTAGCTCTGCCCTCGCCATAGGGCAAGACAAGGAGATACCCCCCTTGCTTTTTCACCCTCGTGGTGACCTTTACTTTGGATTCTCCTTTCTGCTCTGCCCTCGCTATAGGGCAAGGCTATGGGAGAATTCCCTTACCTTGTTTTCACCTTTTGAGGTGATCTTTACTGTTGGTTATCCTTGGCTCTACCCATGTCAAAGGGTAAGACCAGGAGAAGACCCTACCACTAGTTCACCATTTCTGGTAACACCTTACTTGTGCACTGCTGCTCTTCCCTCTCTCCTTGGCTCTACCCTCGTTACAGGGTAAGGCCAGGAGGAGACCTCTTTACTTTTCTTCCATCTTTTTGATACCCATGTTTTCTTCTCAACTTTTTGTGGCTTAGTCGGTCAACGCCAATACGAGCGGTTCACTAGTTGTTCGCCACTCCTGTTGGGGGTCCGTTTGTTGACCTTGATTTTTCCCAAACATGGGCATGGAGAACTGAGTTGACCAAGTCAATCTTTGACTTGGTCAACCCAAGGCTTATTAGGTCAATTTTGACCCATTAAGGCCTTTTTGAGCCCAAATCAAATCCAATTCGAATCCAAATCAAATCGAATCCGCTACGAGGCTCGACCCATGGGCTCCCTTGACTGGTTTGACCAAGTCAACCATTGACTTGGTCAAACCAAGTCTTAAATAGGTGAAAATCACCTACTTAGAGCTCAATTAAGACCCAATTAATGCCATTCAAGCCTCATGAACGTTTTAGAATTCAAACCATGGCCTCATGAGGCTATTTTCCCTCCTAAATGATGAGATATTCGATCCTAGTCGTAGATCTAAGGGTTAAGCCATTTAAATATCAAAATCTTAGGTTATTTGAGGATCTTTTTCATCTTGCTCCCTCTGGAAGCCCCCAAACCCTCTAAGATTTCGTGTGAGCACTTTTGGATAGTTTTCCCATCTTCCCCAACCGAGATCTGACGAGCTCGAGTCGCCGGCGGCGAGAACTCTGGCGAAACCAAGCCCCACATCCCTTCCGGGCTAATTTTCGCTCGATCCGAGGAGAACCAGGGTTCGACATCAACTAGAGAAATATTGCTGCAGTTTCAACGAATCCAACGAGCTTAAGAACGCGAAAATCGGATGGTTAGATCTCTCAAAATCCCTTAGAATAGGTCACAATGCTTAGGGTTAAATAGCTTTTTGAAAAGCACTTTATAAGTTGATCCAAATGTCCCCCATGATTTCTGTACATTCCTAGATCATATGTTTAAAATTTCGTAAGAATTCATCGAGTATTTTGAGAGAACGAAGCGAAATACTATTCTAGGGTTTCGGTTCTTCTTATTGATCTGCATGAAATCGCAGCCATTGATTTTGAGATCAACGGCTGTGATCTCGCTGTTTTGTGTTTGGGCCGAACAGCGGATCCCGATCTTGCCTACGTGGATAAGTGGCAATGATTGCGGAACCAATCCGGTTCTGCCACTTGTCGCGCCAAGGAATTTTCAGGGATATTTGTTTATTATAATTGTTTTTAAGCCTATTTTCACTTAAAAATTCATAAAAAATTCAATTTTGCTCCGTTTTTTGCGAACAATACATCGAATTGACTGTATTTGTGTCCCTTTTAATTTAAAATTATTTTTGTTTAAAAATTACAATTATATTTTTATTTATTTCAAAAACAGTAAAATGACTAATTTTTAAATTATTATTTTCCTATTAATTAATAATATATTATTATTGCTTTATTTGATATAACTATTGCCTTAATTTCTTTCTACTGTTTTAGTATTATTTCTTATTGCTATTATTATTATTATTATCATTATTATTGTTATTATTATTATTATGTTTATTTTAAAAAATCAAAGAGTATTTTCAATTATTTGGTATTATTATTATTATTATATTAATTTTTTTTTCTTTCTTTTAAATTTCAGGAATTCTTGATCATTAGTGTATTTTAATAATTTTTATTATTATTTTCGAATTATTTCGAGTTATTTTAAAACTACCTCTTAAGGGCATTAATATTCCAAAAAATCTTAACTTTTTTGTTTCAAATCGGAGTTTTGTGCACAACACCTTGATTTGAACGTATTTGAATTCTGCACACTTTAAAGTTGGTTTTGCTCAAATATTTTTGATATGTCTGCAGTTATTTTTAAAACAGCAAATAGCACTATTTTGAAATTATTTAGTTATAGTGTTTAAACTTTGAAATTTCATAACTTCTTCGTTTTGAGTCCGCTGTCGACGCACAACACCTTGATTTGAACGTATTTGAATTCTGCACATTCTGGAACTAGCTTTAATTAAAAATTTTGGATCTGTATGCAGTTATTTTGAAAACAGCCAACAGCACTATTTTAAAATATTCTTTTATTATGTTTAAACTTCGGAAAATCATATCTTCGTCATTTTAAATCGGAGTTTTGCGTATAACCCCTTGATCTTTTCAGAAAAATGTGTATTTTATTTTGAAACCATTTCCAGTCACTGATTTTGGCAGTTTTGGCAGTTCTCTGTCTTGGAGCATTATCTAATTATTTAATTATTATTTACTTAATTAGTATAATGATTATTTTCAAGATACAAACTATTTTCAAACCATTTCGAAACCTCAATTGGGTGGTCAGTGGGTCTCCCTATATCTATGTATTATGAGTTGACTTACTTTTTTAATTACTTTATTTTCCAAAATGTATATCTATATTTATAAGTATTTTGAAACTATTTTGAAATTACTCATAATTAAATCCTAATTTTGGGAGATCCGCTATTTCAAGAAATTTTAAACTTGGCTTCTATATGTGAATAACAATCATGGGGGAGAGGATTAGTGGGTGATTGAGTTC
The DNA here is from genome assembly GCA_022539455.1 of Dendrobium nobile. Classification (NCBI taxonomy): domain Eukaryota; kingdom Viridiplantae; phylum Streptophyta; class Magnoliopsida; order Asparagales; family Orchidaceae; genus Dendrobium; species Dendrobium nobile. The sequence goes on along the minus strand of CM039732.1, from coordinate 6,862,835 downwards.
CAATCATTCACTAATTCCTCCATTAGGTGTCTTTCCTTTTATTTTCCGTAGATTGCATGTGTAGGTCGCACCACGAGCACTTAGCTTAGGCTCTCCTAGATCTAAGGACATGGTGTGTTTATTTCATTATTGTACTCCCATGCATTTATTACCTTGAGGGTTAGTTAAAACTTTGATTCAAACCCATATAACGTAGTGACACCTTAAGGACAAAAATTAAGGACCTGTCTAGCGAACTTAGAAATTTTCTAGGGGCTAGGATAGAACCCTGATTGACATGAAAACCTCAAACATTTAAACTTAGTGACATCATAAGCTTCTCATAATTTCCTAGGAATTTTTAGGGCTTGTTAGACCCCTTAGTTAACCAACCCTAATTAATCCGCTAAATAAGGCCCTGAGACCTTTCAAAATTACAATAAATATATTTTAGGGCAGAAAATTACCCATAATACCTTGAACTGACCAAAATCTGATCCTTGACCTTAGATAAATAGGGCTCTCTAGTTTGACTTCAGGTTGACCACTAATTTGACCATAGGTGGAATTTACCATTTTGCCCCTGATAATTCATTAAAAATTATTAAAAATCTCAAATTTTCTCCAAACACTTGAGAACACTTTATTAGGTCATTCCAGACCTTTAGGAGTGATTCCAATCAGTTTGGAGCTGATTTGGAACAAAATAATAAAATCAGCCATTTATTAGGAAATTTAGAAATTCTCATAAATACCCCGGACTTAGAAAATTAACTTTTCCTAGAAAACTCCAATTGCAGCCTTCTACATGTCTAACTACTCGTGTTAAGGTCTAGTATTTTCCTAAGGTTATAGGAGACCCAGAATTAGCCCATTTCCCATAGTAACTTTTTAGACCCCTTAGCTTAGTTCCTAGGGGGACCTAAAACTTTCTAAAATTGGCTAATATCACTTGAACTTTAAATGTCAGTATCCTAAGCTCTTAAAACTGATCAACAAACTAAAATAATTAAAATGCACCCTAATTCACTAATATTTGAATTTCAACAAAAATTTCCTTTTCTAGCCTACAATAGATCTGAACTTTAGACAATTTGAACTAATTACCCCACTTAGGATCTATCCAAACCACACTAGCATTACACACACATAGAATTGTTTTCTAGGGCATCACTTCTAGATCTAGGTTAGGCCGCTGGGTTTTACTTTTCTGCTGTGTGCCGGAGCTTTCGTGGATTTCATTGCATGCTGTTTGAAAAATGATTGGTGTGTTTGCTTACTTTTTCTGTACTCTGTGATGTGATGAGCGCTAGATTTACCCCTAGGTTAGGAACGTCATATATATGTATATATACACTGTTCTTCCGTGCAGGTGGCCATGCTCAAGCTAATAAAAGGGGGAAGCATTATAATTAATTCTAATAATGTTTTATGCAGGTGCTTGCTCAGCTCCCCTTAGATAAAAAGAGGGCTAAATTAATAATTATAACTGCACGGGTGGAGCTGCTTAGCCCTCATAAATTAAGAGCTTGGCTTGGCACAGGGTCAATGGTTTGAGCATTTTTACTTTCATATAAACTGCTTGGGATTTTTATTAGGATAACCTTGCAGGGGCTTTAGAACTTTTTCTGCTTTATATTGAATGTAATATTTGTAATAATTGTTAATAGTTGTGAAGATAATCTTTGAGTGTGGATATTCTTATCCCACTTGAATCCCAAAAGAAGAAGGCATCCTCATAGGGGAGAGTCTTCTTCTATTTGGGAGATTGAGTGGGATGGCTTTAGATATCCAAAGAGAAAAGGTAATGCCCCCTTTCAAGGAGGAATTGTCTCTTCGTTTGCATATTCAAGCCACGACGAATCCAAGGAGCCCAAGGAGGAGATTTCTGAGGAGTCCAAGGAGGAGATCCAAGGAGTCTAAGGAGGAGAGTTCCAAGGAGGAGTAATCCAAAGAAGACTGAAGACCTGAAGACCAATATCCTACTCAAAGTTATTTGCGTCTGTCATAGGCTTAGAAATCCGGGGTATTGGCAGTGGTGCCCGGCCACTTTATTTTCTGCAAATTTTGGTTGTAATAAGGGCAGTTTGCCTATGGACATTTAGATAATTTATTTTGGGATTTATATTGATGTGCTTTCTTGGTTGTGCATTAAAAATACCTGCTTTTTCTAAGTTTTCTTTCTTGCATGTCGATTTTATTTTCGCCTGGAATCCATTAGGCTCTTCTAAGGACTATAAAAATGTTTTAAACTCATAACTAATTTCTAAAATTTAAGTTTAAATAACATAGAAACTTAACGAATTTAGGGAACTGCCAAAACCGTCTGGGGTCGCATGCATATTTCTGCATCTTCTCTCTCTTTCTAATAAGACATCTCCCTGCCTGTGGGTAGAGTCCGGATAATCTGGCCTATGAGGATGAAGTGGCGGACCTAGGGAGACTCAGTCTTTTCTAAAAATTATTTTATATTAAGCCTATTTTTAAAATCCAAAGCATTCATGAGCTGATATTTCAACTAGCATGCATTGCATTAGTAACTAACTAATTAAAATTTAATTGCATTAGCTAGGGGCATTCACCCAACATAAGTCCAGGACCACTTAGAAAATTCTCTAGATGTCTGTCCTGTTTCCAATAAACTGTACCTCCCACCCATCTTTCATAATTGACCTGATAGCATGGTTTTGAAGCGACTAGGTGGTTAGCTGACTCCCCCAATCCAGGCCGGGATAAGTCCAGGTTTTGCATTACATTAGCTAGGACACGGGTCTTAGTGTTTTGTAGAGCACTAAGCCCAACCTAGATTTAGGATTCAAGACTACTGCATTCGGTCTCGTAGTATGCCTTAAATAGTAGGTAGGTCCCTTCTTTTCAGGGACCCTAAATCCTACTTATCCGCGTCACAGGATGACGCCACCTCCATCTCTTCTCTCACGCATGTGGTTGAGTGCTGATTTCTTTTCTCTAGTTTTCTCCTTAGTACTCTAGAGCCTCTGAATGTTGGTTTGAGCCACACATGTTTGATTCAGCTTTTCGGACCTTTCTTCCTTCTAGATAGGATTTCCTAGTCTATACCCATGTGCTAATCCTACTTTAGGAGAGGATAATGTATAATCCTTAATCGAGAGTTTTCTCAGGCTCCGGCCTGGGATATAATTAACCACGGGGGCTTGCGCCCGTGGGAAACTCGATCCCACATCTACTAAACCCCATTTGAACTATCGTATCGGATAGGGGAAACCCGTGACTAGGTCATGTATATTACTACCCATCGAGGTGTATTGGTGAAAGCCTCTATCCTCAATGGTTAGTCGTATGTACGATCCAATCTGTCCCTTCCAATTGACCCGTTCGCGCGGTGTTCTTTCGGAGGTCCACAACAATATCCCTTTTAATTTTTGGAAAACACATATGTTTACTTTTTTTCAATCGCTTGACTATCACATGTAGATTTTAATTTAGGATGGGTATAATAGGCCAACTAGACTTGTAGATTGCATTAGAGTTGAAACACCCTTTACTGACTGGACTGTAAAAGAATGAGACTTAGCATAATTAAATGCAAAATATTTAAATAATTTTTTTTTGCGCACTTAAGTATAAAGATTATATGCTGGTTTCTATTTGTAAAAGTGGAAAAGATATTTGGGATAAACTTTGTATTACATACAAAGGGACTAATGAAGTGAAATAATATAGATTAAATATCTTATTACATGATTATGAATTATTTTGTATGAAACTAAATGAATCCATATCTGACATGTACACACTATTCACTCAAATAGTCACTTCTTTGCATGCATTAGGTAGGAAACTAACAAATGCTGGAATGGTCAATAAAATACTTCAGTGTTTGCCTACTACTTATGATGTTAAAACTATTGCAATTATAGAGTCTAAAGATTTAGATGTATATTCTATTGACAATCTTCTTGGATCGCTAATTTTTTATGAGTAATGAGTTAGTCAAAGACAGATTAATGTGGGAGAAAAGTGAAAGGAGAAGAATATAGCCTTAAAACTGGATAAGTTAGAGAGTGATCAGTCACAACCTGAGGATGAGGATGATATTACCATGATGACCAGGCAATTTAGAAGTTTTCTAAAGATGAAGCAAATGAGATGCCAACAGTGGAATAAATGAAAGTTTCACAAGAATGTTAAGGTTTTTAATGATGTTATTTGCTATGTATGCTGGAAACCTGGACATGTTAAATTAGGAGAAAATAAATATGAAAAAGGGCAAGAGGAAAATTCAACGAGCTTTTTGGGCAGACTCAGCTTTGGATTCAACAAAAATAGAAAAGGAAGAAGTCAACAATATGTTCCTAATAACTGGTAATCTTGATCAATCAGATTAAGAGGAGATATGTGAATTAAGTTATAATGAATTACTATAAGTTTCTAAAAGAATTCATACAGCATATAAAAAAATCAAGAAATACATGCTAGGTTGAATTTAGATTTCATAGAGTTATAGAAAGAGCATGAAATCCTTAGGAAAGATCACACATAGATTGATAACAACCACATGATTTTATTGGATGAATTTAATGATTTGAACAAATAAAATGAGATATTAAGATCATCATACATTGAATTTGAAAAAGAATTTAAAAATTTTAAGGATGAATCTGAAAAATAGAGAGCATTATTTAAAATATAATAATTTTGTGTTAGAAAGTACAAATTTATTTCTTAGGATGAATGTGAAAGCTCTTGAGGAGAGTAAGACACCCCCTAAATTTGAAGATTTAAATGATCCTAATTTAAAATAAAAAATTTTAAAATCTACGAAGAGACAGTTTTATTATCGGAGTTTAAATAATCTTTTCCTTAAAGTTAAGTGTTTTTCTTGTAGAATATATGGGCATATTTCACACACTTATACTATACATAGAAAAAATCATTTAGTGTGGAGACCGAAGATGCATAAGAAAGGACATATCATACATGCATCTAGTTTAATTTTGCCAAGAGGAGATCCCAAACTTGTTTGGGTTTCCAAGACTAATGTTTGATCTTTGTTAGAAATGCTCTCATATAAGACCTCGTGAAAACATTTGGTATCTAAATAGCGGTTTCTTGAAGCATATGACTGGAGACACTACATAATTCATATCACTAGAAGCCATGAATGGAGGAAATGTTACAGTGGGAGATAATACCACTAGGAAGGTAGTAGGCACATGTATTATTGATAACAAATAATTTATTCATTAAAAATGTGTTACTTGTAGAAGGCTTTAAAAATAATCTCTTGAGTATTAGTCAGCTATGTGATAAAGGATACATTATTAAATTTTTTAACACTAACTGCATATTAAGTCTAAATGGAATTGATGTACTACATGAAAATATAGTAAATAATATTTATATGCTACATTTAAATTATATTAAATCTCCTAATGCTTTTTGTTTGAAAACAATTTTTGATGAATCGTGGTTATGGCATAGGAGACTTTGTCATGCTAGCATAAAAAATTTGTGAAAATTTACCCCAAAAAAACTTGTTAGAGGTATACCTAAACTATACTTTACTAAGGATCACCTTTGTGATGAATGCCAACTAGTAAAATAGGTGAAGTCTTCATTTCATTCCATTAAGGATCTTAGAACTAACAAACCATTGAAAATTATTTATATTAATCTTTTTGGACATGTTAGCACTATAAGTCTAGGAAGGAAGGTATATGGTTTTGTGATAGTTGGCGATTTTTCAAGATTCATATGGACTATATTTTATTTCATAGAGTGAATGATTTGAGGAATTTAAAAAAATTTTGACTTGGATTTAGAGAAACCTAGGGTGTGATATTTTAACAATTCAAAGTGATCATGAAGGTGAATTTGAACAATGAAAAATTTGAAAAATTTTATAAAGAAAAAGGAATTAATCATAATTTTTTTGCACCAAGAACCCCTCAGTAGAATAGGATAGCCAAAAGAAAGAACAAAATATTAATTGAAGCCACTAGAGCTATGTTGGTAGAATATTCACTTTCTAAATATTTTTGGGCTGAAGTGGTTAGTACTTGTTATGTTCTGAATATGATGAATATTAGATCAAAATTTAATAAAACACCCTATGAGCTTCTTGAGGGTAGAATACGTAACTTATCACATTTGCATGTTTTTGGATGTAAGGTGTCATACATAATAATGAAAAGTCTCCTTTATGAAAGTTTGATCCAAAATCAGATGAAGGAATTTTTCTTGGATATTCTAGTGTTGGAAAATTATTTAGATTGTTTATCAAAAGAATTGAGGTAGTTGAGGATACCACACATGTTATTTTTGTTGAATCTAAGATTTTGGAAGAGATAAGTTTGGAAAAGGATCATATAGAAAATATCTCCCAAGGAATTGAAAATATTAATTTAGAAGAAAATGTGGAAAAAACCCTTTGCTTAGAGAATTGAAATTTTCTAAAAATCACTCTAAGGAATTGATTTTAGGTGAACCTAGTGAGGGTGTTAGGATTAGGCGTACACTTAGTAAAGAGGTTAACCATTCTTCTTTTATTTCAATGATTGAACCCACAACTGTTAATCAAACACTATTGGATAAATTGCGAATTTTGGCTATGAAAGAGGAGTTAAATCAATTTATAAGGAATAATGTTTGGGAATTGATTGAGAGGCCAAAGAATTAAAGTGTAGTTAGAACTAAGTGGGTGTTCAAAAATAAAATAAATGATTCAGGAGTTGTGATTAAAAAAAAGGCTAGATTGGTGGTTAAGGGATATAATCAAATTAAAGGAATTTATTTTAAAGAAACTTTTGCTCCTGTAGTAAAACTTGAAGCAATTAGAGTTTGGTTAACTTATGCCTATTTTAAAGGATTTAAATTATTTCAAATGGATGTTAAAAGTACTTTTTGAATGGGGTGATACAAGAGGATATTTATGTCGATTAACCTGTAGATTTTGAAAATTCTAAATTCCCTAATCATGTATATAAATTGAAAAATGCATTATATGGATTGAAACAGACACCGAGGGTTGGTATGAAAGGTTAAGCACTTTCCTATTAGAGATATCATTTATAAAGGAAGTGTGGACACTACTCTCTTTTTGAAGAAATTAGAAGATGATATACTCATTGTTCAGGTATATGTTGATGATTTTATTTTTGGATCTACAAATAAAAATCTTTGTGATGATTTTTCTAAATCAATGAGTAGTGAATTTAAGATGAGTTTAATAGAAGATCTAAGTTATTTTCTTGGTTTTAGCATTAAGAAAAATGAGGAGGAACATTTCTTAATCAGTTAAAGTATATTAAGGATATCCTCAAGAAGTATGAAATGGATATTACTAAACTAGTAACTACACCAATGAGTTCCTCAGTTTAGTTAGATAAGAACCCAAAGTAAAAATCTGTTGATAAAAAAAAATTTAGAGGTATAATTGGATCATTGCTTTATTTGACTGCTAGCAGCCGGATATAATGTTTAATGTTTATTTGTGTGCTAAATTTTAATTTGATCCAAAAGAATCACATTTGACAGTAGTGAAAAGAATTTTAAGATATCTTTTGGAAACTAAAAACTTAGGGATTTGGTATCATAAGTACAGCTCTTCATTTAAAATTATTGGATATTCTGATTCAGGCATTGTAGGTTATAGGGTTGATCGAAAGAGTACATCTGAAACTTACCAATTTATAAGAAATTTCTTAGTTTTTTGGTCCAGTAAAAAATAGAATATTATTGTCATATCTACTGCTAAAGCTGAATACATTACCTTAGGAAGTTGTGTGGCACAAGTCCTTTTGTTAAAATAACATTTGATTGGTTTAGGATTTATAATAGGCATAATTCTAATTTATTATGATAACACTAATACCATTTATATTTCAAAAAATCCTATTCAACATTCTAGAACCAAACATGTAGATATAAGGTATCATTTCATTAGAGATCATGTAACTAAAGCAGAAATTGAATTGAACCATATTTCTACTGAAAATCAATTTGCAGATATTTTTATAAAACCTCTAGCCTTTAACACATTTAGCACCTTAAGAATGAGATTAGGTGTGATTGATCTTAATGCTTATATAAAGATTTTCTGCAAACGTGATATGTTTGTTATGTATGTTTGATTTAATTTTTTTTTAAATTTTTTTTTTGTTTGTGAGTGTTTTGTTTTTTTTGTTTTTTGAGTTTTTGGTTTGGAAATTTATCACTTATCGAAGGATGATGGATTTTTGAAAAGTTTTACTAGTCTTCATGCTTTATTTTTTAAGTGTTTTATTCGTATTATATGAAATTATTTTTGTATTGTACTAATTTTATAGCATGTCTATGTCTATTTTTGGTGTTGAACACATGAAATTTGGATTTTTCACATACTTCATATTGCATGATAACATCATTGTTCCGTACGATATGTACAGATTCATGTATACACATGCAGAATGTTATCTAATTAGAGTCAATTATTATAATTGATCGTACGCACAAAATTGTATTTGATCTGTATGATCTTGGTGTTAGTTTCTATGGGGGACGAACCTAACCGTCATTAAAATGATCTTTAATAACTGATAGTCCCGGACGAACACTTATTCGTCTGTACGAACGTATGATCAAAAATCCTGTATGAAAGGATGGCTCGTAAATGGTGTTCTATGAAAAGTCTTTTCATTTTGGTCGTTTCCATTCTTATGCACGAAAATAATTTTGTCCCGTACAATCTCAAAAATTGTACGTACAAACATAATTTTGAACTATACAAAACATAGTTTTTTATATATATATAAAGGTTTTGGAAATGGTTTTCATCCACTTTCATCTTCATTTCTGAACCTTCTTGAGTCCTTGTTTTAGGAATGGCCAGTTCGAGTAAGCGTTCACGTGTTTCTAATGGGTAATCATTTAGGTTAGGAGGGGATGACAACTTTTAGTCAAAATATAATGAGGATGCGTATTTTTAGTATGTAGTCATAAAAATCACACCTTCTAGACTCCTCATTCAGGAAGACATTCACTTTTCAGTCATGCATCTCTTTGCTTCCACTCAGTTATCCTTCATCCTGACTTTAATCTATGCCTACCACAAAGAGACCTTTCACTACTTATTAGCAAACATATCATTTAATAATGATCAAACTAGGATAACATCTTATGTCTAAAAATAACAAGTAGAAATAACTAAGGAAGATTTAGGAACTTTCCTTCATTTAAGAACTCATGGAATTCGTGCTCACACTTTAACTTTTAAATTTGATTATGATTGGACTAAGATAAATAAAACACTTAAGGGACTGACTTAAGTATGTCACTTAGCAAGAGTCTACACTTTGAACCAAAATGCCCGTATCATCTAGCATGTCTTAAGAACTTCAATCATTCCTAAGGCTCGTGATCGTATAAATATGGCTCCTCTTCTGTCCACTATCACTTATCTGATCATGACTGGAAACCTTTTGATGAGGCCCAACTCATCTTAGACTACATTTATAACCTCTCTAAAATTAGGCTTCCTCATCATAAGAGGAAGAAGAACATTGATTTAGGACACTTAGTGGCGTATATCCTAGACAAGAAGTGCCACATTCTTCATCTTGATCCTCCCACAGAATTTCCAATCTTTTTCACTGATGCTTCATTCCGATCATTATTTGGGAGAGACTAAAGTTCTAGTGGTGATTCTGAAGAAGAAGGGGGAGCTCCTGCACCTAAATAGGGACCTAACCAAAAATACTTTTAGGAGATGGTACAATGATTTGATCGGTTGGAGACTCATTTGAATCAGCGGGATGTAAGGTATCAGGAGGATATGAGGTAGATTCGTGGTCAGTTTGACACGGTTAATACCAATGTAACTATGATGAATAGCTATTTTTCATTGTTCAACTAGCCAACTCCTTTAGACCAGGGCCCCTCAGACTTTTAAATATACTTCTTTGTCATTTCCGCTACTTGTCATATACTTGTGATAGTTATTTGCTTATGATGTGATGTTGTACTTTCTTTGTGTTAATGCTATTTGTATTTTTTTTATTATGAGGGTTATGTGTGTTAGTTTGAAGTTTTTATCAATTGATATCATTGTACTATTATTGAAAATCCTTTTTGATATCAATGAAAAATGACATGTTTTGCTAACTTATTTTATTTTGTTTTTTTATTTTTGAAATGTTAGTAAGCCTATACGAAAAGCTTTTATAATTGATCTAAATTGTGTATAAATTAAATTTCATTAAAAAATTAATTTCATTATGAAATTAATTTTTTAAAAATTTAAATTAAATTATAACTCATTTAAGTTAAGAATATCAATTTCATGATTCTCTAGACAAACATAATTTGAATATTATTATTATAAATATTGATGCTTATTATTTTTTATTTTCTTTTTTAATATAATTATTTTTTTTATTAGTGAAGTTTGATTTTAGATTATTGATTTTGGAAAGACCAAATAAAAAGAATATATCAATGTGTACAAAAATTGAAAGAATGTGCAATAGTTCACAATGTGAAAAGAGGCACAAAATTAGTTCATATAGAAAAAGATGCTCAAAGTGTGCAACAAATATTTGAAAATATACAAAATATCGCCAATTAAAAGTTTTCTGTATTTTGTTCTTTCCATTATCCTTTAATCTTTAATTCAAATCAATCTAATATTCAATTATATTTTAAATTAAAAATTAAAATTAATTAATCTTCATTACATCACTTTTGTAATAATCATCATTATTTAATTATCTAGAATGCATCATGATCTTGATTAACTTTTCTTATCTAAGTTGTTCTTTAATTTATAATTTTTTAATCTTTCTTTTTAGTCTTGTATAATTAACTTTGTTTTGCAATTATTTTGCAATACTTTTTAAGATCAATACTTTTGCTTTATCGTTTGACATCTTTTTTTTTTTTTAGAGAATGCAAAATTTGCATTAAAATTGAGAAAACAAGCTATTACAAACTAGGAAGTAAAAACATATAGATCCTTGATCAAGAGAAAAAGGATCCTTATTAACAGCATATTTGTTTAAATAAACCATATTATAATTGAAATGAAACCCACTATTTCCTATTTTGAAACCGTTGAGATGCAGGGGATACCAAAGTTTGAAACAACTCAAGGGTTGATTAGTATCCCAAAGTTCCCATCCGGTTAAAGAATTCGGTTAAAGAATAGGATGTAGTAACGATCCCATTAGCAAATATAATAGATTTAAAAAACAAATATTGAACTAAAAAAAGAAAACTAAGATAGAAAACCAAAAGAAAAATACATAAAATCCAAGACAAGCTTAAAACACCTAAGAGTAGCATTCGTAGATGTTTTAGATGTCTCTTTAATCTTCCACTGATGTATTCTGAAGTAATAGGGAAAGAAAAAACTTTGAATAGCTGTTCAAACCTCTGGTATTTCTTCAATATACTGATTGCTTTGAATAAACCAGCTATCATATTATTGAGATGTTTTAGAAGAACCTTTGAAGTCGTTCTTCAATCTGAAATCAGAATTCCCTCTTCTATTTTGTTCTTTCACCGGTCCTAGTGCTTGAAGTTCTTTGAATAACTTGTGTCTTGAACCGGAAGAGTCAAGTTCCAAAGTAGAGGAACTTTTATTCTTCATTATTGCAGTTTTTTTGAATCTTAAACTGATAGATGAAGAAGGAGAAATAGTTCCTGAATAACTATCTCTTGAACCAACTTTATTAATATCTGTTTTCAGAATCCTAGCTGTCTCTGAAGGAGTCATATCCGAAATCTGTTCCTTCTCCATTTCAGCCTCCAAAGCTTGTGGAATTTTGAAATTGAGAGCTTTGTTTGTTGGAGAGAAAGCCGGTTCAACAACCTTTGAATTGGTCAAATTATCAACTGAATTATTAGCAGCAATTATAGATAACGGATAATCAGCTTTTATTACATTTTCTGTACATTCAAATTTTGAATTTTGAATGTCCAGATTTTTAGCAAATTTGGTTACAATTTGACTTGGCTCTACTAACAAGCCGTCCACCATATTATCCACATCATCTACAGCTTTAAACGAATTTGCTACAATGACTGGATTTCGAGAATCAAGCTGGGATGATTTCAAATTTGAATTCAAGATAACTGTCACTTCTCCTTCTTCCATGAATTCAGCAGCTTCCTGATTTTGGCTTTTGAATCCTGCAATTTTCATTGGATCGGATACCACTTCAAGCTTGTTCCCATCTGCCAATAGTTGAATAATATTTCCTTGTTCATCAAGAACAAAATCTTCATTTGTACAAACCGATCCAGATTTTTTTTCTGAAAAAACCTTTGTTTTAAAACTGTTTCTCACGGGATTTTTTTTTTTTTTTTTGAACTTAACTTGCATCCAAGGACCATAAAGATTATCATTATGGTTTGAGGTGGAAGGGATTTCTTCAACATTAGGACAAACTGAATCCAAATGTCCTATTCTTCTACATTTGAAACAAAGAGATGATAGATTTTCGTATTCAAACTTTTGAAAAAATCTACCATTCAATCCTTCTACCCAAATACCAGCAGGAAGTTTGGAGTTCAAATTAACTCTAATGCATGCTGTAGCAAATTCTCTCCTCCCCCACCTAAACATGTTACCATCCAGAAGTAACGGGGTACCAATTCTAGAGATATTGGACTCATCCCTACAATGAAGGGGTAAGTGAGGAAGACGAACCAAAATAGGAGATGAAATACCTTCCAATGATTTAGGTGAAAAGTTAGGAGACCACTTGTCTAACCCAACTACAAAACCCCTTACAAACCATGGACCACCATTAAGAACTTCTTCCATGGCTTCATGAGATTGAAAGGAACAAAGTAGCCAATCTAGGCCAAGCAAAGTTATGTGAAATTTTCCAAATTTCTCCCATTGTTTTCTTAATTCAATAGCACATTTTGAGAAAGGAACATCTTTCCCAAGAATTTTAACAACCAAAGATTTATTCAAAACTTGAATATTAGATCTTTCTTTATCCAAATCCAGTTTAACAACATTTGAATCTTCCATCTCTTCTTGATTTTTAATCCAATTAATTTTAATGTGTGGTTTTTTGATCCACACATTAGAATTCTCAATATTAGAAGAAGTAATTGGATTACTGATATTGACATTATCCTTGTCAATAACCTTGTCATTCTTCAAGATATCAACAAAACTTCTCCTTGAAGAAGAAGCTTCCCTGTCATTTGCTCCATAAATAAAACAAGATAAAGGGGATTTTGGTAACTTGTTAGAAAACGATATTACCTCTTTCCCTTTACTCAAATCCGGCAAAAGCTTGTTTTTGGCCAACAAGCCTCCCTCTTTGATAACAAGAGGAGATTCTAAAACTAAAAAATTAAGAGGGCAGATGTGTTTGAATGAGAGTCTACCTTTTGAATCCAACATAATTGGATTCGCGGTAGATACAATAGAGTTGGTGTTCCGGTCATCCATAGATGATCGGCCACCTTCTACTTTCTCCTCTCCTTAGCACCCGAACCTTCAAAGTCTTTTCCAAATCCTTCCTTGAAATGTGGAGCTTCTCTCTCTTCCTTGGCCAAGGATCGTTTGACATCTTTCATTTTAATTTTCTTTTTCCCTTTTTGTTGTTGTCAAAATGAGGAGAAATAATGTTGTTTGTATTTGTGTTTCTTGCTTGTTTATTTTTGTAGTATTTTGTGTGTTTGTGTTTTTTTAACAAAAAAAAATTATTATTTATTAAAAATCCCTATATTCATATATGTTCATTTATTTAGGGGGGGTTAAGAAGAAATTTAAGGTATAAATGTTAACTAAAACAATAATTATTTTATCATCATAAAAAAGAGGGAGATTGGTGTGATTATTGCAATTTAGTTTTTCAATTATTGAGATTATTGCAACATGTGTGTTTTTTATGATTCCAAATATTATTATTTTAATTACTATTTCTCATAACATATTTTGAAAATATTACTTTTTGTTGTTCGTGTGTACTAATATTTCAGAGAAATCATACTCTAGAATGTTGAAGACTTCAAAATAGATTAGATTAGGGTTCATTATAATTGGAGTCTATACTTTTTATTTTTATTGAGTTTGAGAGAGCGTGATTGCAATTGAGTAACCATGCATATACACACTGGGGGAGTTTAAAATTTATAAATTTTGGAACTAATCATCAATATATTTTTGTTAGTATGGGATGATTTATTCAGTTATTTTTTCCAATGAACAGTTAAACGAACTAAAGAATTTTTTTTCTAAGTACTGATCGTATTATACGATGTCTTATTCATGTGGATGACGTCCAGAGTAAGAATTGGTTGGATCCCTTTTCATCTCGATTTGTATGCAATAGTTTTGAACTATTCATACGTGTGAAATAATATCGTATTGTACGATATTATACACTCAAAATGGAAATTTTCAAATTTTTGGATGGTTTTTCGTGCCTTTCATATAAAAAGTCCTTAGAAATTGATTTGACCGAATATGTTCTTCATGAGTTCTTTGAAAGGATGAAGATACTCTGTTGACACTTAGAGGGTGTGAAAAGATGATGGTACTCTGCTGATACTGAGAGTGTGTGAAAGGACGACGGTACTCTATTGACACTTAGAGGGTATGAAAGGACGATGGTACTCTGCCGACACTTGGAGGGTGTGAAAGGACGGCAGTACTCTACCGACACTTGGAGGGTGTAAAAGGAAGATGGTACTCTCTCGCACCGTGGATAGGTGGAAGAGAGGAAAATTGTAAAGGCTTCTCCACCTTGCTGTAGGGGCAAAAGGATAGTCATTTTTGGTAATAGTGCACTACATGAAGAGGGAGTTTTCAGGGAGTGGACGTAGGTCTTATTGTACCGAACCAATATAAATTCTTGTGTTCATTTTTTTTCTGTATTTTATTTTTTAGGTTTTTAGTATTTATGGTTGAAAAATTGTTTTTACAAAAAAAAATACAAAAATTGGTTTTTCCTTAATTACCAAGAGAAATTTTAAAATACCAATTCACTCCCATCTTGGTCAGCCTTGAGACATTTGCATAGATTTAACAACCTATATGGACTTTACACCCCATTCATTGATGAGGTCACATATCCAAGATTTGAAGGAAAAAAAAAATCATTTTATATGACCACCTCATCTTGGAAGGTTATAGTTGGTCTCATTGCTCACTCTCGACTTTTTGCTATTATTGGTCAATACATTTGAGGAGCTTCCTCTATTAGCACCTGTAATTTCTTCTCTTAAAATCATCTTATTAGCAAGTTTATCTTACTAAGCATATGTTATTTTATTCAAATCAATAAAATTTCTTCTTCATTAGTGTAGATGACATATGTAAACATGAAGTGAAAATATTGCACAATGAATGTTAGATAAGCATAATATTATGGAAACTATGAATTTCTATTTCTTTTCTATATTAGGGTGAAACATGGTATATTTCAATATATTGCTGGTGCTTATATGTAAGTAAATATAACATGAAAGAACGACAAAGTGAATTTATTTTAAATTTAATATATAACATATAATAATTACTATTTAAATTTTGATAAAATCTCCATGATAGAACTCTCCCATTACACTAGAGTATATATAGTATGAAGATATAGTTCAACAAAAATACTATAGAAATGAAGTGGTCATAAAATTTTTGCTTAAATATAAATGAGGATGTTTGTGAATAAATAATAAAGACATCAACATGAAACATAAGAACAAAATCTATAGTTAAAGGAGAGTGATCGAACCAAATAACTACTGTGCTCCCATATTTTGCATTGCTAAACTACGTACATCAATTTGATTGCCAAATTAACATGATATGCATTCCCATTGTAGTTGTACTTTCTTAAGTAGGATTTAAAGCTATGTTTGCCTGATGTTCTAGGCAAATAGAATTTCCAAAAGAAGTTTTTATATTGTGTTTACATCTAACATGTACTTCTGAAGTAATGAATGGACGAACATCATCTCTTATGCTAATATACAATGGACAACTAACTATGCTTAGTTTTCACCAACATATAACAGTGGTCGAAATCATCCTTTACAAGTCAACAAACATAAACTTGGAGAAATTTAAGGGTGCTTAGAACACTCAAGTATAACTTATCTAGGTTTATAATAAACTTAGTGTGTCATCTTCCAAAGGAGAATGATTTTGAAGATAATGATGTCCATGAAGTTTTCTTAGGTCATACTATAAAATAATTTCTTATTATATATCTAGAAGTTAAATAGATACGCATGGAAATAAGTAATGGTGAAAATCTAATTGTCCATATCTGTGAATCATATAACTTGGATGATGGGCCAAAGACACATAAAGGTCATTCAAGGTTGTGATGCACTAGGGTCTAATAGAAGGATTGAAACCCTAAACTTATACTTTAATAACTACACCAACAATAGAGATAATTAGAGCTACCATAAAATCCAAATAATAAAAATAACTCAAAATGTATCATTACATTAATCTAGCTCAAGAAGTTCTATACATCAAAATAATCAAATGCTGATTTACAAAATAATTTCTCAATCACTTAGCTTCAGAAGGTCCAGCCTTTACAGCTTTTTATTATGTTGGCCCTTTACCTTTCCCAAAAAAGTTAAAAAATATCATAGAATGAGCATAATTAGATTAGTATACTTCTTTTCTCTAACCCATCACATATATCAATATTCAAATTAAAATATCCCATAGTAGTTAATTAATTAAAAGAAATATAATGACTTGTAAAGAATAAATAAAGTATTAATAAAACATGATTTTTCAGAGTTTTAATGTTTATTTGGTTTTAGAGTTCTTACTTATAACTTTGAGCTACCTTTTTAGTGACAGTTTAGATGCATCACATAACACATGCTATCAGAGGTTCTATTGCACTTGACTTTCATATTTTTATCAGGGTTCATAAAGAGAATTATAAACTATTAACATTCACTACTACATAGTACTTATACTTGATTCATTAAACGATTAACATATGCAATATAATGATTATAATGCACAGGTCTCAAAGCCTTCTTATAACTCTACTTTCATTTATGCCTCCCTTTAACCTGCCATACCTACTATAAAAAATGGGGTTAGATTTAGAATAGAATAGTACCACATAACCTCTCACACCCACCTTCAACAAGTGTGGCCAAAATCTCTTCCACATCCACAATAGGCAGATAGGGCTAGAAAAAATATATAGGGCCTTTATAACATATTAGAGAGTGCATTTTTCATATATTGAAATATCTTTAATGCCATGCTATGAACAATGCCAATGTAAATTTAATCATAATTGATTTATATTTTTTAATGCAATACTCGTATAATGTATGAATTATAAGTAAAGATTCACATTACATGTATATCGTTATACCCACTAAACCATTCTTATTCAACTTCCAGCTTCAAATGGATATTTTTATGAATATTTTAAGACTTTTAAATAACTATTGTAATTGCTAGAAAAATCTTAATCAATTTCTACACTCTTAAATTTATGTAGAAAATCTAATTGATTAAAATTCAGTTTCTTATGGTTAAAGCTTTGATAGTAAAGCATATAAAAATATATTAAAAGTTATGTGATGAAAACGTTTTAAAACCAAATAAAATATGCTTTTATTCACAACATTTTATAAAACTACTAGAATTAAAATTAGAGATAAGTGTTTAAAATTCCACCTCATGCTCTATGAAACCCCTAATTGACCCGATGGATGAAACTCAAGCTTTGGCCACAAAATTCTCTCTTCCTTTATCTCTCCTCTACTATCTTCCCTTTATCTTCTCTTCTTCTCCGACAAGATAGTTGGGTGAGGGGTTTTTGTTGATTTAGAAAATGGTTTAAGATGTTTTAATATATATATATATATATATATATATATCATAATTTTAGACTAGCACCACAATGTTTTTTTTTCTAGTGCTATTGCACTCCTCGAGAATCCCTTCATCTAAGAGTTTAATGCCACAATGACACTATAATCCCTCAAGATCTAATTTTAGAAGAATTTTCTATTTCATTTCTTAGTCAATGTATCAGAGCTACTAATCTCTATTAATTAATACAATTATTAGTGAAAGTAATTATAAATTATATTTACCAAAATAAATAAATGAATACATTTCTCAAAATTAATGATTTATTTGCAATAGCCAGAAGATCAATTTTATATCTTTTTATCTATCTGTCCCTGATTACAAAAATAAAAAAAAGACAAAAAAATAAAATAAAACCTTGGTCAACCTCAATCTATGGGATCCTAACCCTTTCCTAAAATAATATAAAAACTATAGAGTGAACTTACAACTATGATGGTAATCATAACCTACATTTGAAATTAATGCAATGCAGTGAAAACATTATGCATGCAATCATTCAATTAGTATTAATATGAATATATATATATATATATATATATATATATATATATATATATATATATATATATATATATATATATATATATATATATATATATATATATATATATATATATATATATATATATATATATATATATATATATATATATAGCTATAAAAGCAAGTAATAATCAATATAAATAATATTATGTTATATGATCAATATTAAAAAGTGATTAATTACTGAGTTACAATTGGTAGGTTCTGACATTTTTTATACCTATCGGTTACAAAATAGCTTCTATATCACTTTATAAAATCATTACACTTGCCTTTATAACATGTATATAATACAATATCTTTGCAATGCATGTACATCATATTCTTATCAATGCATTATTCTTGGTATAAATCTTATTAATCATATTAGGCTTATTTGTAGCATCGAATATATAAGCATTTTTATAATATAAATATTATATACAATCAGGGGCAGATCCAGCTTCTTTTTTCAGTGTGAGCTAAATTTTAATTAAATAATAATAATAATAATAATAATAATAATAATAATAATAATAATAATGTAAACAATATAATAATAATAATAATAAATTATCCAAATTGATAAAAAAGGACTCCACTAAAAATCATAAACAAAAGATATCTCAACACACCACATAACAACAACAACAACAACAACAACAACAAGGCTTTCTCCCACTGTGTGGGATCAGCTAAATGAATCATTTTTTACATTTTGTCCAGCTAAGAGTTAAATTCTCATTTAAATTGACTAAATAAAGGTCATTTGTATTCTCAGCACACTACAATAAGGGGGGTTAAGTCAAGAAAGATTTAGTGAATCTTGTAAATCCATGTATGGTAAATTTTGAAAGGATTAAAGTCTTAAAATTGTTTGTCATGACAACTATTAATCTGTTTTATTATTTGTTTCAAATTTAAATATTTGTTAGAAGAGTAATCCTTTAATTTGCAAATGCTGTGATTTAAGAAATCATAAATTTAACCAATAAGGAGGCTAAAATAGGATTTCTAAACAATAATAGGATTTGGAAAACACACTTTTTTTAGAATTTTAACTAAATATTATTAGTATTAACTTCAAACATAGTTATTTTAAAAATTATCAAAGAAAATTCATGAGAGATGTGAAAGGATTCATGGCCCACTAGTCAAAAGTGAATCTTATTTCTCTAAAATAACAAATAATAACCACATATTTCACCATTTCTATCTCAACATTCTTAAAAAATACCAAAAAAAATTTTGAGATGGCCTTTTTATTCACCTGAGCACAATCAAGACTCCAAATTGATTAACTCAGAAAACTGAAAGGAAAATAACCACAAATTGTTTCATAACCCCAAAGAATTGTCAATCCAAGAAATTAGATGTCCCAAGAATGAACACGTGCTTAGCAAAAAAAATTGTCAAAACAAAGAATGACAAACAAATTAGAAAAAAAAAATTCAATTGATGAAAAAACAAGATAGATAAGCATTCACTCCAACAATTGTATACCATATCCCTACCTCCAACTGAATCGCCATAAAACAAAGGATTTTACTGAATCAAAATAGAGAAACAACACAATACAAATAAAGGATAGATTATGCATAAATCAAATTAAACTCACCACCCAAAGAGCAAGATCTAAGAAGCCAGACACGACATACCCAATAAAATTCTTGAGAGAGCCGATGAGTAGTACCGACCAAAGAGGGAGAATCTCACAATGAGTCATGGCTAGAAATTCAACGCTGCCATTGAGATCCCTGGAAACGCTGAGAATGCTGCGACCTCTTGCGAAGGTGGCTACATAAGGCCAAAGTTAGGATGGGAAAAACTGGCGCATGATTGATATATTTGGGGCAAAAAGCTTTTTTGAGGGGGGGGGGGGGGGGGGGGGGGCAAAACTTGGAAAATGCTCCCTCTACAAAATTATTATTATTATTTAGGGTAGGCATTTACCCACCCTCAGTTGACCAGGGATGCGCCCTTGTATACAATGTGTATCTTGTATGTCATATGTTCATGTGAATCATAATGCCCTTATATTAATCTCATTAGTTATATCACTTGTCTATATCAATCATATCATGTATCATATTTATGCCATATCATATCATGTCACTTATATAATTTATCATGTAGGGTAATGTCATATGCATATGTAAATATAATAAGTAATGTAAGAAAGATTAGACATTCAACAACATTTTTCCTGCATCCAGTCCTATAGGTTAATCTTACAAGAATATGTCTTAATAATATTAGCTCTAATGTTAGGAATCAATCCATATCACAAGTAAGTCAGGTCGTTTTCATGTCAGAAGTTATCACTTCCTACCCTTTAGCATATCATATCATATTAATTATTTCCCTTATATCTTTCTTTTCATATCACTTAGGTTTACAATATAAATCTTATTTAAAGAAAAACCCATTAGCCCACCCCCTATACAAGGTAATATATCTCCAACTAACCTGAATCGTTCAATTATTTTTGGCCAACATTTCTTGCTTACATATATATTTTATATCATACAACACATAATAACAAATGTTATATACATTTAGTTCAACTATCATTATACTCATATGCCTGTAGTATGCCAAAAAATACAGGTAAAACTAATTGAATAGTAAATATATGCATGTAATGTATTCATATCTAAATGTAATACATTGACTGGTGATTATCTTATAATTAATATTATACTATTCATTTCAGTTAAAATGACATACAAGTAAAACTATCTAGTATACTTTTAATATTAACTAGTGAAAATACATAAAATAATGATGTCTATCACATATTAAAAGCTACAGGGTTAAAAATGACTAGAACTAGAGATATTGTATTTAAATTAATTTTAGGAGAGAAAAAATCTAAGAAATCAAAATCATTGAAAATAAAAATAGGATTCAAGTTATCTACTATGATTAGAACACTTTGCTCAATTAGAGCGATAGACAAAAATGACCCTGAATGAACTTTAAGTAATGCCCCATGACCTAAAGGAGGAATTAAATATATTTTCCTATATATTTAAGAAAATTCTCAATCCAACTTTTCATTTCATTGAGCCATTTAATCATCCAGAGTAATATAAAATAGATGTCCAAAATATGCATACAAAATATTTCTTTCAAAATACTTAAAATGATAACAGTTCATAATATAATGATTATAACAAAAGACTCAAAAACATTATGACTACAAATTTCATGTGTATGTTACAAAATTAGATTCCTTGCTCATTAGACTTAATCTACTCAACCAAATCTTTGCATTTTCCTAACATATTTTAAATAATAATATGAGTATAAAGGCTCAGCAGGCCAACCCTTTTTCCCCATATCAGAGTGTAATTCGTAACTCATTATTAAAATTATTAAAATAAAAGAGTTACTTTCATTCTGTAGTTGGCATACTAGATCACATATGAATATGAATAAAGAAATATCTACATATTGATGCCCACTTATAACTCCCATTCACCACATCCCACCTTCTTAAGGCAAGTGTTGAGTAGAGCAGGAATATAGTAGAGTATATTCTAATACAAAATCATCTGAGAACCAGAGCAGAATATAGTAGTCTAAAACATAGAGATATTTGTATAAGGCCCAAGCATAGAATTCAAAGTGCACTTTCAATTCTATAACAAAGCTCCAAAATAACATGAAATGCAAGATGATACAATGCAATATATAGCTAAAGGACTAAAGCATATATATATATTTCAGATGCATATTTGAATTCCTATGAATTTTTCTAATTTTATAAGGGATTTATAAAATACAAATCTAACACACTTCTCCAACGATACTAAGATTTATAAGTGGCTCATTTATCTACAAAAATTAGAAATTCATACAGAGTAAATCAATAAGTTAAATTTTGCAATCTTATATTCAAATTGTTCAAAATAGAGTGGGAAATCATATACTAAAAGTTATATAGTAAAATCTTTTTAAAACTAAAAAAACACATTTATAAGTATATCTTATTATAGACACTTTAGAAATACAATAAAAAATAGAGTATGGGTTGCGTACCTCGACTTGACATTTTTCCTAATTAGTTCAACAGACAATTCACGTGTTCAACCTCCAAAGCCTCTCATCCTCCTCTCTCTATTTTTCTTCTCTCCCTCCTTTCTTCTTTGATAAGGTTGGATGGGAATAGAATTAGTGCAAGTTATTTGATATATTTTTATTATTTTAAAATCACTAACTTGACATAGCATAGTGTTGCCTAGTTGCTCATTGGCTCTATGCTCTCAAAAAATCATTCAAATTCTGTCAGAATATTCCCACATAAGACCCGACACTATGGTGGACTTTCTAGGCATCACAACACACGTTCAAACCTTTTGTTATCAAAAAAGCTAAGAGCTCAAGGATGGGATGCTGACTACCCTAGTGTTTTGACGTTTATTGAATAATTTTCATATCTTGGATTTTTACATGACTGTGGACCTCTGAAAGGAAACTATTATGCAGGGGACATGCAAAGGGGTATATGACTTCACCACCATGAGGGATGAAATGATCGTAAGCCTTCATACTCTTTACAAGCGACCCAATGGAATGGTAGATTAGATCACGCATATGACTAATCATTGAGGATATTAACTCTCACCAACGCACCCCGATGGATAGTAATATGCATGACCTGATCAAAATAATAGGTTTCCCCCACCCGATACATTAGCTCAAGTGAGGTTTATTTGATGGTGGAGTTCTGTTTCTTATGGGTGCAAGCCCCCATGGTTAATTACATCTCAAGCTGGAGTCTGAGAATTCTCTTGATTACGGATCTGACATTATTCTTTTCAAAATGAGATTGACATCGAGGGGAGACTTGGAAATCATACTCAAAGGGAAAAAAAAGGGTTCAAAGTGGCTTAGTCAATTTACACAGCTCAGATTCACACTCAGAGGGACTAAGGTACCGAGAAGAAATCAAAGGAAGGAAAATAATATGCTAAAGACATGCAGAGGGGAAAGATGGAGGTGGTGTCATTCATGTGACTTGGATAGGCATGATTTAAAGTCCCTGAAGAGTAGTGAACTTACCCACTGATGAGGCATACTACGAGACACCCAATTTAGTAGCATTGAACCCTAAATCTAAGGTGGGTTTATGGTTATACACCAAACACTAACACCCATATCCTAGCTAATGCATCTAGGCTTATATCCTACATAAAAAGGAATGCTAGCTAATCACCTAAGCGCTTAAAATCCATGTTGTCTAGTCTTTATGAAAGATGGGTGGGTAGGCAAGTTTTTGGAAGTAAGGCCAATATATGGAGAGTTTCGTAATTGGCCTTAGACTTATCTAGGATGAATGCTCTCATAGCTAATGCAATTAAAGTTTAATTAGGTTGGTTTCTAATGCAATACATGTTAGTTCGAAAGGTCCAAATTAGGTATGCATAAATTTAAAAGCAGGCTTATAAAAATATTTAAAAAAAAAAGATTAGGCTTCCCAAGGTCTGGCACCTCATCCTCATACGCCAGATTATCCGGACTCTACCCGCAAGTGGGGAAGTATCTTATAGCAAAGGAGAAGAAAAATGCATTAATATGCTTGTGACCCTGGATGATTTCAGCTTTTCCCTACATCATTACATTTCTATATTATTTAATACTTAAAATTTTAAAATTTAATTGCGAGTAGAAAAAGATTTTTAGTCCTTAAAGATCCTAGCGAGCTCAGGCCACACACATACAAGAAAGAAACCTATAAAAACATGTAATTTCTACTATGCACAAAAAGTAAACACATCAATATAGTCCGTCCACAACAAGTGTCGTATAAGTACAATAAGTGTCGTCACAATAAGTGCCGTATAAGTACAACTCATACTCTACAGAAAAATAATGGTGGTCAGACTCTACCGACAACAACATATATTCTAATCCTACTGAATGATGCAAGTCTTAAAATCAAGACATTTCATCTTTAAGTCTTCATCTTAAAGTGCATGACCCTCCTCCAGATCATCTTCCTTCAAATCATCTCCTATAGGCTCCGTAAGATTCGTCCTCCAAAGGGTACCCAAATGACTAAGAAATTCCATATCAAGGGTTTTTCTTTTTCTCTTTGGGTATCGAGTGTTTGAAATGCCTCACTTTTAAAGACTTTCACAACTTGATATACATAAAAAATTACATCACAATATCAAAAAAAAAAAAGACTCTCTTGTATGGTTATCCTAATAAAAATCTCAAGTAATATATGACATCCCAAGAAGTTAATATTTATACAGAAAAGGAAAAAACACTTGGCCACACTCTTTTGATTTTTAAAGGGGGTTAAGCAAATTTTTAGGTATTTGTAAAAAACATTGTTAGTTTTAAAGCTTTAATTATTTTGCCCCCTTTATTTAGCACTGCATATGCGTGATCACCTACATAAGATTAGATTAGTAACAAAAGCGTCCCTAGCACATGGGTTATCTATTGCACACATCACATCACAAAGAGAAAGTACAATAATAAAATAATCATCAAGCCAATCACAACATATAAAAGCAAAGTAATACAAACCACACTCGTCCCATATGCAAGATCATCATATCATAGAAGAAAAAAAAAAGAAAATACTGGCCCTAATCCTAAATCAAGAAGTGGTGTGCTAGTAAATAATTCTGTGTGTGTAGTAGGCTTGTGTGACTTTGGATAGGTCATATGTCGGGTAGTTAGTTCAAGTTGCTTGGAATTAACATTTTTTGAAGGTTTTGAAAAGGGAAATTTGATTAAAGCTTAAGTATTAATGAATTGGGGTCCACTATTAGTTAATTTAGTTTTTGGATCAATTTTAATACTTAGGATAGTGATATTTAAAGTTTAAATTACATTAATGGGTTTTAGAAGTTTCGGGGTCCTCCTATTCGTTTAGTTAAGGGGGATCCAAAAGGTCACTATTAGAAAGATGCTAGGATTGGGGTGATAATATTTTAATTAAATAATAGAATTTACAAGGAGTAATTAGACTATTAGTTTGCAGGATTTGAAGTTTTCTTGGCAAAGTTAAAAATTTTAGAAGTTTTGGGCCCTAATTAATGAACTACAGTTGACTGGAGAGTTGACTTTTTGAATTAGGTTGAATTTTGGAAACTTAATATTTTTTAATAAATTCTATACTTTAATAGGAGTTGAATGCCTTTTAGTTTAATCAGGAGTACTTTAGGGGTTTTGATCTAAAATCAGCTCCAGACTGATTGGAATCACCCCAAAGGTAAGAAAAGACCTAAAGAGGAGTTTCAAAGTGTTTGGGAAAATTTTGAAATTTTTAATAATTTTTAATTATTTAATTTAATCAAAAAGATAATTTTAGTTAAAATTAAATTAAGGTTCAGATTGAAGTCCAATTAAGGGAGTTTTAGTTTTTTTGAGATTAAGGATTAAAATCTAAAGAGTTTGAGGTATTATAGGAAATTTTTTGATTTAAAATAGATTTATTAGAATTTTTTGAAGTTCTCGGGACTTAATTAAGGGTGAAATTAGGATTTATTAATTAAGGGGCTTAAAGGCTCTTAAAAATATTAAAAAAATTATATGAGTTTTAAGATATCACTAAGTTTAAGTTTTTCATATTTCATGTCAATCGGAAATCTATTCTAGCTCATAGAATTTTTCTAAGTTTGCTAAACAAGTCTTTAATTATTGTCCTTATGATGTCCCAACGTTAAGTAGGTTTAAAACAAGTTCAAGACTAACCCTTGGGATAACATGCAGGGAATGCATTAAAAAAAGCAAACACACCAATCATAAGATTTAGGAGGGCCTAAGATAAGTCCTCGTGCGTCCTACACATGTAAAATAAGATAAAATAAATAATAAGCAAGCTTATCGAAGCAATTAGTGGATAATTGGAGCCCAATCACCCACTAATCCACCCCACCCTGAATTCTATTCATATGAATGATCAATGCCTAAAATTCCAAGAAGTAGATCTCCTAAGATTAAGAAATTTAAAATGCATGTAATTTAAAAAAAATATTTTAAAATACATATTAAATATATAAGTTTCAAAAAAATAATTTAATTAAAAATAGTTTCATGTTCATATTAGTGAGAGATCCACTTGCCACCCAAGGAGGTTTCAAAAATAGTTTGAAAATAATTTAAATTTCAAAATATTTAACATATTATTTATTTAAATAATAGTTAAATAATGAAAATAATTAAATACTCAGAAAAATAGCAAATAAAAATTAATTCTTTGGATCTAAAAATAAATTTAAATGAAAATACATATTTTTCCAAAACTTTATGGTATTATACACATTTTTATGATTTAAAATGAATTTATAGTATATTTTTGAAGTTTAAAACAATTAGAGGCTATTTCAAAATAATTTAAAATAAGAAGTAATTAAAAATAATTATTAATTTAGGTTAACTTAAGTATTAAAGATTCTGAATTTAGAATAACTTTATAAAAAAAATAATTTTTGTAAATTTTAAAAAGTAATCAAGTCTTAAATTTACTAATTATTAATTAAGTAATTTAGGTAATCAGTTAATTAAGGTAATTTAAAAAATGAAAATATTTGTTAATTTAAGTTAAAACAATAACAGTAATTCTCTAATATTTTAAAAAAATTAAGGAAAATAACTTTTGCAATTTTAGAAAATGATTAAATCGTACATTAAATAATTATTAGTTAATAATTTAAATATTTAATTAGGTAAAATTACTTAAAATAGAAAAGTATTCATTATCTTACACCTAATTTGAAATTAAATAATTATAAATATTTTTTTGATATTTCAAAAGAATTTAATATAATAATTACAAAATTATTTAGAAAATATTTCGAATTTACATTTAATTATTAATTAACTATATATAAGTATTTAATTATTTCAAATAATTATACTAAAAATATTTTTTAAATTAATTTAAAATAATCTTTATTTTATTTAGGGAAAATAAAGTATTAGCATTTTTAACAATAAATATTAATTAAATATTAATAAATAATATAAAGGTTTAAATAATAAAAATATATTTAAAAAATAAAATATATATTAAGTTAAATTAATTTTAAATTATTATAGTTTAAGGTAGTTAGTTAATTATTTAAGATATATTAATGTAAAAATATCTAACTTTTTATAAGATATCTAGTATTTATTAATTTAAATATTAATTAAATATTTAAACTAGAATTAAATAAATAATTTTAAATATATAGGATATTTAAAGATAATTTTAATTTTAAATCAAAGAGGACAAAGTTCTAAAATTTTTGATATATTATATGCATTTTTTTGGATTTTGAAATAATTTTAAATTAATTTTTGAAAAAATCTATTTTAAAAAAGGATTTAAAAATGATTTTAAATCGATTTAATTAAACCGTTATCGGTGACCGTACGATGCGACGCCTGATTCGCTCATTCAAAACCATGCGTTGGTGACCAATTATTGGCAATGATTATGCCACCACACAATCATTGCCTATAGTTGGAGCAACGGTGACTGAGCGATGCAGTTTCATTAACCACGTTAGCGTGCGGTCTAAGTCGTCGGATCATCTGCTATTTTGAGTGGACAATTGCGATCTCGTCGGATTGAGAGATCGAATGTGGGACGGATTTGCGGTCGGACGAGCACTGCGGAACGGATGAATCCGAAAGTTGATCGTGCAATCAACGATTTGGATTCTACGTAACACTCGGGTTACATAAATCAAAACCCTAAAATATTTTTTGGCTCATTCTCTCATCTGATGGATCAAATCGAGCAAAACTTTAAACATAAGATCTAGATATTTAGAGTATTTATGGGGGGAGTTTACGAGATCTAAAATGCACTTTTCAAAGCGCTACTTAACTCAAAGTGTCCTAGCCTAAGGTTTCATATTTATCTTAATCTAATGAATGGATTCATGAGATCTAGATATGCTTGAGCTTGTAGACTATCATCGTATGATTTTCTAGTTAAAATCAAACTTTGATACGCCTTGGATTGATGGGAAATCAACTTGGAAGGTTTTGGCCTTCGGTTCACTAGAGGATCATCGCCGATGAGCTTTGACTGGTGAGTTTTGATTGGGAAAGATGGGAGAGGTTGGAGGAGCTCACACACACACTATTTCTCAGGTTGAGGGAGCTTAGGATGAAAATAATTGCAAGTTCCCCTACATGAAGTCCTAATGGCTCTATTTATATCTCTAACCCTATGATGGACGATATCGATTAATCCTAGATTAGATTAGGAGATAAATAAGGCTCCCTTGGCCGTGATTTGAACAAAGGGGAGTTAATAGGTCTTTACATGCATCAAAGGGGCTTTAAATTGACCTAAATAGGTCAAATTGACCCATTACGACTTAGATTGACAATGTCAAGGGTTAACTTGGTCAGATAGGTCCATGGGATGGAAGATTTGAGCCAAAGATAGGTTTGAGTAGGCTTTGAAATTAAATTAGACCCATTAGAGCTTAATGGGTCAACCGTGAAAGTTCGTTAGGGATATTAAGCCCTTATGAACTTAGTCCCAAGCTAACCAAGAGGGGGGGTGAATTGGTATTTTAAAAAATTTCTTTTCACAAAAAATCACATAAATCAAAATCACACCACAAAAATAAATGCGGAAATAAAAGTGCGAAAGCAAGAAAATAAGAACACAGGAATTTATAGTGGTTCGGTCAACTCGACCTTCGTCCACTCCTTGGAGGCACTCTCCAAGTATTGCACTACAAAACGTGACTCTCCTTTAGCCCCCACAGCTAGGCGGAGAAGCCCTCACAAGAACCTCCTTTTTGCCACCCCGGCAAGGCAGAGAACCTATCTCCTTTTGCTTCCTCCTGAAGCTGGCAGAGAACCACAACCAAAAGCTAACTCCTTACCTCTACCGACCCTTCCACGGATGAGAAACTCTATATAAAGAAGAAGCAGAGCGATCCTTAAAGCAACCCTTGTGAATCCCTTCACAAGCTCCCCCTCATAAGATCCTCTCTCTCTCCCTCTCTCTCTTTCTCTCCTCAAGGCCTTCTCAGGTTAAGGCAATAGCCAAAGGTCTTGAAAAACGTTGAACAAGAACTCTTAAATAAAAGAGCTTCAAAGGAGCTCATTAATTTCAAGTTGCCGACTTTATCGTCCAGGCCGATATGGACATCGGCCTGGCCGATCAGTACAAAACTCAGAAGATCGGCAAGAGTATCGCCCTGGATGCAAAACTGAACGATAAAAAATTGGCTTGATCGTCCTGGCCGATCTCACGATCGTCCTGGCCGATCAGTTCAAATCATGGGAAAATAGTCCTGAGAATAGCCCTGGATACGAGCTGGCCGATATTTATCGTCCTGAAGTAACATAAGGTTTTTGACTGGATCGTCCTGTCCAATCCTGCGATCGTCCAGGACGATATGATCGTATCAATCATCCTTAATTACTCCCTTGATTTCTTGATCAATTAATGCATAATTTGAGAATTTCGTTCCAGGCCGATCAATGATCGTCCTGACCGATAATTTAAAAATACAGTATACCTTAATTATCTATGGCGGCAACTTCTTTCTGTTTTGAGCTTATCATCCTAGCCGATACACGTATCGTCCAGGCCGATATGTTAATGACGGTTGCCTTAATTAAGAATCCTTATTCAGACTTTCTGTTTTAAGCCTGATCGTCCAGGCCAATGTAAAAAATCGTCCTGACTGATATTAGTAAAAATAAAAATTCTAAGTCTCTCAAGTGTGTGTGTGTAGGGTTACTTAGCATCAGTCTGTTTGACCATTACAAGTAGACTCAAGAATTGAAAAACAAAAGTACAGACTGACTCAACCCTAAACCTACGCAATCCTGAACTGGCTTCGTCTGTTCGTCCGATCTTTGATTCCTGAAAAGTTAGAAGAAACAAGTTATCCAAGAGAATCAATAGTGTTTTTCAATCATCAAAACATAGGTCATGAAAATAGGTTTTGAATAATCTCCCCCTTTTTGCCGAAAAAGTTCAGGATTGATAAAAAAGAACATCATAAACTTCTCGCCCTTTTGACGTATCAAAAAGGAGGGAACAAAAGCACAAAAGCAAATCACAAAACCCTTTTTTTTTTGGCCAAGGCATGAAAATGATATAGTATTCTATGTGAATGATTTAAAAACTAGTGAGTTAATGTGTTAATAATCTCATCAATCTATAGAATAGTAGAATATCCGATCATGGTTACCCTTAGCTCAGACGTTTTCTTAGGGTAGAATCGTCTTTTGAAATCAATAACCTAACTCAAAGAATTAATTGGATATATAAAAAAATCCATCCTTCACTTGGCTTAAAAAACTATCTTTAAAAATAATGAACCAAAGTAATTTTGTCACGATCGGAAAATAATCGAAATCAAGCCTTGGAGAACTAAAACTTTTAAGTTCTAAAAGATTTAAAAAGAGAGAATAGCTTGCTTTTGAGTAGGCTCATTTTATGCCTCTTATCAAATGAGTTGGTGCTTTGCACATCTTTTTATAGTTTTTCAATTTTGGCATCATTGCGCTTCTTTTGTTGGCATCATTGGCCAAAAGTTTTTTTTTTATTTTGCAAGCTACATTCTCTTTTATATCCTTTTAAAAAAATCTTAGTTGTGACTATATCTTCTTAAATATTAGAGAATAGGAGCTCTCTCTCTAACATAAAGAAGAATTACCACAAACAGAGTTAATAATCAAGGACAAGAGTAACGAGGGATCTTGATGTGACAAAAAACTTTAAACATTATAATTACAAGATAGATTTGTTTAAGCAAGTTTAAGAAAAGATCTTAATTTTATAAACAATTTCTACTTTGAGATAGATTTTTGATTAGAAAAGAAAACTATGCCACCAAAATAGGTTAGAAAAAGAGACACAATCACAAAAATATTCCTACCATCTAAGAGATTAGAAGATAAAAAAACACATTGACTACAAATTTTCAAAGGCAAGGACAAGGAATATAATATCATATCAACGATGATTTTGAAGACTAAGTAAAAAGAGACAAAAGAAAAATAAAACACACCAAAAAGCTAAGAGAAAAAATAGAAAACAAAAGCAAAAGAAAAAAACTAAAAGATCAAGTTTCATGCATTTATGTCAATCACACACAATCTGGTCCTTAAAGAACTTAAAGTGTCGAAGTCCAGTGGTTTAGTAAAGATGTCCACCAGTTGGTTTTCAGTTGTCACATGGTGTAACTCAATGTCTCCCTTAGTCACATGATCTCTAATGAAGTGATGCCTAATGTCAATGTGTTTAGTCCTTAAATGTTGGATAGGATTCTTAGAGATGCATATGACACTAGTATTGTCACAAAAGATTGAGATGGTGCCTACAGGTAATCCTAAATCCAATACATGTTATTTCAACCAAAGGACTTGGGCCACACAACTTCTAAGGGCGATGTATTCAGCTTCAGCAGTGGAAAGTGCAACAGAGTTTTGCTTCCTACTAGACCAAGAGACCAAAGATTGTCTAAAGAATTGACAAGTTCTAGAAGTGCTTTTTCTATCCACCTTGCATCCTGCAAAATCAGAGTCAAAAAAACCAATAATCTCAAAAGAAGTGCTATGTCTAGGGTACCAAATTTCTAATCCTTGTGTCCCCAAAAGGTAACTAAAAATCCTCTTAATAGCAGTCAGGTGAGACTCCTTAGGGTCAGCTTGAAATCTAGCACAAAGGCAAACACTAAACATGATATCAGGTCGGCTCGCAGTCAAGTAAAGTAAAGATCTAATCATGCCTCTATACTTCTTCTGATCAACAGACTTACCACTTGGGTCCTTATCCAATGGAGCACTAGAAGTCATGGAGTGTTAATTGGCTTGGCTTTGTCCATCTCATATTTCTTCAAAATGTCTTTTATGTATTTTGTTTGATTTAAAAAGGTTCCATCCTCCAATTGTTTTATGCTAAACCCCAAAAAGTAGGACAACTCTCCCATCAAACTCATCTCAAACTCTCTACTCATTGTTTTGTAAAACTCATCACACAATTTCTTATTAAAAGATCCAAAGAGTATATCATCCACATAAATCTGAACAATGAGTAAATCATCTCCAACTCTCCTAAGAAAAAGGGTGGTGTCTACGCTCCCCTTGACAAACTCCCTCTCTAGTAAGAATGTGCTAAGCCTCTCATACCAAGCTCTTGGTGCCTGCTTTAAACCATACAAAGCCTTCTTTAATTTAAAAACATGATTTGGAAATTGGGAACTCTCAAAACCTGGGGGTTGTTCTACAAACACATCTTCTTTTATTTCCCCATTTAAAAAGGCACTCTTGACATCCATTTGAAAAAGCTTAAATCCTTTATAACAGGCAAAGGCTAATAGCACTCTAATGGCTTCCAATCTAGCTACAGGGGCAAAAGTCTCCTCAAAGTCTATCCCTTCTATTTGATTGTACCCCTTAGCCATCAATCTTACTTTATTACTTACCACCACTCCTGAATCATTCACCTTGTTCTTAAAGACCCACTTTGTCCCAACTATACTTTGTCCCTTAGGTCTTTCCACAAGCTCCCAAACATCATTCCTAACAAATTAATTCAATTCTTCTTGCATTGCTAAAATCCAAAACTCATCAGTAAGGGCTTGGTTAATGGTGGTGGGTACAGTCATAGAGATAAAGGCAGAGTGGTTCACTTCCTTCCTAAGTCCATGTCTAGTCTTAACTCCACTAGAAGGGTCTCCTAAGATCAAATCCTTGGGGTGACTTGTACAGTATCTCCAATCTCTAGGCAAAGTGTGTGAAGGTTTATCCCTTTCATCAAAATTTTCTACTCCTTGGGTGACTCCTCCTACTCCTTCATTACTTTGGTGCTCTCTCCCCTTCCCCAAATTTTCTACTCCACTTGTAATCTCTCCAACATCATCATCTTCTACTCCATGTTTCTTAGGGTCGGACTCATCAAAAACTACATGGGTTGTCTCTTCCACCATCAAAGTTCTCTTGTTAAACACTCTAAAAGACTTCCCAACACTAGAATATCCCAAGAATACTCCTTCATCAGATTTAGGATCAAATTTTTCCAAGTGATACTTCCCATTATTGTGAATGAAAACCTTACAACCAAAGACATGAAAATGGGAAAGATTGGGTGTTCTACCCTTAAGGATCTCATAGGGTGTCTTCTCTAATTTGGCTCTAGCATTCACCCTATTCAACACATAACAAGCTGTGTTAACTGCTTCAGCCCAAAAGTATTTTGGAAGTGAATACTCAGCAAGCATGGCTTTAGCGGCTTCCACCAAGGTCTGATTCTTCCTTTCAGCTATCCCCTTCTGCTAAGGGGTCCTAGGGGCTAAAAAATTGTGGCTAATCCCCTTGTCCTCATAAAAGACTCCAAAACTTTCATTTTCAAACTCTCCCCCATGATCACTATGGATGGTCAAAATCTCACAACCTAGCTTTTTCTAAATCCAAGTAGAAAATGTTTTAAACTCCTCAAAAGACTCATTTTTATGTGAAAGAAATCTAGTTCAAGTGAACCTCGAGTAGTCATCAACAATCACAAAACCATAGACTTTCACTCCCAGGCTGGCAGTGCTAATGGGTCCAAACAAATCCATGTGAAGGACTTCTAGAGGTCTAGAGGTGCTAATGTCCTTAATGGGATGAAAAGTGGAGTGGACTTGCTTTCCTAGTTGACAGGCATCACAAAGGTGGTCTTTTGAAAACTTAAGTTTGGGGACACATCTAACTAGGTCCTTTTGGGTCACTTTCCTAAGGGTTTTCATACTTGCATGACAAAGCCTCCTGTGCCACAACCAAGAATCATCAATCACAGTTTTTAAACAAAAAGAAGCAACACATTCAATGTTATTTAAATCGAGCATGTAGACGTTGTTGATCCTCTTTTCCTGCAAAATAGTGTTGTTACTTAAACTTACAACGCATGAGTTTGCAAAGAATTGCACGATGAAGCCTTTGTCACAGAATTGACTGATGCTGAGCAAGTTGTGCTTCAATCCATCTACAAGCAAAACATTTTCAATCATAAGGTTCTTGGAATTACCGATTATACCTGCTCCTACCACCTTCTTGGTGGTGTTGTCTCCAAGAGTAACATTGCCTCCAGTCCTAGACTCTAGTACAACAAATTGGCTAGCATCACTAGTCATATGTCGAGAGCATCCACTGTCCAGGTACCACATACTCTCACGAGGCCTTTTGTGAGAGCCTTCCTGCAAAATTACCAAATGTTAGATTTAGGAACCCAAGCAGGTTTGGGTTCCTTCTTATGAAGAGAAGAATGCAATGCATGTGTGATATGCTGTGGATCATGCACCTTAGGTCTCCACACCCAATGTGTACTATGGTGAATCGTGCAAGTGCGTGAGATGTGTCCTAGTATGCCACATGAAAAATATCTAACTCCAGGAAAGGGATTTCTTAAGTGGTTTGAGTTATAATGCCTCTTCCTAGGTTTTGGCAATTGATCAAAAGTAGGTGTCATCCTAGTTTTCTTACATGTTTCTAAATCATTTTGAATCTTCAAATTAGTGCTTTTTAAAACTTCATTTTCAATCCTCAAATTTTTCTCCATCTCCTTAGACTTCTTAAACTCAGATTCAAGTGATGTGTGTGAGACTTTTAATGCATCAAGCTTTTCAACTAACTCATAATGATTTTTATTTAACTCATCAAATTCATCAAGTAAAGTCATATGATTTGAATCAATTGTTTGATGGTCTTTAATCAAAATTTCATGCTCTTTTTGTAGATTTAAAAATTCTAATTTCAAGCTAGCATGTGTTTTCTTTAATTTCCTATATGATGCATAAATTTTTTCTGAAACTTCAAGAAGTTGATCGTAGGAAAGTTCATATACCTCTTCTTGATCAGGATTTTGATGTCTCATCTTCTAGTTCTGTCTCTAATGAATCCGATGTCGAATCCGCCCAAAATACTTTTTGTACTATCATCTTGTCCTTCCTTGGCTTAGGTTTTTCCTCACCCTTTCTTTTGCTTGAGTGATCTTTAAGCGTAGGGCAATCAGTTCTCACATGTCCAAGCTTCCTGCATTCAAAACAAATAACATCAGAAGATCCTTTAACATGTTTATGATCCTTACCTTTTCTCCAACTTTGATGATGCTTTTTTCTTCCTTAGAAAGCTTTTGAATTGCCTTGTGATGAAGGCAACTTCATCGCTTTCAGACCCGGAAGATTCAGAATCTGATTTGTGCGCCTTCAGTGCAATTGTTTTCTCCTTTTTCTTCTCACCTGCATCAAGATTTCTTTGATTCACCCCTTGCTCGTAAGCAATGAGTGAGCCAAGTAAGTTATCAATAGAATAGGTGTTCAAATCCTTAGATTCAGTGATTGCAGAGATTTTAGCATCATAAGATGAAGGCAAACATCTCAAAATCTTGTTAACTTTTTCATAGTTTGAAAGTTCTTTTCCTAGTGCATGCAGTAAAGTAACTATCTGAGTAAATCTTGTATACATGTCAGAAATTGATTCATGAGATTTCATACAAAAAAGTTCGTAGTCATGCAAGAGAATGTTCAAACGGGATTGTTTAACTTCATTAGTACCTTCATAGGTGATGCATAATTTATCCCAAATCTCTTTACCAGTTTTGCAAGTGGAGACACGCATGTAATCCTTAGATTTTAAAGCACAGAAAAAACAGTTCAAACATTTTGCATTCAATTAAGCTAAATCACGTTCATCGAAAGTCCATTCGATAAAAGCAACTTCAGTTTTAACACCATTAATTTCATGAGAAGGTGGAGAATAACCTTCTTGAATAAGCATCCACATGCGATAATCAATAGATTGTAAAAATGTTGACATGCAGGTTTTCCAAAAATCAAAAGGTAGGTTATCGAACAGGGGAGGTCGGGTAATAGAATACCCTTTCGTAGTGTTACGATTCCCAAGGTTAGCCATGGATCTAATTCAAAAAGTTTTCAAACTTAAATTTTCGAATCCCGCTCTGATACCACTTGAAAGTTCGTTAGGGATGTTAAGCCCTTATGAACTTAGTCCCAAGCTAACCAAGAGGGGGGGTGAATTGGTATTTTAAAAAATTTCTTTTCACAAAGAATGAAAATCACATAAACCAAAATTACACCACAAAAATAAATGCGGAAATAAAAGTGCGAAAGCAAGAAAATAAGTACACAAGAATTTATAGTGGTTCGGTCAACTCGACCTACGTCCACTCCTTGGAGGCACCCTCCAAGTATTGCACTACAAAACGTGACTCTCCTTTAGCCCTCACGGCTAGGCGAAGAAGCCCTCACAAGAACCTCCTTTTTGCTACCCCGGCAAGGTAGAGAACCTATCTCCTTTTGCTTCCTCCTGAAGCTGGCAGAGAACCACAATCAAAAGCTAACTTCTTACCTCTACCGACCCTTCCACGGATGAGAAACTCTAGACGAAGAAGAAGTAGAGTAATCCTTGAAGCAACCCTTGTGAATCCCTTCACAAGCTCCCCCTCACAAGATCTTTTCTCTCTCCCTCTCTCTCTTTCTCTTCTCAAGGCCTTCTCAGGTCAAGGAAGCAGCCAAAGGTCTTGAAAAACGTTGAACAAGAGCTCCTAAATAGAAGAGCTTCAAAGGAGCTCATTAATTGCAAGTTGCAAACTTTATCGTCCAGGCTGATATGGACATCGACCTGGCCGATCAGTATAAAACTCAGAAGATCGGCCAGA
The DNA here is from genome assembly GCA_022539455.1 of Dendrobium nobile. NCBI lineage: Eukaryota > Viridiplantae > Streptophyta > Magnoliopsida > Asparagales > Orchidaceae > Dendrobium > Dendrobium nobile. The sequence goes on along the minus strand of CM039732.1, from coordinate 6,825,822 downwards.
GTATCACCCTGGATGCAAAACTGAATGATCAAAAATTGGCTTGATCGTCCAGGCCGATCTCATGATCATCCTAGCCGATCAGTTCAAATCATGGGAAAATCATCCTGAGAATAGCCCTGGATACGAGCTGGCCGATATTTATCGTCCTGAAGTAACTTAAGCTTTTTGATTGGATCGTCCTGGCCGATCCTGCGATCGTCCAGGAAGATATGATCGTATCAATCATCCTGAATTACTCCCTTGATTTCCTGATCAATTAAGGCATAATTTAAGAATTTCGTCCAGTCAATCAATGTCGTCCTGGCCGATAATTTAAAAATATAGTATACCTTAATTGTCTATGGCGGCAACTTCTTTTTGTTTTGAGCTTATCGTCCTGGCCGATACACGTATCGTCTAGGCCGATATGTTAATGACGGCTGCCTTAATTAAGAATCCTTATTCAGACTTTCTATTTTAAGCCTGATCGTCCATGCCGATGTAAAAAATCGTCCTGGCCGATATTAGTAAAAATATAAATTCTAAGTCTCTCAAGTGTGTGTGTGTGTGTAGGGTTACTTAGCATCAGTCTCTTTGACCATTACAAGTAGACTCAAGAATTGAAAAACAAAAGTACAGACTGACTCAACCCTAAACCTACATAATCCTGAACTGGCTTCGTCTGTTCGTCCGATCTTTCATTCTTGAAAAGTTAGAAGAAACAAGTAGTCCAAGAGAATCAATAGTGTTTGTCAATCATCAAAACATAGGTCATGAAAATAGGTTTGTAATAAACCGAGGTTGACCTAGTCAACCTAGTTGACCCAAGACATGGGTCTGAGCTCAATGAACTTGGTTTGACCCCCTGAACGCAAGGGAGGTGGTCTTAGGGCCTAACTTTGTAAATTTGACCAAGTCAACCCCTTTGACCAAAAATTTAGGTAAAAGTTATTGAGAGAGTTGCTATTTAGCTTTGCATGTTTTACATTCTTGCAACTTATATGTTTTTTATGATTTCAAATATTATTTTATTATTATTATTTTCTCCTAAAATATTTTGGATGAATTATTTTTGTTCTTGTGTGTACTAACATTTCAGAAAAATCATACTCCAGATTGTTAAAGACTTCAAATAAAAATTAGCTTAGAATGTTTTGTTAATTGAAGTCTGTATTTTTCATTTTATTTAGTGTGAGAGAGTGAAGTTGTAATTGAGTAACTAAGCACACACACACCTGGGGAAGAGTTTTAAAATTCACATTTTTAAACTGATCGTACTATACAAACCATGTTCGTACAAAATGATCTGGTTAGTTATACTCCCAAACGAGAAATGGATTGAACAGAGAGGGTAAAATTTTTTCTAAGTATAGATCGTCCAGACGATATTTCTAATTCATCCCAAGACGATCTCCTTAAGATTTTTCAATTGCTCTGTTCATCCAAACGATTTTCCTAATTTGTCCTAGGACGATCTCCTCAGGATTTGTCAATTGGTCTGTTTGTCCAGACGATTTTTATTCCCATTCATCCCAGGATGATCTCCTCGGGATTATTCAATTGCTCTGTGTTGACCTCATTTTTTGCCCAAACTCTTAGTCAAAGGGTTGACTTGGTCAAATTGACCAAGTCAGACCCCAAAACTCTCTTCAATAGGTTCAGTGAGTCGAACTGAGTCTATTGAGCCCGGTCCCAGGTCTTGGGTCAACCTAGTTAACCAGGTCAACCAGGGTTGACCCAAATAGACCTAAACCCTTCCATTTAATTTCAAATCCAAATCTGGGGCTTCTCAAGCCCAATTCCCTACTCCATTGGACTCATATGGTCAGACTGACTTTGTTGAGCTCAGACCTGAGTCTTGGGTCAACCTGGTTGACCAAGTCAAACTAGGTTGACCTATTAGACCCATTAGAGCCTAAATTGATTTCAAATCAAATCCAATCCCATTCAAGGCTCAATCTCTCATCCCCCTTGACTCTCTTGACTGGTTTGACCAAGTCAATCATTGAATTGGTCAAACCAAGTCTTTAATAGGTTAAAATAACCTATTTAGAGCCCATTAAGACTTCATTCAATGAAATTAATGCCTCCTTAATGGCTCAAATTCAAAATCGCGTGCTTTTCAACCTTTTTTCCCTCCTAATTCCATCTGGATTTGATCCTAGCCGTCCCTTGGTCGTTTAGGAGTTTAAATAGGGAGAAAATTAGGTTGAGAAGGACTTTATTTTGGCTCTTGCTTCTGACCTAGCCGCTCTTGATCCGAGATATTTCGTGTGAGAGCTCCCTTAGGTTCCCTCCACCTTCCCCAAGCCACACAATAAAAATTTTTCATTCTCTACACAATAAAATTTTTTTTTATAAAAGTATTGTATATATTTTTAATTATTAATAAAACAGTAAAAATGCTATTTAAAAAAAAAAATACTATTTTACTTATTTTTATTATAATATTATTATTTTAATTATAATATTAGTAATTAGATTATATTAACTCAGTTTTATTACTGTTATTTATTTATTAGTATTATTATTATTATTATCATATTTATTTATAAGTAAAGGTATATTTTTAATAATTAAATATTAGTTTAATTAGTTAAATTATTTAAAATCTTATTAATAATTAAAAATATTATTATTACATTTCAAATTATCATTATATTTCAGAAATTTTTTTTTCTTATTGCTATTATTTATATCGTCTAGTGATTATTTAATTATTTATAAATATCATTATTTTAAAACTATTTTAAATTATCTTTTATTGCATTTAAACTTCGGAAAATCATAACTTTCCCGTTTCAAATCGGATTTTTGTGCACAGCACCTTGTTTTGGGTGTATTTTGAATCCTGCATATTTTAAGACTATTTTTAGATAAAAATTATGTTTATATTTTCTGTTATTCCAAAAAAAAAATAGTAAAACAGCATTAGTTTAAAATATTCTTTTATGGTATTTAAACTTGTAAATTGCATATCTTTTTCGTTTTAAATCGGATTTTTGCGTGCAACCCCTGAAACTTTTCAGAAAAATGAGCTTTATATTTTAAGACTCTTTTCACTATTTTGGCAGCTTTCTGTCTTGGAGCATTATTTGAATATTTAATTATTAGTTATTTAATTAGTATAATGATTATTTTCAAGATACAAACTATTTTCAAACCATTTTTTAAACCTCGATTGGGTGGTCAGTGGGTCTCCCTATATCTATGTATTATGAATTGACTTACTTTTTTAATTACTTTATTTTCCAAAGTGTATATTTATATTTATAAGTATTTTGAAACTATTTTAAAATTACTTATGATTAAATTCTAATTTTGGGAGACTCGCTACTTCATGAAATTTTAGACATAGATTCTATATGTGAAGAGCAAATCATGGGAGAGTGGGTTAGTGGATGGTTGAGTGGGCTAGGATAGACCCCGGAACGACATGAAAACTTAAATTTAGTGACATCTAAAACATCCCAGAATTTTTTAGGAATTTTTAGGGCTTGTTAGACCCCTTAGTTAACTAACCCTAATTAAACTGCTAAATAAGGCCTTGAGACCTTCCGAAAATTATAATAAATACCTTTTAGGTCAAAAAATTACCCATAATACCTCAAAATAACCAGAATCTGTTCCTTGACCTTAGATAAATGGGGCTCCCTAGTTTGACTTCAGGTTGACCCCTAATTTGACCCTAGGAGGAATTTACCATTTTGCCCCTAATAATTCATTAAAAATTATTAAAAAGCCCAAAATTTCTTCAAATACTTGGAAACACTTTCTTAGGTCATTCCTGACCTTTGGGGTGATTCCAATCAGTTTGGAGTTGATTTGGAGCAAAACAATAAAAACAACCATTTATCAGGAAATTTAGAAATTCTCTTAATTACGCTGAACTTAGAAAACCGATAACTAATTATAGAAAATTTCAAATAAGGTAAACTCACTTGCATTAGACTCCAATTAGGTCCAAGTAGTTATTAAAAATATTAGGTTTCCAAAAAATGGCCTAGATTAGAAAGTCAACTTTTTGATCAACCGTAGTTCATTTAGAGCCCGAAACTTGGAAAATTCGTAGCTTTGCCTAGAAAACTCCAATTTCAGCCTACTACCTGTCTAACTACTCGTGTTAAGGTCTAGTATTTTCCTAAAGTATTAGGAGACTCAGACTTAGCCTTTTTCCCATAGTGGCTTTTTGGACCCTTAGCTTAGTTCCTAGGAGGACCCGGAACTTTTCAAAATTGGCTAATATGAATTTAACTTCAAATATCATCACCCTAAGTATTTAAAACTGATCAACAAACTGAAATAATTAAAATGCACCCTAATTCACTAATATTTGAATTTCAACAAAAATTTCTTTTTCTGGCCTACAACAGAAATGAACTTTAGACAATTTTTTAACTAACTACCTTGCTTAGGACCTATCCAAACCACACCAGCCTTACACACACATAGAATTGTTTGCTAGGGCACCACTTCTAGATCTAGGTTAGGCCGCTGGATTTTACTTTTCTGCTGTGTGCCGGAGCTTTTCATGGATTTCATTGCATGCTGTTTAAAAAATGATTGGTGTATTTGCTTACATTTATTGCACTCTGTGATCTGATGAGCGATAGATCTACCCCTAGGTTAGAAATGATATATATATATATATATATATATATATATATATATATATATATATATATATATATATATATATATATATATATATATATATACACTGTTCTTCCGTGCAGGTGGCCATGCTCAAATTAATAAAAGGGGGAATAATGTCATGATTTCTAATAACATTTTATGCAGGTGCTTGCTCAGCTCCCCCAAAATAAAATGAGGGTTAAATTAATTATAATTGCACAGGTGGAGTTGCTTAGCCCTCATTATTAAGAGCATGGCTTGGCACAGGGTCAATGGTGTTAGCACTTTCATTTTCATATAAACTGCTTGGAATGATTTTTATTAGGATAACCTTGCAGGGGCTTTAGAATTTTCTACTTTCAATGAATGTAATATTTGTAATAATTGTTAAGAGTTGTGAAAACAACTAGGAGTCGGGATATTCTTATCCAACTCGGATTCTAAAAGAAGAAGGAATCCCTAAAGGGGAGAGTCTTCTTCCATTTGGAAGACTGAGTTGGATGGCTTTAGATATCCAAAGAGAAAAGGCAATACACGCCTGCTGGGGGGATTGTCTCTTCGTTTGGATATTCAAGCCACGACGGATCCAAGGAGTCCAAGGAGGAGATTTCCAAGGAGTCCAAGGAGGAGATCCAAGGAGTCCAAGGAGGAGAGTTCTAAGGAGTCCAAGGAGAAGACATCCAGAAAGCTAAAGAGTGAAGATCCAATATCCCACTCAAAGTTGTTGGCGTCTGTAATAGGCTTAGAAATCTGGGTTATTGGCAGTGGTGCCCGGCCACTTTATTTTCTGTAAATTCTGGTTGTAATAAGGGCAGTTTGCCTATGGACATTTAGATGATTTATTTTGAGATTTATATTGATGTGCTTTCCTGGTTGTGCAGTAGAAATACTTGCTTTTTCTAGGTTTCTTTCTTGCATGTTGCTTTTGTTTTCGCCTGGATTTTGTTAGGTTCTTTAAGGACTGCAAAATCTTTTCTACTCATAACCAAAATTTAATATTTAAGTTTTAATAACATAGAAATCTAACGAATCTAGAGAATTGCCGGAATCGTCCGGGGTCGCATGCATATTATTGCATTCTTCTTTCTTTGTTATAAGACATCTCCCTGCCTGCGGGTAGAGTCCGGATAATCTAGCCTATGAGGATGAAGTGCCGGACCTAGGGAGACCCAATCTTTTAAAAAAAATATTTTCTATAAGCCTATTTTTTTAAAATTCTATAGCATTCATGAGCTAACATTTCAACTAGCATGCATTGCATTAGTAACCAACTAAATAAAATTTAATTGCATTAGCTAGAAGCATATGACCCACATAAGTCCAGGACCACTTAGGAAATTCTCTAGATGTTGGTCCTATTTCCAAAGAACTGTATCTCCCACCCATCTTTTATAATTGACTTGATAGCATGGTTTTAAAGCAATTAGGTGGTTAGCTGGCTCCCCAATCCAGGCTGGGGTAAGTCCATATTTTGTACTGCATTAGTTAGAACACATGTCTTAGTGTTTCGTAGAACACTAATCCCAACCTAGATTTAGGATTCGAGGCTACTACATTCGATCTTGTAGTATGCCTTAAATAATAGGTAGGTCCCTTCCTTTCAGGGACTATAAACCCTACTTATCCGCATCACTGGATGACGCCACCTTCATCTCTTCTCTCACGCATGTAATCGATTGCTTGTCTTTCTTTCTCCAGTTTCTTCTTAGTACCCTAGAGCCTCCGAGTGATGGTATAAGCCACGCATGTTGATTCAGCCCTTCGGACCTTTCTTCCTTTTGGATAGGATTTCCTAGTCTATACCCATGTGCCAATCCCACTTTTGGAGAAGATAATGTATAATCCTTAATCGAGAGTTTTCTCAGGCTCCGGCCCGGGATGTAATTAACCACGAGGGCTTGCGCCCGTGGGAAACTTGGCCCCACATCTACTAAACCCCATTCGAACTCTTGTATCGAATGGGGGAAACCCGTGATTAGGTCGTGTATATTACTACCCATCGAGGTGTGTTGGCGACAGCCTCTATCCTCAGTGGTTAGTCGTATGCACGATCCAATCTGTCCCTTCCAATTGACCCATTTGTGCGGTGCTCTTTCGGAGGTCCACACTCTATTCATACGGATAATATTATCCAATCATCCCAGGATAATCTTTTCGGGATTTGTCAATTGCTTTATTCGTATGGACGATATTATCCAATCGTATCGGGACGAAGGGCTCTATTCTATATACTTAGAATTCATCCTGACTTTTTGTACCAACAAACTTTAAAAATTAAAAATTTGTAGTAGACAAACCAAGTTCGTACTAGATGATGATCATGTATGAAAGAATTTCATATTGATTTTATTTGAGATCGTACGTAACAGTTTTTATATTATTCGTACATATAAAATACAATCGTACGGGACGATCGTGAATGTACATATTTGAAAATTATAATTTTCTGGATGGTTTTTTGTGTCTTTTCTATAAAATGTCCACTCAAGATTGCAATGCAATCTTTTTATCAATTGGTCTTCATGAATACTAAAGATAATTTGAAGGAGAGAGTTAGAGAGTGTGTTAGAAGGAGAGTTTTTACTATTAGAGCATAAAAGTTTTACTTGGTTACTCAAAGGTAAGGATCTTTATGTGTACTCTGTGATTTCTTCACTCTTTTTTCTTATCCTTCTAGATTTCTCATGAGAAGATATTTCAAGAAGATCCAGTTCTCTGCCGACACTCGAGGAGTGTGAACAGCTGAAGGTTCTCTATCTGTACTTAGAGAATGTGAACAGCGGAAGGTTCTCTGCCTACACTTGAACAGCGGAAGTTTCTCTGCCTACTCTTAGAGAGTGTGAGCAGCGGAAGGTTCTCTACCGACACTCGAGGAGTGTGAATAACCGAAGGTTATCTACCTACACTTGAAGAGTGTGAACAGCGAAAGGTTCTCTTCATACACTTGGAGAATGTGAACAGCGGAAGGTTCTCTGCCTACACTTGGAGAGTGTGAATAGTGGAAGGTTCTCTGCCAACACTTGGATGGTGTAAAAGGATGACTATTTTCTGCCACATCGAATAGTGGTGGAAGAGAATTTTTTTGTGAAGGATTCTTAGTCTTGCTTTTGGGGCAAAATGAGAGACATTAGTAGCAATAGTGCAAAACATGAAGTGGGAGACTTCAGGGAGTGGATGTAGGTCGTGTTTGACCAAACCACTATAAACCTTTGTCTTTTTTATTTCTGCTTCCTTTAATTTCTACTTTTTATTTTTCTGTGGTTGAAAAATTATTTTTGAAAACATAAAAATCAACTTGCTCATTTTTTTAATCAATTTTGAATTTTTAATTAAAATAAGAGGCAAATTTTTAAATTATCAATTCACCCCCCTCCTCTTGGTTAGCCTTTAGGACATAAGCTTATGTATAACAACCTAACTCATATTTAACAAGTGGTATCAGAGCAGTGTTTCAAAATCATAAGTTTAAACTACTTTTTGATTAATGAATATGGCTACTTTCGGAAATTGAAACACACCTGAAGGGTATTCGATCACTATACCTTTTTTGTTTGATAATATCTCTTTTGATTTTTGGAAAACATGCATGTCTACATTTTTACAGTCACTTGATTATCATATGTGGATCTTAGTACAGGAAGGGTATACAAAACCAACTAGATTAGTTGATGGCATTAGAGTAGAAACACCCTTTACTTATTGGACAATAGAAGAACGTGACTTAGCACAACTTAATGCTAAATGTTTAAATTTTTTTTTGTGCACTTAAGTTAGAGGACTACATGCGAGTTTTCACTTGCAATAGTGGAAAGGACATATAGGATATACTCTGTATAACTTATAAAGAGACTAATGAAGTTAAACAGTCTAGATTAAATATCTTGTTGCATGATTATAAATTATTTTGCATGAAACCAAATGAATCTATTTCTGATATATACACAAGATTCACTTAGATAGTCACTTCTTTGCATGCACTATGTAGAGAATTAACAAATGCTGAAATGGTTAATAAGATTCTCATTGTTTTCCTACTACTTATGATGCAAAAATTACTTCTATATCAGAGTCTAAAGATTTAAATGTTTACTCTGTTGACAATCTTCTTAGATCACTAATTACTTACGAGCAAGAAGTGAGTCAAAGAAAGATTGATATAGGAGAACCACGAAAGGAGAAGAATATAGCACTGAAAGTGGAGGAGTCATAGAGTGATCTATCACAATCTGAGGATGAGGACAAAATGGAATTAATGACTAGATAATTCAGAAGCTTTCTAAAGAGGAAGCAAAAGAGGCATTAGTAATGGAATTGAGGTAAGTTCAATAGGAATGTCAAGATTTTTAATGAAGTGATTTGTTACAAGTTTAATAAACCTGGACAAATTAAGTCAGATTGCCTAAAACATAAAGTCACTCTTAGCAAGGAGAAGGTAGAGGAGAAACCAAATATGAAGAAGGGCAAAAAGAAATTTCAAAGAGCTTTCTGGGGACTAAACTTCACACTCGTTAGAGACTAAAAAGGAAAAGGAAGTCACCAATATGTGCTTGATGGCTGATAATCTTGATCAATTCAATGAAGAAGAGGTATATGATTTAACTTATACTAAACTTTTTTAAGTCTCTAAAATAATACGTGATGCATATAGGAAACTAAAGAAAATGCATGCAAGTCTGAACTTAGAATTACAAGAAATATAAAGAGAACATGAAATCCTTAGGAAAGATCATACATTAATTGATAGCAATCACATGAAATTACTTGATGAGTTCAATGATTTGAATAAGGCTAATGAAAATTTAAAATCATCCTACATAAATGGAAAGAGAATTTAAATATTTTAAGGATGAATCAGAGAGTAAAAAATATCAGTTGAATTATACTAATCGTGTGTTGGAAGATATGAATACATTTTTTAGAATAAAAATAAAAGTTCTCGAGGAAAATAGGATACCCCCAAGACTTGAAGATTTCACTAATCCTATTTTGTATGCAAAATTTATACAATCCAAGAATAGATAGAATAATTATAGAAGATTAATAAATCTTTTTCCTGGAGTTAAATGCTATAATTATGGATTGATTAGTCATATATCACACGCCTGTATTTTGGATAGAAAAATTTATTTGGTGTGAAAACCGAAGATGCATAAACCTATACATATCATACATGTATCTATTTTAAAATTTCCAAAAGGAGAACCCAAACTTGTTAGCCTATATGATTAGCCTACCATATTTGATCTAATAAGTGGTATAATTTGAAAAGTAATACAAATTTGAATTCATTAGAAAATCTAATTTTTCAAAATTTTAAATTAGCTTATAACTCGATCAAGTTAAGGCTATCAATCTCTTATTTCTTTATAGACTAACATAACTTAATATTATTATTGCAATTTTGGTGTTTTATTATTTTTTATTTCTCTTTTCAATATAAGTATCTTTATACTTAGAGAAATTTGAGCTTTTAGATTATCGATCTTGGAAAGATCAATTAAAATTTTGAAAAATGTACAAACGTACAAAAATTAAAAGAATGTGCAATGGTTTGCAAATTGAAAAATAGGTACAAAATTAGCCCAATATAAAAATATGCACAAAGTATGCCACAAGTTTTGAAATGATGAGCAAAGCGCCACAATTATATGATCTTTCCTCTATCTTTTAATCTTTAATTTTAAATGAATCTTTTATTCAATTTTATTTTATATTGAAATTTGAAGTAAATAAATTTTAATTTCATTTACTTTGTAATAATTTTCATTATCTGATTGTCTATACTGATTCCTAATCTTGATATTTTTTCATGTCTATGTTATATCTATATTTAAATCATATGAATTCTTTTTTTTTCTAATGACATTTATATTTTTATTGCAAATACAACTTAATACCTTTCAGGATCAATTATCAAAGGCTTCTCATATGACTTCTTACATGTATATTATTTGTTTCTTCCTCTCTTCTTGTTGTTGTCAAAAAGGGGAGAAAAATTATTTGTCTTGTTTTTTGTTCATGTCTTGTATTTTTTTTTTGTTCATGTTTAGGGTTTTGGTTCTCGTTGATCATCTTTTTGTGTGAAAAACTTTAAAATTTAAAAAATGATTTGTTCATAATAAATGCTTATATACTCACATGCTTATTCATTCAGGGGAAGTTTAGGAGAAACTTAGGACTTTCAATTTTATATAAACAATAATTATTTTGCCATCATCAAAAAGTGAAAGATTGTTGAGAGAGTTGCTACTTAGTTTTGCAAGTTTTACATTCTTGCAACTTATAAATTTTTTTATGATTTCAAATATTATTGTTTGAATTATTATTTTCTCCTAACACATTTTAAAAGAATTATTTTTGTTCTTGTGTGTACTAACATTTCAGAGAAATCATACTTTAGATTATTGAAGACTTCAAATCAAAATCAGCTTAGAATATTTTTGTAATTGAAGTCATATTTAACATTGCAACAATCATTCTTGCAACAATATTTATTAAAATTTCATTTGCACTTTTTATATTCCCACCTATATTTTAAATGCATGTTAATCATCTTATAACACTGCCATTGCCAGGTCCCAAGTCCTAGATGAGAAAAGTGGAGGGTTGCGTTAGATAGTCGACAGCCAACGTAAAACTTGTTGAACAATAATGACATGAATCCTTTAAGAAATTATGTTAATGCTAGGGCGTCCCTTGGAAGCGACGCGGTGTATGGCTTGAATACAGTAACAAGTGTGCAAGGGTCGCAGCACCAGCGCCCGGGTGCAGTGTTAAATAGGCAAGGGTTCCCACATCAAGGATGGATGTGGGCAAAGAAGCTAGTCCATGAAACTGAAATTAGGATAGGAACTTGGAATATAGGTTCCCTTACAGGAAAATTAATGGAATTAATAGATATTATGATTCACAGGAAGTTAAATATTTTGTGCATTCAGGAAACTAAAGGGGTTGGTGAGAAGGCTAAGGAAATTGATAGTTTAGGATTTAAACTTTGATATTAGGGTATAAGTCGTACTAGAAATGGTGTAGGTGTTATTATAGATAAGAGTTTAAAGGATAATGTTATAAAAATTAATAGAATTGGAGATAGAATTATAGCTTTAAATATTGTTGTTGATGATAAGATTGTTAATATTATAAGTGCTTATGCTCCTCAAGTAGGTTTGGATATGAGTTCTAAATTAAATTTTTTGTATGACTTAGAAGAATTAATACAAAAGATACCTCTTGAAGAAAGAGTTTTTATTGAAGGAGATTTAAATGGACATGTTGGTAGAGAGGTAGATGATTTTAAAAGTATTCATGGTGGCCATGGATTAGGAAAGATGAATGAAGGTGGCAAGACCATATTGGATTTTTGTTTAGCTTATAATTTTTCAATTGCTAATACCTTATTTAAGAAAAGAAATGAGCATCTCATCACTTATAAAAATGGATATAGTACAACACAGATTGACTATTTTCTTATTAGAAAACTAAATCGTTTAGATTGCAAAGATTGTAAAGTTATTCCGAGTGAAAATTTATGTACCCAACATCGATTATTAGTTTTGGACTTTAAGATAAAGGGGCATAAAATAAAAAATAAAGTAAAATGATTTTCTAGGATTAGATGGGAGCATTTAAAGAATATTAAGAAAAATATTTTTGGAAATAAGATTTTAGATCTTAAGATTTTTTCTGTGCATGAGGATGCTAATATTATGTGGGAAAAAGTGGCTAGTGATATTAAGAATATTGCAAAAGATATCTTTGGAGTATCAAAGGGAAAAACTCCTAATAGTAAAAGAAGTTGGTGGTGGAATCCAAATGTGCAAGAAAAGATTAAAAATAAGAAGCTTTGTTATAAAAATTGGTTTAATTTTAAAAATTCTGATAATTGGGAAATATATAAAGTGGCTCGTAAGGATGCTAAGAAAGCAATATGTGATGCAAAGACATTAGCTTTTAGTGATTTATATAATAGATTAGATACTAATGAGGGAGAAAGATATATGTATAAGTTAGCCAAACAAAGAGATAGGAGTAGTAAGGATTTAGTTCAAGTGAAGTGTATTAAAGATGAAGATCAAAAAATACTTTTCTTAGAAGATGATATTCAACAAAGATGGCTGAGATATTTTGCTAAACTTTTTAATGAAGATTGTGAAAATAAGATTGACTTTAATGACCTTAGCACCCTAAATGAAAATAAAGATTTCTGTTTTTATCGGCGTATTAGTAAAATAGAAGTTAGAGAGGCTTTAAAGAAAATGAAGGGTGGAAAAGCTGTTGGACCTGATGATATTCCAATAGAGGCGTGGAAATGCTTAGGAGATGAAGGAATTTCATGGCTTACTAAACTTTTTAATACTATTTTGAAGACTAAAAAGATACCAAATGAGTAGAGAATGAGCGTGTTAATTCCTATTTTTAAGAATAAAGGTGATGCACAAGATTGTGCGAATTATAGAGGTATTAAGTTAATGTGTCATACTTTAAAACTTTGGGAGCGAGTTATGGAGCATAGGTTGCGGCGTGATACTAATGTTTCTCAAAATCAATTTGGATTCATGCCGGGTAGGTCGACTATGGAAGCCATATATTTATTAAGAGGTTTGATGGAGAAATATAGAGAAAATAAGGAAGATCTACATATGATATTTTGATTTAGAAAAAGCATATGATAAAGTTCCAAGAGAAGTGCTATGGAGAGTTCTTGAAAAGAAAGGAGTCAATAATACTTATATTCAAATCATTAAAGATATGTATGTAGGAGCTATTACTTGTGTTCAAACACAAGGTGGATTGACCAAGTATTTCCCTATTTCGGTTGGGTTACATCAAGGATCAGCATTAAGCCCATATCTTTTTGCTTTAGTCATGGATGTTCTCACTAGACATTTGAAAAAGGATGTACCTTAGTGTATGCTTTTTGCTGATGATATTCTTATTGTTGATAAGACTAGAGAGGGAGTTGAAGGTAAACTTGAATTATGGAGGTCAACCTTAGAGTCTAAATGTAATATCAAAACCTGCTCCAGGATCGTCTAGGACGATCTGGATCGTCCTGGGATGATCAGTTGAGAATTCTGTTCCAGAATGTGCCCAGATTTGCTCCAGGTGATTTTCTGTACACATCGTCCAGGCCGATTGAGGATATCGTCCAGGCCGATTGGCACTGTAGAAAATATCGGCCTGAAAATAGTTCTGGGAACCGTCCAGGACGATCCAAATTGGTCTGATCGTCCTGGGACGATCTGGCGATCGGCCAGGCCAATCTGAAGATTATAAAGCTGATTTCAGCTCATTTTGAAGAGAGAGAAAATCAAATAAAATGAAAATATCTTTTGAGGAGAGAGAAAGTCGAGGTGGAATTTGCAAAAGTTGATTTTCGGACGACGCGGAGCCGTTTTCGTCCGAGAAGATTGTTCGAGATATTGCTGTACGCAAGGTAAGGCACATTCCGCCTTTCTCAATTTTCAGAACCGTCGTGTTTGGCGGTATTTTCTGTCTGGATTTCGTTTCCGTTAATGATTTTCGTCCGTATCTTTTGATTGGTTCAGTTTTTACCGCGTAACTTTCTGTATATTGTTGACGTGCCGAGTGTGCACATTTTGGTTATTTTCCGAAGATTTTTGTCTGGGTATTTTTGATTCGGCGGTATTTTTAGTCGACTGCATTTTTCTGTGAAATTGAAAATTATCTGTGCAGTAGAATAAATGTTCTGAAATGTGATTATCTACATTCTGTGCGAATTTGGTGAATTTTAATTTTCAGGAAAAATTGTGTAAATTCCATATACTACCGTTGTGCTGTCCGATTTTTGTCTGATTTCTGATTTGCCCGGATTTCTTCTGAATTGATATGATATCTGTATGTGCTATAAGAAGGGAGTTATAAGGGGCCTGGATCCTAAGTGATTCAGTCAGTGTCTGGGAAATCTGAAATGAGCTCAAATCTGAAAATCTGATATTTGTTCTGTTCCGGATCCGATGAAATCTGTTCTGGGGCTGTGAGCACATAAGCATATCTGTTTTGGTGCCGTGAGCACAAAGGGAGTTATAAGGGGCCTGAATCCAAAGAGATTCAGTCAGTGTCAGGGAATTTAGCTATGAAATATATATCTGATATCTGATATTTGATTTGATCTGATTCTTCTTTCTGTATCTATTCTGTAAGCGATTATGATTTCTGTACGATATGATTTGATCTGATCTGATCTGATTTGTATAGTCTGATTCCGATATGATCCCGATACGAGTATGTTTTGTTCCGATGTGATCTGAATTTCTGACTTCTGTACGATTCCGTTCTGAATTGATATGTCTGATCTGTTCTGATTTGTATTCTGATTGATATGATCTGTACGATTCTGATTTTGATTTGACGTATGTCCGTATAAGTTCTGATTTGATTCTGTTCCGATTTCTGTACGGATTTCTGTCTGATGTGTTGGTTTTAGATTCTGAGAGTTTTGATTGGAGGTTTGTTGCTTTGCTGAGCTGTTGAGCTCACTCTTTTTTTCTGGTGGTTTTCAGGTTCTGGGAAAGGGAAGGAAGTTCAGGACTAGATTTCAGAGTTTGATCAGTATATGTATTGTTTGTACCTTTTGATTTTTGTACAGTCATGGCTTTTCTGTTATGTCTTTCTTTCTGTCTAAAAGCCATGTATTGTATTTGTAGATGATTGTTTTGAGGAAAAGAAAATATAGATGTTTTGTTCCTCTGCAATTGACGATTCATAGTAGCTCTGTGTCTGTGTGTCTGTTTGAGTTGAGATATTTGGAAGATTCAGTTCCGAAACAAATTCCAAAACCAGATCCTGGTCAGTCCGTCCGTTTCGTTTCTGTGTCGCGGCCCGGTGCGAGCGGGATCTGTCCCGGATCGGGTCGGGTCGTGACACTAAAGGTTTTCGCTTGAGTAGATCTAAAATGGAATATATGGAGTGTAATTTTAGTAGTAATAGAACTTGGAGTGTAATTTCTTTTGAGATTTTGCATTTGGACTCGTTTTTGCTTTCGGTTTCTTTGTCTATGATTTTACCGGCTGGAAATCCTTTGATTGCTCGGAAGTTTTGCTTGTGTGAGATTGACATTTCTGTCAAGAAGTGGAAATCGAGTCTGATTCTGTTGCCGATTTCTTCTTATGATGTGATTCTGGGCATGGATTGGCTGAGTCGGTATGAAGCTCAGATTGATTGTCTGAAGAAGCAAGTGAGTTTGCTTGTGGCTGGAGAGAGAGTTGTATTCCAGGGATTACGAGGTGTTCTCTCCAGTCTGATTTCTGCGTTGGAGGTGAGCAGAATGTGGAAGAAGGGATGCCCAGTGTTTTTGGCTTCGGTGCGGGATCTGAACCTGGAGGTTGGTTCTGTTTCTGAGATCCCAGTGGTACGGGAGTTTGCTGATGTTTTTCCTGAGGAGTTGGTTGGTTTACCTCTGGATAGAGATGTGGAGTTCTCTATCGATGTTTTTCCGGGTACCGCTCCTATATCAAAAGCTCCGTACAGGATGGCACCGAAAGAACTTTTTGAGTTGAAAGTTCAACTTCAGGAGTTGGTTGACAGAGGTCTTGTCCGTCCTAGTGTTTCGCCCTGGGGAGCACCTATTCTGTTTGTGATGAAGAAGGACAGGACACTCCATATGTGTGTGGATTACAGAGATTTGAACAAAGTCACTATCAAGAACAAGTATCCTTTGCCTCGGATTGACGACTTGTTTGATCAACTTTCTGGTTCTTCGGTATTTTCGAAGATTGATTTGAGATCCGGATACTATCAGGTGAAGGTGAAGGAGGCTGATGTGGTGAAGACATTTTTCAGTACTTGGTACGGGCATTATGAGTTTTTGGTTTTGCCTTTTGGGGTAACCAATGCGCCTGCTATTTTCATGGATCTGATGAACCGAGTATTCAGGGAGTTTTTGGATCAGTTTGTGATCGTCTTCATCGACGATATTCTGATATATTCTGCTTCTGAGGATGATCATGCCAGACACTTGAGGATTGTGTTGAAGACTCTGAGGCAGCATCAGTTGTATGTCAAGTTCTCCAAGTGTGAATTCTGGCTGAAGAGCATTTCTTTTCTGGGGCATGTGGTGAGCGGAGAAGGCATTTCTGTTGATCCCCAGAAGATTCAGGCGGTTGCTGATTGGCCAAGGCCGACTACGGTATTTGAGGTACGTAGTTTCTTGGGCATGGCCGGGTATTATAGGAAATTTGTGAAAGGATTTTCACATATTTCGACGCCTCTGACGAGACTGACTCAGAAGTCAGTACCTTTTGTTTGGACACCGGAGTG
This sequence comes from Dendrobium nobile, assembly GCA_022539455.1. Lineage (NCBI taxonomy): Eukaryota > Viridiplantae > Streptophyta > Magnoliopsida > Asparagales > Orchidaceae > Dendrobium > Dendrobium nobile. The sequence goes on along the minus strand of CM039732.1, from coordinate 6,808,929 downwards.
TGAAGCTAGTTTTCAGAGATTGAAGGACTGTTTGACTTCAGCTCCAGTGTTAGCACTTCCGTCAGGTACGAAAGGTTTTCAGGTATTCAGTGATGCTTCACTGAAAGGTTTGGGTTGTGTGATGCATCAGAATGGAAGGGTAATTGCTTATGCTTCTAGACAGTTGAAACCACATGAGAAGAATTACTCGACGCATGATTTGGAGTTAGCTGCTGTTGTTTTTGCTTTGAAGATTTGGCGTCATTACCTGTATGGCGTCAGATGTGAGATTTTCACTGATCATAAGAGCCTGAAGTATATTTTCACTCAGAAGGATCTGAATTTGAGACAGAGAAGATGGCTCGAGTTGATCAAGGACTATGATTTGACTATTCAGTATCAGCCTGGGAAGGCTAATGTGGTAGCGGACGCTCTGAGCAGGAAATCTTCTGGACTATCAGGTTTGCAGCTCACTTTTGATGATTTCCTGATTCGAGACATGGAGCGCTTGCAGTTGGAGGTGATTTCCTCCAGTGATTTGGATTTGGCTCAGATGAGCATTCAGTCTTCTTTGGAAGCACGGATTCAGGAAGCCCAGAAGTCAGATTCTGATTATTCGAAGTTGATTGCTCAGATTGGATCTGGTAAGACTCCTGAACTTCGAATTTCTGATTCTGGTGCTATTTTCTGTAAGAACAGGTTGTGGGTACCTGTGTTTGGGGATTTGAGGCAGGAGATTCTGCATGAATCTCATCATTCAGGCTACACTGTTCATCCAGGCAGTGGTAAGATGTATGCTGATATGAAGCTTTTGTTCTGGTGGCCTGGAATGAAGAAGGATGTGGCAGAGTTTGTGTCGAGATGCGAAGCCTGTCAGTTGGTGAAGGCAGAGCATCAGCGACCAGGTGGACTGTTGCAGTCGTTGCCTATCCCTGAGTGGAAGTGGGAGGAGGTAACGATGGACTTTGCGATGGGTTTTCCTCGATCTAGACAAGGGCACGATGCTATTTGGGTGGTTGTAGATCGATTGACGAAGTCTGCCCATTTTCTTCCGATCAGACAGACCAATCCGGTGGATCGTTTGGCACAGATTTATGTGAAGGAAATAGTCAGATTGCACGGTGTGCCTCGAGTGATTATTTCTGATCGAGACGGACGGTTTACTTCCAGACTTTGGAAGGGCATTCAGCAAGGCTTGGGTACGAAACTGCATTTCAGTACAGCCTTTCATCCTCAGACAGATGGACAGTCTGAGAGGACCATTCAGGTGCTGGAAGATCTGTTGAGGCTTTGTGTTTTGGACTTTGGCGGAAGCTGGGAGGATCATATTCCACTGATTGAGTTTGCTTATAACAACAGTTTTCAGTCCAGTATTGGTATGGCACCGTACGAGGCTCTGTATGGCAGGAAGTGCCGTACTCCTTTGACTTTGACTGAGATTGGAGATAGACAGGAACTGGGTGCCACTTTCTTAGAAGAAACTGTTAAGAAGATCAGTTTGATAAAAGAAAGATTGAAAGCGGCTCAGGATCGACAGCAGAAGTATTATAATCAGAAGCACAGGTTTGTTGAGTTTCAAGTTGGTGACTTTGTGTATGTCAAAGTCAGCTCGATGAAGGGTGTGAGCAGATTTGGCCAGGTGAGCAAGCTTAGTCCAAGGTATGTTGGACCGTTTGAAATTTCGGAAAGAATTGGAAAATCTGCTTACCGACTGTTGCTTTCTGATTCGATGCCTGACGTGCATAACGTGTTTCACGTATCCACACTGAGGAAGTGGGTTTCAGACTCTGTGAAGAAGATATCAGCTGATGAGGTGGAGATTCAGGAGAATCTGGCGTATAAGGAAGAGCCAGAGTTAATTTTAGCGTACGACGTCCGAAAGTTAAGAAATAAAGAGATTCCGATGGTTAAAGTCTAGTGGAAGCACCGGACTGCACGAGAAGCGACTTGGGAAAAGGAGTCTGACATGAGACGGTCGTACCCGTACTTGTTCTGATTGAGTTTGGATTGGATAATGTCGAGGACGACATTTTTCTGAAGTTGGGGAGATTGTAATATCAAAACCTCCTCCAGGATCGTCCAGGACGATCTGGATCGTCCTGGGACGATCAGTTGAGAATTCTGCTCTAGAATGTGCCCAGATTTGCTCCAGGTGATTTTCTGTACACATCGTCCAGGCCGATTGAGGACATCGTCCAGGCCGATTGGCACTGTAGAAAATATCGGCCTAAAAATAGTTCTGGGAACCATCCAGGACGATCCAAATTGGTCTGATCGTCCTGGGACGATCTGGCGATCGGCCAGGCCGATCTGAAGATTATAAAGCTGATTTCAGCTCATTTTGAAGAGAGAGAAAATCAAATAAAATGAAAATATCTTTTGAGGAGAGAGAAAGTCGAGGTGGAATTTGCAAAAGTTGATTTTCGGACGACGCGGAGCCATTTTCGTCCGAGGAGACTGTTCGAGATATTGCTGTACGCAAGGTAAGGCACATTCCGCCTTTCTCAATTTTCAGAACCGTCATGTTTGGCGGTATTTTCTGTCCGGATTTCGTTTCCGTTAATGATTTTCGTCCGTATCTTTTGATTGGTTCAGTTTTTACCGCGTAACTTTATGTATATTGTTGACGTGCCGAGTGTGCACATTTTGGTTATTTTCCGAAGATTTTTGTCCGGGTATTTTTGATTCGGCGGTATTTTTAGTCGACTGCATTTTTCTGTGAAATTGAAAATTATCTGTGCAGTAGAATAAATGTTCTGAAATTTGATTATCTACATTCTGTGCGAATTTGGTGAATTTTAATTTTCAGGAAAAATTGTGTAAATTCTGTATACTGCCGTTGTGCTGCCCGATTTTTGTCTGATTTCTGATTTGCCCGAATTTCTTCTGAATTGATATGATATATGTATGTGCTATAAGAAGGGAGTTATAAGGGGCCTGGATCCTAAGTGATTCAGTCAGTGTCTGGGAAATCTGAAATGAGCTCAAATCTGAAAATCTGATATCTGTTCTGTTCCGGATCCGATGAAATCTGTTCTGGGGCTGTGAGCACATAAGCATATCTGTTTTGGTGCCGTGAGCACAAAGGGAGTTATAAGGGGCCTGAATCCAAAGAGATTCAGTCAGTGTCAGGGAATTTAGCTATGAAATATATATCTGATATCTGATATTTGATTTGATCTGATTCTTCTTTCTGTATCTATTCTGTAAGCGATTATGATTTCTGTACGATATGATTTGATCTGATCTGATCTGATTTGTATAGTCTGATTCCGATATGATCCCGATACGAGTATGTTTTGTTCCGATGTGATCTGAATTTCTGACTTCTGTACGATTCCGTTCTGAATTGATATGTCTGATCTGTTCTGATTTGTATTCTGATTGATCTGATCTGTACGATTCTGATTCTGATTTGACGTATGTCCGTATAAGTTCTGATTTGATTCTGTTCCGATTTCTGTACGGATTTCTGTCTGATGTGTTGGTTTTAGATTCTGAGAGTTTTGATTGGAGGTTTGTTGCTTTGCTGAGCTGTTGAGCTCACTCTTGTTTTCTGGTGGTTTTCAGGTTCTGGGAAAGGGAAGGAAGTTCAGGACTAGATTTCAGAGTTTGATCAGTATATGTATTGTTTGTACCTTTTGATTTTTGTACAGTCATGGCTTTTCTGTTATGTCTTTCTTTCTGTCTAAAAGCCATGTACTGTATTTGTAGATGATTGTTTTGAGGAAAAGAAAATATAGATGTTTTGTTCCTCTGCAATTGACGATTCATAGTAGCTCTGTGTCTGTGTGTCTGTTTGAGTTGAGATATTTGGAAGATTCAGTTCCGAAACAAATTCCAAAACCAGATCCTGGTCAGTCCGTCCGTTTCGTTTCTGTGTCGCGGCCCGGTGCGAGCGGGATCTGTCCCGGATCGGGTCGGGTCGTGACACTAAAGGTTTTCGCTTGAGTAGATCTAAAATGGAATATATGGAGTGTAATTTTAGTAGTAATAGAACTTGGAGTGTAATTTCTTTTGAGATTTTGCATTTGGACTCGTTTTTGCTTTCGGTTTCTTTGTCTATGATTTTACCGGCTGGAAATCCTTTGATTGCTCGGAAGTTTTGCTTGTGTGAGATTGACATTTCTGTCAAGAAGTGGAAATCGAGTCTGATTCTGTTGCCGATTTCTTCTTATGATGTGATTCTGGGCATGGATTGGCTGAGTCGGTATGAAGCTCAGATTGATTGTCTGAAGAAGCAAGTGAGTTTGCTTGTGGCTGGAGAGAGAGTTGTATTCCAGGGATTACGAGGTGTTCTCTCCAGTCTGATTTCTGCGTTGGAGGTGAGCAGAATGTGGAAGAAGGGATGCCCAGTGTTTTTGGCTTCGGTGCGGGATCTGAACCTGGAGGTTGGTTCTGTTTCTGAGATCCCAGTGGTACGGGAGTTTGCTGATGTTTTTCCTGAGGAGTTGGTTGGTTTACCTCTGGATAGAGATGTGGAGTTCTCTATCGATGTTTTTCCGGGTACCGCTCCTATATCAAAAGCTCCGTACAGGATGGCACCGAAAGAACTTTTTGAGTTGAAAGTTCAACTTCAGGAGTTGGTTGACAGAGGTCTTGTCCGTCCTAGTGTTTCGCCCTGGGGAGCACCTATTCTGTTTGTGATGAAGAAGGACAGGACACTCCATATGTGTGTGGATTACAGAGATTTGAACAAAGTCACTATCAAGAACAAGTATCCTTTGCCTCGGATTGACGACTTGTTTGATCAACTTTCTGGTTCTTCGGTATTTTCGAAGATTGATTTGAGATCCGGATACTATCAGGTGAAGGTGAAGGAGGCTGATGTGGTGAAGACATTTTTCAGTACTTGGTACGGGCATTATGAGTTTTTGGTTTTGCCTTTTGGGGTAACCAATGCGCCTGCTATTTTCATGGATCTGATGAACCGAGTATTCAGGGAGTTTTTGGATCAGTTTGTGATCGTCTTCATCGACGATATTCTGATATATTCTGCTTCTGAGGATGATCATGCCAGACACTTGAGGATTGTGTTGAAGACTCTGAGGCAGCATCAGTTGTATGTCAAGTTCTCCAAGTGTGAATTCTGGCTGAAGAGCATTTCTTTTCTGGGGCATGTGGTGAGCGGAGAAGGCATTTCTGTTGATCCCCAGAAGATTCAGGCGGTTGCTGATTGGCCAAGGCCGACTACGGTATTTGAGGTACGTAGTTTCTTGGGCATGGCCGGGTATTATAGGAAATTTGTGAAAGGATTTTCACATATTTCGACGCCTCTGACGAGACTGACTCAGAAGTCAGTACCTTTTGTTTGGACACCGGAGTGTGAAGCTAGTTTTCAGAGATTGAAGGACTGTTTGACTTCAGCTCCAGTGTTAGCACTTCCGTCAGGTACGAAAGGTTTTCAGGTATTCAGTGATGCTTCACTGAAAGGTTTGGGTTGTGTGATGCATCAGAATGGAAGGGTAATTGCTTATGCTTCTAGACAGTTGAAACCACATGAGAAGAATTACTCGACGCATGATTTGGAGTTAGCTGCTGTTGTTTTTGCTTTGAAGATTTGGCGTCATTACCTGTATGGCGTCAGATGTGAGATTTTCACTGATCATAAGAGCCTGAAGTATATTTTCACTCAGAAGGATCTGAATTTGAGACAGAGAAGATGGCTCGAGTTGATCAAGGACTATGATTTGACTATTCAGTATCAGCCTGGGAAGGCTAATGTGGTAGCGGACGCTCTGAGCAGGAAATCTTCTGGACTATCAGGTTTGCAGCTCACTTTTGATGATTTCCTGATTCGAGACATGGAGCGCTTGCAGTTGGAGGTGATTTCCTCCAGTGATTTGGATTTGGCTCAGATGAGCATTCAGTCTTCTTTGGAAGCACGGATTCAGGAAGCCCAGAAGTCAGATTCTGATTATTCGAAGTTGATTGCTCAGATTGGATCTGGTAAGACTCCTGAACTTCGAATTTCTGATTCTGGTGCTATTTTCTGTAAGAACAGGTTGTGGGTACCTGTGTTTGGGGATTTGAGGCAGGAGATTCTGCATGAATCTCATCATTCAGGCTACACTGTTCATCCAGGCAGTGGTAAGATGTATGCTGATATGAAGCTTTTGTTCTGGTGGCCTGGAATGAAGAAGGATGTGGCAGAGTTTGTGTCGAGATGCGAAGCCTGTCAGTTGGTGAAGGCAGAGCATCAGCGACCAGGTGGACTGTTGCAGTCGTTGCCTATCCCTGAGTGGAAGTGGGAGGAGGTAACGATGGACTTTGCGATGGGTTTTCCTCGATCTAGACAAGGGCACGATGCTATTTGGGTGGTTGTAGATCGATTGACGAAGTCTGCCCATTTTCTTCCGATCAGACAGACCAATCCGGTGGATCGTTTGGCACAGATTTATGTGAAGGAAATAGTCAGATTGCACGGTGTGCCTCGAGTGATTATTTCTGATCGAGACGGACGGTTTACTTCCAGACTTTGGAAGGGCATTCAGCAAGGCTTGGGTACGAAACTGCATTTCAGTACAGCCTTTCATCCTCAGACAGATGGACAGTCTGAGAGGACCATTCAGGTGCTGGAAGATCTGTTGAGGCTTTGTGTTTTGGACTTTGGCGGAAGCTGGGAGGATCATATTCCACTGATTGAGTTTGCTTATAACAACAGTTTTCAGTCCAGTATTGGTATGGCACCGTACGAGGCTCTGTATGGCAGGAAGTGCCGTACTCCTTTGACTTTGACTGAGATTGGAGATAGACAGGAACTGGGTGCCACTTTCTTAGAAGAAACTGTTAAGAAGATCAGTTTGATAAAAGAAAGATTGAAAGCGGCTCAGGATCGACAGCAGAAGTATTATAATCAGAAGCACAGGTTTGTTGAGTTTCAAGTTGGTGACTTTGTGTATGTCAAAGTCAGCTCGATGAAGGGTGTGAGCAGATTTGGCCAGGTGAGCAAGCTTAGTCCAAGGTATGTTGGACCGTTTGAAATTTCGGAAAGAATTGGAAAATCTGCTTACCGACTGTTGCTTTCTGATTCGATGCCTGACGTGCATAACGTGTTTCACGTATCCACACTGAGGAAGTGGGTTTCAGACTCTGTGAAGAAGATATCAGCTGATGAGGTGGAGATTCAGGAGAATCTGGCGTATAAGGAAGAGCCAGAGTTAATTTTAGCGTACGACGTCCGAAAGTTAAGAAATAAAGAGATTCCGATGGTTAAAGTCTAGTGGAAGCACCGGACTGCACGAGAAGCGACTTGGGAAAAGGAGTCTGACATGAGACGGTCGTACCCGTACTTGTTCTGATTGAGTTTGGATTGGATAATGTCGAGGACGACATTTTTCTGAAGTTGGGGAGATTGTAATATCAAAACCTCCTCCAGGATCGTCCAGGACGATCTGGATCGTCCTGGGACGATCAGTTGAGAATTCTGCTCTAGAATGTGCCCAGATTTGCTCCAGGTGATTTTCTGTACACATCGTCCAGGCCGATTGAGGACATCGTCCAGGCCGATTGGCACTGTAGAAAATATCGGCCTAAAAATAGTTCTGGGAACCATCCAGGACGATCCAAATTGGTCTGATCGTCCTGGGACGATCTGGCGATCGGCCAGGCCGATCTGAAGATTATAAAGCTGATTTCAGCTCATTTTGAAGAGAGAGAAAATCAAATAAAATGAAAATATCTTTTGAGGAGAGAGAAAGTCGAGGTGGAATTTGCAAAAGTTGATTTTCGGACGACGCGGAGCCATTTTCGTCCGAGGAGACTGTTCGAGATATTGCTGTACGCAAGGTAAGGCACATTCCGCCTTTCTCAATTTTCAGAACCGTCATGTTTGGCGGTATTTTCTGTCCGGATTTCGTTTCCGTTAATGATTTTCGTCCGTATCTTTTGATTGGTTCAGTTTTTACCGCGTAACTTTATGTATATTGTTGACGTGCCGAGTGTGCACATTTTGGTTATTTTCCGAAGATTTTTGTCCGGGTATTTTTGATTCGGCGGTATTTTTAGTCGACTGCATTTTTCTGTGAAATTGAAAATTATCTGTGCAGTAGAATAAATGTTCTGAAATTTGATTATCTACATTCTGTGCGAATTTGGTGAATTTTAATTTTCAGGAAAAATTGTGTAAATTCTGTATACTGCCGTTGTGCTGCCCGATTTTTGTCTGATTTCTGATTTGCCCGAATTTCTTCTGAATTGATATGATATATGTATGTGCTATAAGAAGGGAGTTATAAGGGGCCTGGATCCTAAGTGATTCAGTCAGTGTCTGGGAAATCTGAAATGAGCTCAAATCTGAAAATCTGATATCTGTTCTGTTCCGGATCCGATGAAATCTGTTCTGGTGCTGTGAGCACATAAGCATATCTGTTCTGGTGCCGTGAGCACAAAGGGAGTTATAAGGGGCTTGAATCCAAAGAGATTCAGTTAGTGTCAGGGAATTTAGCTATGAAATATATATCTGATATCTGATATCTGATTTGATCTGATTCTGCTTTCTGTATCTGTTCTGTAAGCGATTATGATTTCTGTACGATATGATTTGATCTGATCTGATCTGATTTGTATAGTCTGATTCCGATATGATCCCGATACGAGTATGTTTTGTTCCGATGTGATCTGAATTTCTGACTTCTGTACGATTCCGTTCTGAATTGATATGTCTGATCTGTTCTGTTCTGATTTGTATTTCAATTGATCTGATCTGTATGATTCTGATTCTGATTTGACGTATGTCCGTATAAGTTCTGATTTGATTCTGTTCCGATTTCTGTACGGATTTCTGTCTGATGTGTTGGTTTTGGATTCTGAGAGTTTTAATTGGAGGTTTGTTGCTTTGCTGAGCTGTTGAGCTCACTCTTGTTTTCTGGTGGTTTTCAGGTTCTGGGAAAGGGAAGGAAGTCCAGGACTAGATTTCAGAGTTTGATCAGTATATGTATTGTTTGTACCTTTTGATTTTTGTACAGTCATGGCTTTTCTATTCTGTCTTTCTTTCTGTCTAAAAGCCATGTACTGTATTTGTAGATGATTGTTTTGAGGAAAAGAAAATATAGATGTTTTATTCCGCTGCAATTGACGATTCATAGTAGCTCTGTGTCTGTGTGTCTGTTTGAGTTGAGATATTTGGAAGATTTAGTTCCGAAACAAATTCCAAAACCAGATCCTGGTCAGTCCGTCCGTTTCGTTTCCGTGTCGCGGCCCGGTGCGAGCGGGATCCGTCCCGGATCGGGTCGGGTCGTGACACTAAAGGTTTTCGCTTGAGTAGATCTAAAATGGAATATATGGAGTGTAATTTTAGTAGTAATAGAACTAGTGAGGGGATTGTGACTTTGGGCGATCAAGTCATTAATAAGAGTACACGTTTTAGATATCTTGGATCTATTGTTCAGAGTGATGGTGAAATAGATGGGGATATTATCAGCAGAATTCAAGTTGGATGGTTGAAGTGGAGGAATGCATCGGTCTTGTTATGTGATAGAAATGTACCCCTCAAACTTAAGGGAAAATTCTATAAGATGGTAGTGAGGCCTGCAATGCTATATGGTGCCCAATGTTGGCCATTAAAAGAGAAGCATAATACTAAGTTAAGTGTGTCAGAGATGAGGATGCTCAGGTGGATGAGTGGCTTTACCCTTAGAGATAGGATTCGAAATGAGCATATACGTGAAAAGGTTGGAGTAGCTCCAGTAGAAGATAAGATTAGAGAGAGTCGCCTTAGATGGTTTGGTCACATAAAACGGCGGCCTTCCGATGACCCAGTTAGGAGAGTAGAGGTATTAGATTTGACTTATGTTAAGAAAGGCAGGGGTAGACCTAAAAAGACTTGGTTAGAAAAAATTAGGAATGACCTTTCTTTATTAGATTTAAACGAGAATTTCACTTTTAATAGGACACAATGGAGAAAAAGGATTCATGTAGCCGACCCCACGTAGTGGGATAAAGTCTTGATGTTGTTGTTGTTGTTTATCTTCTTATAAATTTAATGCATCTTTTTCTAACTCCTTAAGCGCCTCTTTAATTTAATATACTCTTTGTTTAGAATATCATGCTTCTGTTCTAACAACAACAAGAAAAACAAGCCTGTATCCCACTATGTGGGGTCGGCTACACGAATCATTTTTCTCCATTATATCATGTTAAAAGTCAAATTCTCATATAAATCTAATAAAGAAATCTCATTTCTAAAATTTTCTAGCCAAGACTTTAACTTCTACCTCTACCTTTCATAACATAAGTCAAATTTAATATATCTACTTTCCTGATCGGGTCATCGGAAAGAGACCGTTTTATGTGACCAAACCATCTAAGGTTAATCTCTCTAATCTTATCTTCAAATGTAGCTACTCCAACCTTTTCACATATATGCTCATTCCATATCCTGTCTTTAAGAGTAAATCCACTCATCCACCTGAGCATTCTCATCTATGCAACACTTTTTTTTTTTGAAGAAATGCAAATTGTATTAAAAGGAAAAAAAAACCTAATACATCTATGCAACACTTAACTTAATGTTATGCTTCTCTTTTAATGGCTAACATTCAACACTGTAAAGCATTGTAGGTCTCACTACCATCTTATAGAATTTTTCCTTAAGTTTGAGAGGGACTTTTCTATCACACAACTAGCCCAATGCATTCATCCACTTTAACCATCCATTTGATTTTGACAAACGTTAGTGTCACGCCGCAACCTATATGCTCCATAATTCTCCCCCATATTTTAAAGTATGATACATTAACTTAATTCTTTTATAATTCGCATAATATTGTGCATCACCTTTATTCTTAAAAATAGAAATCCACAAACTTATTCTTCACTCTTCTGGCATCTTTTTAGTCTTTAAAATAATATTAAAAAGTTTAGTAAACTAAGAAATTTCTTCATCTCCTAAGCATTTTCACACCTCTATTGGAACATCATCAGGTCCAAAAGATTTTTCACACTTTATTTTCTTTAAAGCCTCTTTAACTTTGATTTTACTAATATGTCGATAAAAACAAAAAATCTTTATTTTCATTTAGGGTGCTAAGGTCACTAAAGTCAATTGTATTCTCATAATCTTCACTGAAAAATTTAATAAAATATATCACCCACCTTTATTAAATATCCTATTCAAATAAAAGTACTTTTTGATAGAGTGGTTAATTTTCTTTATTAATTTTTATTACATTATTAAAATAATATAAAAAACTTGATAGCAATATTTTCCTTATGTTTTTACTATTTTCTAAATTCTTGGTTGAATCCATAAATCCCTTATTTATGAAATTGAGCCTACAAATAAATTTACTTCAAATATTTAAAGTTATAGTAGTTTTCTTAGAATAATTAAATGTTTACATTGGATTTAATCAAGTCGGGGCTAACTTGGTCCTCCATTTGTTTATGTTATGGTGGGTCTCTATTACGCCATCAAATTTGATCTTAGGCATTAGATTGTAGATCATCTAGTTATGATCAAATCAAGAAATAATTTTGAGTAATAGATATAATATCATCTGATTTGATCCACATTATTCATTCCATTTAAATTAAACGAATGACTCTTACTTTCATCTTCCACCTCCCACTATGAATAGTAGCCATCCACCAATTTCTTCTTCATCTAATATGCTTAATTAATGGATCTTGATTAAAATGTTTGGTCTTTTTGAAAAAAATTCTTGGTATTGGTTAGTTTTTTAGAGGATTTCCTATAACTTTTGCAAAGAGATTGTGGATCAAGGAGCGGTGGATAAAAATATCTTCTTTCCCCATTAAGCTCTCTCATGCAATTAATTGATCTTCCACTTAAAGGGATATGAAAATCTAAGGAAGGGTTAGTCATGATTCCTCTCACATTAGGGGAGGTTTTGGTAATAAAATTTGAACCCAAAATGGTTAGAGAAGGGAATATTTATAAACTATTTAGTGTGGGCTTTATACAAGATTTCAATATTTGGGATGGTTCTGGTGGCCAAGGCTGTTATGGGAAGTTCGATAGGGGTTGGCCAAGAGGATGGGCATGGGTGAGCTAGGGTAACTTGAATTGAATCATTGGCTAATTTTTCTAGCTAGGCAGTGCTAGCTAATAGTGCTAGTCTTAGGAAAGTTTAAGAGACCTAGGGAAGCCTATATGATATATTGGTTTGTTTGAAAAGGTTGTAAACTATGTTAAATGGGGTCAGGTCAAGCCTTTTGATCTACCTGGACTAGGCCAAGTAGCTTGGGTCATCTACAATTTGTAGCTTAGAGCTTTAAGAGAGTTATTGTTAAGTTTGAGGGAGTTTGGTTGTGATTTTGTTGACCTAAACTCATGTGAAGCAAAGATGGGTCATTTGAGGGAATTTTGGAAATGTTTTTAGGTCAAACCATGGCCGATAAGGGTTGAGCATAGATCTAGGATGAGTCAAGTTGACCATGAAATAGTGTTGGTCAGCTTGATTCAAATCTAAAGTTGAAGGGCTTGAGTTTGACCTTGGGCCAATGGTTAATTTTAATTAGTTAGAATTAAAGTAAGGGTCTCCTCTTAAGGTTTGGGTTTAGGGTTAGAGTTTGAGTCTTTTTTAGGTTTAAACTAGGACTTACCTCTGAAGAAAAAAAAAACTAACATAAGACACAGCCTAAACCCAAAATAGTTACATGGAATTTCCCAAACTGCATCCACTGCCTACGTAACTCCTCTACAATGACATGAACTAGAATATTCTATCCAAACACCTTCAATACTACATAAAACTTTAATCTTTGATAATTATCTTTCACACTTGGTATATGAAATTTAACGGCCATACCATCCTTAGTTAAAATAGAATCATCTTTAATAAACTTAATTTTAATATTTGGACATCTAGTCCAAGGGTTACTCGATGTTGTGACATCTACACCAACTTTATTTTGCAGCACACAATTTCTTTTAGAAATACTCACTTGAGCATTTTCATGAACATCATACCGACAAACACAACATTCATGGCAGGAGAACTTTCTTTATTATTTATAATACCAAATCAAATGACAATCAGCTCATATCCAATGATGATGATGCTTTGAAATCATTACGTTTATTTGACACAGAGAAATTGCCATTATCACGGGGCATTTTTAATGCCTTATATTCATCCACTTGTTTACCTTTACCCATAATCAGAGAAAACATCTTCGCACCACCAAAAATAGGTTCTTTAATCACCAGAGCACCATCCTTAGCAGTCTTCTTATGAATAGAGTGCTAATCTACCAAATGTGAACCCAATGGAGAACAATCGGTCAGATTCCGGCAACCGAAATAGGGCGCTGATGGGTCCTTCGCCATAAGCGGAAGATCTGCAATTAATAGTTGAAAAGCTTTTAAAAAAGATTATATATATGAAAAGCTTTTAAAAAAGATTATAATATATGATGTTATATTTATACGTTAGATAGTATATATAATTAATTTTTTAGATGAGATCTTAATTTTTTTATTAAACCCTCTCTTAAATTATTTTTAAAATTTATCTCAGAAGCTCTTTTTCTTTATATATTATTTCTATTGCGAGATCAAAAGAATCTTTTATTAAAGGACATTAATAAAATAGTTTATAAATAAATTCATTTAAAGTAATTTATGTGAATTTATACCTTTTTTTATTTATGTTGATTGGCATAAATCCAAACTATATCATATATTTACATATATAACATTTAATTCGATAATTAAATTAATTTTTCATTTTTAATTTAAGATTCTAAAATATGAATTCATATTAGTTTATTATTTATCTAATTAATAGTTAACTTTTTAAAATATACAGAAAAATAGTTTTTTAAAAGAAAAATAAGAAAATAGTTTTTATTTTTTTAGCATATTTGAAAATTCTAGAAGTAACGGCTATAAGGGCATTTAGGTCAAATCACGAGAGTAGGCAAACTTTTAGGGGCTGTTTGGTAGAATGTAGGATTTCGTAAATCCTTCAAATCCTGGATTTACAAAATCCTCAGGAGTTAAATCCTGAAAACTGTTTGGTAACATTCATGCTAAATCCAGTTAAATCCTGTGTGACTTTTTGGCTATAGAGCAGGATTTACCCAAGGACTCTTACTCTAGCGCCTGGATTTCGTAAATCCGGCAAAATACAGGATTTCCGAAATCCCGGATTTCGCTCGAATCGGCGGAATTCTCCGTCTATCCCGGATTTCACTTGCCGTGAGATTTGGTTTTGCATTTTAGGCCGTTTGGCTGGATTTCGCTCAAATCCGCCTCAAATCCGGCCTAAATCCTGCTACAAAACAGCCCCTTAGAGTGCTGGCAGAGACCAACAAAGGCACATTTTGATTCCTTTCTTCTTGAAGCCGAAGGGTTTTGGCGCAAGACAAAGCGACTCACCCTTTTTCTCGCTGCACTCAAATCACGCTAGAAATGATTTTGTGCCTTTGTGAGAAATTGGAGGTGGTTGGGGCCTAGGGTTTTCACCCAAACTCTCTCAGTCCTGGCCGAAGGGTGTAGGCAGAAGGCCAAGGAATCAAAGGTGTGTGGGGCTTAGGGTTTTCACCAAAACTCGCTCTTTCTCTCTGCGCTCAAATCACGCAAGAAATAATGATGTGGCTGCGGTGAGAAATCGAAGGTGTGTGGGGCCTAGGGTTAGGGATTTATCCCAAACTCTCGGTGAAAAGAGGCTTGCTAGGTGGTGGAATATTTGGTTGGAGTAATCACGGTTTCCGACTCATCTTGATGATTTTGTTTTTCTCTTAACTAAATCTAAGTTGATTATTCTGTGTCTTGTTCATGGTCTTATATTTGCTTAAATTATGTTGGAAGGGTTTTCATGCTTTATTGATATATGGGGTTTTGCTCTCCTAGTCTCCTGGACCATGATGAAAAGCTTATATTAATATCTTCATTGAAGTCTTACTGTTGCAACCCATGACCCCGAGCTTGAGATTTTGATGATGCCAAATAATGAGTGTTTTGGAACAGCTTTTCATTGAATATTATTTTATTTGCTATTGTCCTTGAGCACTAACCTTTCAGGAAGATCACAAGTGACTCAGGAAGAAAGGCAGACTCAAGACCGGGTAGATTAGGAGTATGAGTCAAACATTGTATTTTTTCATTTATTTTGTTTTTACTTTATTGAGTCTGACCACAAAATGCGTAAGAGTAAGAGCAACCATGCACACACACAGGGGGAGAGTTGTTTTTTAACTGCAAAATGTAATTAAAATTTTCTCTGGAGATCGTACCGTACGATTGTAATTCGTACCGTACGATCCAAGCTATGTGGACGATTCTGTGAATAGATCGTACTGTACGAATATCTTCGTACTGTACGATATGTTCAGATCCAAAACTCTAGCCGTAGTTTAGTTTAAGTAAGTGATTTTGCGCCGTTCGTACTGTACTATCTATTTTAAATACTTACTTAAATTAACCCGTGATTAGTGCATGTATTCCAGGCCTAATTAAATTTTGAACATCGTACTGTACGAACCCGATCGTACCATACGATGAACAGAGACGAAGTATGATCGTCCCGGATATCGTCCTGGATGATCTCTTGGTTTTTGTCACATCGTACTGTACGATAGTGATCGTACCATACGATGAACAGAGACGACGTCCGATCGTCCAGACCATCGTCCTGTACGAATAGTATCTCGTTGGATCGTACCGTACGATATTATATCGTACAGTACGAATTGTGTTTGTACTGTTCTTACATCTTCGTACCAGGACGACGTCTGTTTATGAAGATCGTACTGTACGATGTTGAATCGTACTGTACGAACAGTAACGACTACTTTTGAATTCAGAGGGTTTTTGGAGCCTTTTTTAGATATCAATCAAGTCCTTTTTCAGTAAGATTGACAGAGGGGGTGAACGTGGTTAGAGAGGGATTCCAAGGGAGAAAATTCTAGAGAAATTCTTGAGGGTTGAGAGAGGAAGGAGGAGGTGAGCGTCGTGAGGGAGAAGAGGTGTGAGGGAGATCACACGGTTGCTCCAAGCTTGCTGCATCTTGCTCCTCCTGTGGCCCTAGAAGGATTTGAGGGAGGATCTCCAAGGGAAAGGCTTGTCTACATTCGTTACCTCGAGGTTCTCTGCCTTCTCCAGGAGGGAGAAAAATGAGAAGGTTCTCTGCCGTCGCTAGGAGGGCGAAAACAGAGTTTGGCACTCCGCCACGCCGGGTTGGTGAAAGGGAGGTTTGTAAAGGCTTCTCCGCCTTGCAGAGGGGGGCAAAAAGAGAACTATTTTGATAGTGAAAATCCCGGAGTGGAGGACTCCGGGGAGTGGACGTAGGTCATATTTTGACCGAACCACTATAAAATTCTTGGTGTGTTTTTTCCTTATCGTTGTTTACGTTTTACTTGCTTTTAATTTTTCATATCTATTGCATGTAAAATTTTGTGGAAGAAAAGTTGCTTAAAATCTTGTTATAAAATTTCAAAAACAACAAAAAAATTAGAACTCTTGTTTAGGGATACTTTTGTTAAGAAAAAGATTTTTACAATTCACCCCCCCTCTTGTCGTTTAGTAATTTCACTTACCTCTGAAATGGATTGTGGCTTACTGGGTTCGTCTTTCAAAGGTAGATCTGCTTGGATGGTTTTTGTGCAACTATGTTACTAGGAAACCAGTGGATATAATAACTTGTGTAGCTATGTGCTTTCAGTTTATTTAATAAAATTTTAGATTTAGATGTTCTTTAATGCTTCAGTTGGAGTGGTTGGATTCCTGTTATGCCTTGGACAATGTTGTTCTCCCCTTGGATGGCCAATTTGGGTAACCAGGGGATTCATGATCCTTTCTCTGAATATGGCAATTTGAAAAAAAACTGAACATTTTAATATGGGCTTGTAGTGTCGAAAGGTACAAACTGGTGAAATGAGCATTTATTTACACTTAACTCTACTAGTTGAAAGTATTATAGGAAGGAGCATCTGTGAAATGTGCTTATTTTATTGTGATGATGAACCAAAATGTTTTTAGTGATACTGTCTTCTTCAATTATGAATAATAAAGTAGTTGGAGTGGTTGGATTCCTGTTATGCCTTGGACAATGTTGTTCTCCCCTTGGATGGCCAATTTGGGTAACCAGGGGATTCATGACCCTTTCTCTGAATATGGCAATTTGAAAAAAAACTGAACATTTTAATATGGGCTTGTAGTGTCGAAAGGTACAAACTGGTGAAATGAGCATTTATTTACACTTAACTCTACTAGTTTAAAGTATTATAGGAAGGAGCATCTGTGAAATGTGCTTATTTTATTGTGATGATGAACCAAAATGTTTTTAGTGATACTGTCTTCTTCAATTATGAATAATAAAGTAGTGGTTCTCAATTCCAATTTCTAGTTTCATGGCTGCCTGATAGCAACTGTATTTAGGTTATTGTATTATATTTTGGAGATCTTCTATACATTTAGAGACTTTAATAACTTTATTTATGAGTTGGTCATGCATATTTACCGCTAGAATATTCTTTTTTAAAATTGCTTGATTTAGTGGAATATATCCTCACCAATTACATATTTTCATGGTTTCATGTGTAAGTGCATGATACATCAAGTGACATTGCTGGTGCTTATAGCACACATTTTTTATTTGCTATGAACTCATTGATATTTGACTATAATTTTTTGAAATCTATGTTAGAAATTCATGAAAATTGATTAATTCTATAGTGCTGATACCCATTCTTCCATAGCTACTAATGCATGATAGTCAATTCAGTGTTGGGTTATCATCGAGTATAATAATAAAAGCTAAAGATGATCAAAATGAAATAACATTGCAAAAAAAAAAAGGAAAAGAAACGAAAACTTTTTCAGTATTGCAGTAATTTACTGCAGTAAAGCTAAGCAATGGTAGCGAAAAGGTGCAATTTTGTAAAGTTAAGAGGTATGGTGATAGTTTGTTACTTTAGTTAAGAGGTATGGTCAGACTGGACAAAGTTGGTCTTCCTTGTTTTCATATATAACTGTTTTCTTCTTCCCTAGGTCATGATCAAACTCTTATATGCTGTCTATTTTAGTTGGTTTAGGATTGTGACTTTGAATGGCTTCAGTTTTTGTGGGTTTCAAGTTTTAGTTTTATGGGTGTTTTGAATTCTTACTCGTTTGTTTTGGTCTTATATTGGTGGAAATACTGGATGATGGATTCAACGAAATTTTGGTTGCGTTTATTATTTGTGGTGTGATTTTGGATCGGTTGAATAGGGCTTGGATGGTGTGGGCTTGCAGGTGGTGGTGCTATTCTATAAAGTTACTTTACCTTTGCAGGTAGTGGTGCTATTCTATAAAGTTAACTTTACATTCAACCGCTCTTACAATTTAATGGCATCTAATGCATTTGGTGCTCTGGTGTGAACTGTGGACAAGAGGATTTCTATTTTTATGGCTTTGTCCTTTATGAAGATGCGATGGATTTTGATAACTATGATTACCAATAATTATACCAATGATTATAGAATTTACTGTACTACTGATCAGGTTTCAATTTTATGGCTTTGTCCTTTATAGAGATGAGATGGATTTTGATAGCTATGATTACAAATAATTGTACCAATAATTAGGGAATTTACTGTACTACTGCTTAGGTTGCTGATCAGGTTACTTATGCTCTGGGTTATGTTAAGGACAATTTAGTTAACAATGGTTGGAAAGTTCTTTCTATAAGCTTAAATTCTATTTGGCAGTCTAAGTATATTTTATTAGTGAGGGATAACTATGATATTATGTTGGCCGTGACAGTTGTCCTTATTACCATAAATCTGACTACTGTTCTTTCAAACATGTCAGTGGCATGCTTCATGGCGCATCACATTAAAATATGGCACGATATTTGCGCCATGCATTAGCAATTACGCATGATACAAGGCGTAAATGGTGCAAGCTATTTTGTTAACATTTTATAAATTTCAAATTATAAATTATAATTAAAACTTTTAAGGTTTATGTATTATTATCATAACTAATTATTACTTAACTAAACATCAAATTAACAAAATATCAACAATAGTTTAAAGGATTTAACATTTTTGTAGGATTTAAAGCTATTATTTTTTTAAATTTGGCTGGATTTAGGCTAAATAATACTTAAATCCTGCCCAAATCTATTGAGGTAAGTTTATGTAGGATTTAAAATTATCATTTTTGTTGTTTGACATTATTTTTATGCCTAAATTTTGCTCTAACCAACTAATTATTTGTTATTTAATGGTATTTAATATATATTATTTTACATTTTGCGTCATGTTTAAAATGGCGTGCGTCGCGTTATGCGTCATGCCTCCACAGGGAACTTTGCACCGTGGTGATTCGTCAGTGTCAAGTATGTGTTCTTTAAAGTATTATAAAGAACTTTTTTGGTAATTTGACCAAATTGAGCGGTTGTTTTAGTAGCTTCTTCAATTGTTTGCCTAAATACAAATACTGCATTTATCTAAGCTATAAATTATTCATCTTTCCCCCTGTTGCTGCTATGGTAATTTTGTTTCTGGGTCTGACACGATTTATTGCTTTTATATTGGATATTTATGCACCCTGAGTTTTCTGATTCATTTTGTTATCCATTTTGGCATTGTCAATTTTGGTGTTGTTGGTTTTAAGTTTGGAGTGGATGGGCTTTCTTTGATGTTGGGAGAGTTTTGTCTTGTTGCAGTTTATCTTGTTTTCACTTAGACTCTAACTTGCCCTACTGCACTATGTTGTATTTCTTTTTCTATTGGTTGGTGACCCTATCTTTTGTGGGATCTCTGTTTTCCCCATTGGTTTCTGGTTATTTATATTGTTTGGAAGGTTTTTTTTTTTAATTTTATTTCTTATTAAATCTATGTTATGGTTTATGGTGAGTGTTAATTGTACCTTCAGGTTTTTCTTGGATCACGTTGCATCTTTTCATTGTGCCGAAATGGAGAACAGTGGAGTTTAGTTTCAAAGAAGCATCTCTTCAATTAGTACATCAACTCAAACTCTTGATTCACTTGGTGTAACTGGAAGACCAAGCAACCCTTCAGAATTTGTTAATCACAGTTTGCTTTAAACGGACATGCTCTTATTTATTAGCTAATCTGTTATGATGACTTTTCACATCATCGTTAATCTTTTTCCGACTATTTTTTCTTGGCTTTTTTCTATTATGAATTTTTTTTTCTTTTAATCTCTTGATTGTTAAGATCATGTTGAAGCATGTAAAAACAAAATTAAAAGAAAAGATGAAAACTTAAATAGAAACATTTTCCCGGTAGTAACTTGAATAAAGCGTGTTAGCAAATGTTGATCAACAATAACCTTTATGTGAGAGAAAATTCATAAAATTAAACTAATGTCATTTATATTTTGTTGTTTAAGAATTAGCTAACGAATAGGCTGTCTCTATACTAATGCTAAGTGCATGGTCATCAAATTGCTGAACAACAATCTTGTTCATGTTTGATAGGTATGTTCATGAACAAGATCTACTTGTTCATGTTTGATAAATTATTTGATTTCAGTGTTCATTAAGAAGATTGTTCATTAAAAGTATTATTTATGAGCTCGACAAACTACTTGTTTATGGGCTCGATAAGCTTGTTCGTTTTTGGGCTTGATAAGCTTGCTCGTTTATAGCTCGTTTAAAGCTTGATAAATATAAAAAGAACCGAACTTGAACTTCCTTCATTTTAAATGAACTAAGCTTGAACATAAATGAAAAAGATTGAATAGAGCTCAAACATGCCCTTAGCAAACAAGCTCAAATAGGGGCAAACACATACTCAGCTCTGCGTGGTTCATTTACATTCCTGGTATAATGGTAATATATGTATCAAATACAGTTTTAATTAGATTTGATGATATCTTGATTTCACAGATACACAGGGAGTAAGCCATGTCCAGGAACCCGGGTGAGTAATAAACAATAACACCTTATTTAGTTTTATTTTTTCAACATTTCATATTTTTTTGCTTTTTTGAGCTTCTTGTTTAATTATTTGCACATCTTTTATAGATACTGTATTTATCTGAGCTATAAACTTTGATCAATTTGAGCTGTTGTTTTGGTAATTTAATCAATTTGAGCGTTTATTTTAGTATATTCTTTAATTGTTTGCCTAAATACAAATATTACATTTATATGAGCTTTAAATTATTCATCTTTTCCCCTGTTGCTGCTATGGTAATTTTGTTTATGGGTCTGACATGATTTATTTCTTTTATATTGGATATTTATGCACCCTGAGTTTTCTGATTCATTTTTTTATCCATTTTGGCATTGTCAATTTTGGTGATGTTGGTTTTAAGTCTGGAGTTGATGGGCTTTCTTTGATGTTAGGAGAGTTTTGTCTTGTTGCAGTTTATCTTGTTTTCACATAGACTCTGACTTGCCCTACTGCACTATGTTGTATTTCTGTTTCTGTTGGTTGGTGGCCTTATGTTTTGTGGGTCTCTGTTTTCCCTTTTGGTTTCTGGTTATTTATATTGTTTGGAAGGTTTGTTTTTTTATTTTATTTCTAATTAAATCTATGTTCTAGTTTATGGTGAGTGTTAATTGTACCTTCAAGTTTTTTTTGGATCATGTGACATCTTTTCATTGTGCTGAAATGGAGAACAGTGGAGTTTAGTCTCGAAGAAGCATCTCTTCAATTAGTACATCAACTCAAACTCTTGATTTGCATGGTGAAACTAGAAGAGCAAGCAACCCTTCAGAATTTGTTAATCACGGTTTGTTTTAAACCGACATGCTCTTATTTTTTAGCTAATTTGTTATGATGACTTTTCACATTATCGTTAATCTTTTTCCAACTATTTTTCCTTGGCTTTTTGCTATTATGATTTTTTTTTTCTTTTAAGCTCTTGATTGTTAAGTTCATGTTGAAGCATGTAAAAAATGAAAATTAAAAGAAAAGATGAAAGCTTAAATAGGAACATTTTCCTGGTAGCAACTTGAATAAAGCGTGTTAGCAAATGTTGATAAACAATAACCTTTTTGTGAGAGAAAATTCATAAAATTAAACTAATGTCATTTATATTTTGTTGTTTAAGAATGAGCTAACCAATAGGTTGCCTATGTACTAATGCTAAGTGCATGGTCATCAAATTACTGAACAACAATCTTGTTCATGTTTGATAGGTATGGTCATGAACAAGATCTACTTGTTCATGCTAGATAAATTATTTGTTTCGGTGTTCATTAAGAATATCGTTCATTAAAAGTATTATTTATGAGCTCGATAAGCTTGGTCGTTTATGGGCTCGATAAGCTTGGTCATTTATGGGCTCGATAAGCTTGTTCGTTTTTGGGCTCGATAAGCTTGCTCGTTTATAGGCTTATTTAAAGCTTGATAAATATAAAAAGAACCGAACTTGAACTTCCTTCATTTTAAATGAACTAAGCTTGAACATAAATGAAAAAGATTGAATAGAGCTCAAACATGCCCTTAGCAAACAAGCTCAAATAGGAGCAAACACATACTCAGCTCTGCTCGGTTCATTTACATTCCTGGTATAATGGTAATATATGTATCAAAAACAGTTTTAATTAGATTTGATGATATCTTGGTTTCACAGATACCCAGAGAGTAAGTCATGTCCAGGAACCCGGGTGAGTAATAAACAATAACACCTTATTTAGTTTTATTTTTTTAACATTTCATATTTTTTTGCTTTTTTGAGCTTCTTGTTTAATTATTTGCACATCTTTTATAGATACTGTATTTATCTGAGCTATAAACTTGATCAATTTGAGCTGTTGTTTTGGTAATTTAATCAATTTGAGCGTTTATTTTAGTATCTTCTTCAATTGTTTCCCTAAATATAGATACTACATTTATCTGAGCTTTAAATTATTCATCTTTCCCCCTGTTGCTGATATGGTAATTTTGTTTATGGGTTTGACATGATTTATTTCTTTATATTGGATATTTTTGCACCCTAAGTTTTCTGATTCATTTTGTTATCCATTTTGGCATTGTCAATTTTGGTGATGTTGGTTTTAAGTCTGGAGTTGATGTGTTTTCTTTGATGTCAGGAGAGTTTTGTCTTGTTGCATTTTATCTTGTTTTCACATAGACTCTGACTTGCCCTACTGCACTATGTTGTATTTCTGTTTTTGTTGGTTGGTGGCCCTATGTTTTGTGGGTTCTCTGTTTTCCCTTTTGGTTTCTGGTTATTTATATTGTTTGGAAGGTTTGTTTTTTTATTTTATTTCTAATTAAATCTATGTTCTAGTTTATGGTGAGTGTTAATTTTTTTTGGATCATGTTACATCTTTTCATTGTGCTGAAATGGAGAACAGTGGAGTTTAGTCTCGAAGAAGCATCTCTTCATTTAGTACATCAACTCAAACTTTTGATTCGCATGGTGAAACTAGAAGAGCAAGCAACCCATCAGAATTTGTTAATCACGGTTTGTTTTAAACCGACATGCTCTTATTTTTTAGCTAATTTGTTATGATGACTTTTCACATTTTCGTTAATCTTTTTCCAACTATTTTTCCTTGGCTTTTTGCTATTATGATTTTTTTTCTTTTAAGCTCTTGATTGTTAAGTTCATGTTGAAGCATGTAAAAAATGAAAATTAAAAGAAAAGATGAAAGCTTAAATAGGAACATTTTCCTGGTAGCAACTTGAATAAAGCGTGTTAGCAAATGTTGATAAACAATAACCTTTATGTGAGAGAAAATTCATAAAATTAAACTAATGTCATTTATATTTTGTTGTTTAAGAATGAGCTAACCAATAGGCTGCCTATGTACTAATGCTAAGTGCATGGTCATCAAATTACTGAACAACAATCTTGTTCATGTTTGATAGGTATGGTCATGAACAAGATCTACTTGTTCATGCTAGATAAATTATTTGTTTCGGTGTTCATTAAGAATATCGTTCATTAAAAGTATTATTTATGAGCTCGACAAACTACTTGTTTATGGGCTCAATAAGCTTGTTCATTTTTGGGCTCGACAAGCTTGCTCGTTTATAGGCTTGTTTAAAGCTCGATAAGTATTAAACGAACCGAACTGGAACATCCTTCATTTTAAATGAACTAAGCTTGAACATAAACGAAAACGATTGAATAGATCTCAAACATGCGCTTAGCAAACAAGCTCAAACAGGAGCAAACACATACTCGGCTCAGCTCGGTTCATTTACATTACTGGTATAATGGTCACATATGTATCAAAAATGGTTTTAATTAGATTTGATGATATCTTGGTTTTACATATGCTTTGAGAGTAAGCCTTGTCCAGGAACCTGGGTGAGTAATAAACAATAACATCTTATCTAATTTTATCTAAACTAATGTCCCAAGGCTAACCAAGAGACGGGGGGGGGGGGGGGGGGGGGGGGGGGGGGGGGGGGTGAATTAGTAATTTTACAAATTTAAACCTTCTTGGATTTAAAATTTTGAAACCGATGAATTATTTGTAGCAAGTTTTAAAAACTATTTTTCAACCATAAAAAATAAAAACGCAGAAATTATATATGCAGCAAAAATAAAAAGACACAAAGGTTTATTGTGGTTCGGTCATACACGACCTACATCCACTTCCTGAAGCCTTCAACTTTAGGTATTGCACTATACCAAAGTGACTCTCTTTTTGCCCCCACAACTAGGCAGAGAAACCTTCATCAAATCTCTTCCACTAATCCCTAGTGCGGTAGAGAACCGTCGTCCTTTTACACCCTCCAAGTGTAGGCAGAGAACCTTCGTCCTTTTACAACCGCTAAGTGTAGGCAGAGAACCTTCCGTTGTTCACACTCTCCAAGTGTAGGCAGAGAAACTTTGGCTGTTCACACTCTTCGAGTGTCGATAGAGAACCAGATCTTCTTGAAAGATCTTCACACGAGAAATTTAGAAGTACAAGAGAAAAGAGTGAATAAAACACAAAACACACACAGAGATCCTTACCCTTGAGTAACCAAGTGAACCTTTCACGCTCCAATAGGAAGAAATCTCCTTCAAACACTCTCGCTTACTCTCTTCTTCAATTTACCTTTACTATTCACGAAGAACAAGTGACAAAAACATTAAAGGTCAGTTTTTAGTGGACCTTTTATAGAAAAGGTACAAAAAACCATCCATAAAATTGAATTTTTCAAATTTGAGCGTCCACAATCGTACCTTACGATCGTAATTCGTACGTACAAATAGTACAAAAACTGTTGCGTATGATCTCAATGTGAATCGGTACGAACTGCCTTCATACCTGATCATTGTTCGGTACGAATTGTGTTCATCAGGTATGAACAGAATAAATGTCAAAAATCATTTGTACGAACGGGCAGGATGAAATAAACAAAAGCAAATCAGAGGCCATCATCCTGGTACGATCAATAATGATTGTCCATACAAACTTCATTCAAACACAATCCAAAGGCCATCGTCCCGGTACGATCAACAATGATCGTTGTACGATATTTGCTTGTGATGGATCCAGAGGCCATCATATCGATAGTTCGGTACAATCATAAATGATCGTCTGTACGATCTTCTTCGGTCGTGCACGATCCAGAGGCTATCGTACCGCTACGATCAATAATAATCTTTCGTACGATCTTCATTCGTGCAGGATCCAGAGGCCATCGTCTCGATACGATCCTAATTATCATCTGTATGATTTTTACTTAGAATTTTTTTTAACATTTTTCGTTCGCTTCATTGCTCATTGGGGAAAATAATTGACCAAATCGTCCCGTACAAAATATGTTCGTATTGTACGATCAGCTTAAAAATATGAATTTTAAAACTCTCCCCCAATGTGTGCTCAGTTACTCAATTACTACCTCACTCTCTCAGACTTAATAGAATGAAAAATATAGACTTCAATTTATAATACACTCTAAACTGATCATGATTTGAAGTCTTCAACCATCCAGAGTATGATTTCCCTAAAATGTTAGTACACACAAGAGCAAAACAATTCTTCCAAAATGTGTTAGGAGAAATAATTAAAACAATAATATTTGGAATCATAAAAAACATATAAGTTGCGCGAATGTCAAACATGCAAAGCTAGGTAGCAAGTATATGTTATGTTCATGTAAATTGCTTCAGCTTCGGCTGCTTCAACTTTGCTTCTTTGTGTCAAGTCATGTTGTTTGTGGCAAACGCAATAATCTTTCTTCCCTTTTGACCCTATTTCGGCTTCAATTACTTCGTGAGAAGTAGAGTATTGAAAGTTTCATTCCAATTGGAACTCGTAGCAAACATAACAATCTTTCTAGTGTTGCTTTGTCTTTGTTGTCCTCAGCGGTTAAAGGAAAAGAAAAGAAAAGAGGATAAAAAATATGAATAAATGATTACCTATAGCCAAATCCTATTCAAATCTTATTGCAATCAGCGACCCATGCTCTATTCAAATGGCTCCAAAATGTCATTTCTCGTGTCTCCTCTCTCAGAGCGCGTGACAGGCCTTCAGCTCTTCTTAAGCAAATGAAACCCCAGGAAATCTGGGCTCTTCTCCGTCACTTCTTCTCATAGGTGAAAGCCCCGTAAGCTTCCGACTCCAACCCAAGGATCTCCCTATCCAGCCTTCTTCTCTTGCCGACCACAATCCCCAAGCCAAACTTGAAACCTCCAGAAGCCCCCTAGACATTTCTTTCATTAGATCAAGCTGCACCTCTCGATCTCCAAGACTTTACCACGACCCTACAGTAGTCGAAGCCATATCAGCTCGCAAACTCCTATAGCCCTGATGCCTTGCCCGACCTCTGATCCTTTTGATCCAGAGAGAGAGAGAGAGAGAGAGAGAGAGAGAGAGAGAGAGAGAGAAGAAGAAGAAGAAGAAGAAGAAGAAGAAGAAGAAGAAGAAGAAGAAGATTTCTCCCTACCTCAACCGAGCATCCTCCGACCTCCACACTTTGCCGCTAAATTCGATGCCTCCCCTTGCTCTGAACTCGATCGATCTCCACTCCGACCTCCAAGCCTATCTCTTCCTCTCGGTCAAACCCTTAGCCTCTTATGACCGAGCTCCGGTCGCTACTACAGACCAACCCTTACCTGTAGTTGGAACTTCCTACAAGTCGCCTCTATCCAAGCCCTTTCTATTTAGTTATACTTCTTATTTTATTTTATTTAAGTATTAATTATTTTAATTATTATTATTATTATTATTATTATTATTATTATTATTATTATTATTATTATTATTATTATTATTATTATTATGGTTATTATTATTTTATAGTGATTATTAGTTTTAGTTATTAGTATTATATATGTATATTTGTATGTGTGTGTGTTTTTGTGAGAGGATGATAAAAAAAAAAAGAAAGTAAAAAAAGAAAAGAGAAAAGAAAAGAAAAAAATATAAAAAAATGACGAGGGAAATATTTTTGTACATTTTCATTGTCACCCCGTTGTCGTCACCCCTACGTGAAGGTATAATTTTCTAAACTCAAATCCCGCATTCAACATTCGTGTCTAGCCGAAAAATCGCCCATAGACGCTTTTCTCTAGCGTGGTGAGAAAGAAACTTGGTGCAACAACTTCGGCGAGGCGGGTAGGTCATATACAAACTTTTTGTAATATGGTGGGTACAATCTTAAGTACCCATACACGGCTTTGTACCTGCGGGAAAACAACTGCTTTTTTTTTTTTAAACAGGTACTGAAGATCCATACACAACTTTCTCTGGCGTGGTGGGGTTGAAGATTTCAAGGCCGCGATGTCCAAGGACACATACTGTACAATCTTTTCTCTAGCGTGGCAGGAGGACCGGTTTTCTATAGTTTCCCCTAAACGAGGGAGAGGTCGGGAGGCTGCCAAAATTTCGGGTGAACATAAGATCACACTTGGACTTGATCGAACTCAAGGGACAACAGGACTTGTGAACTTGAACTCAAATAAACTAGGCAAAGAACTTGAACATAAATATAATCTGGACCTAAATGAATCCGCACCTAAATAAATCACAAGGACTTGAATCGACTTTGGATTACACAAGACATTGAATTTGAGTTAAACTCATTTGACTCCGACTTGACTCAAATGAACTTGGTGCAAGGAGTTTCAACTTGAACTTGAACTTCTACTCAAACTCAGTCTAGAACATGAACCTGCACATATAATGACAAAGAACTTGGACTCGAACTTGTGAATCTTTGAACATAATTTGAACTTGATTGAATACAACAGGAGACAAGTGAACTTGAATCAAACTCAACTAGAAAGAACTTGATCTGAAATTGGACTTGAGAAGAACTTTATTTGAGCATGACTTGAACAATTGGGACACGAATAAAGAACTTGTACTTTGACTAAAAAGGACTTGGACTCTAATCTAGAAGGGAACAACAATAAGCACGAGTCTAACTTGAACTTGAACTTGCAAACGTTTAAACATCAAAAGATTTACAAATTTGGACTTTAACTAGATTTGAACTTAATATAAGAACTTGAATTCAAGTCAACAAATAAACAGGGGACCTACTCAAACAAAACTTGAATGAACTTTAATTGAATAAGGCTACACTAAACTTGACAACTTGTTAATCGTTGTGTATGAAGAAATTGGAGGAAAATATAACTCGATCGATAATCAATAATGACACAAATGAACATATCAGTTTGCTTACTAACAACAAAGTCACCCTTATAATTAATACATTAGGGATGCATACAATGGTTCCCACAAGTGCTGAAAGATACGATTACAAAGCCAGTAATTTGCCAATCAATGTGTATAATAAAATTGAAGGGAACGAGTAATTTGATTGCAAGTAAAACATTCCAAAGTCCAATGTGCACTGTAAATCATCTATAAATGTTCATGGTTAGTGTACAACACTCATAGAAACTTGCAAGCAAACACATCAAACAACAAAAAGGTTTGTCATGCATATGATGAATCTTTCATGATTGATGATAGAAAGTGGCAATCATTAATTGACAAACAAGCATATTCGTGCTCTTGTGAATAATGATAGTGGACAAACTATAATTATGGAAACTTCCCTATGACTAATGCCAATCATCTTTCAACTATACACAGGTCCTTATGAACACCGAAGGACATGCGGATAAAATGCGATGTTCCAATGTTGACTAAAAAAAAGAAAAAAATGGAAAAAAGTACAATTTCATTAAACAAAGGCATCTTTTCACACTACAATCTGGGGCCCATTGCACATGGTTACTTGCACAAACGAAGAAACTCTTCATACCCATAACTCCATTCAGTAAAGTCAATCAATAAAAGAGAAAAAGAAACCGAACAAGGGGTACTAACGCTCTCTGTTCAAAATCTCGCCTCTTGTTCAAGAGCCTCCAACTTCTTCCCACTGTTGATCAAATGCTTGATACCTCTCGGCCCTGTGTGACTCGTCTCTGATGATCGCCCCAAAGCCCTAATCCCTTCGGTGTCGTTTCCCTCTATGTGTATCTAATCTACTTGCCTCGATCCGACCCCCCAATCCACTCCGAACATGTCTGATGCCTCACATTCATCGCACGTTCTCTATGATGATGACACAGGAAAGTTCTTTGCAACCCTCCAATAGAGGTTAAAGGGATTACCTTCAGTCATTAATGCACAACAACTTGTGGGCCATGCTTCTGCATGGATTGACTCTAGAAACAAGGATAGTTTTTTCTAATGGTCAAGGTGTACAGAATAAAAGAGCTCAAAATATCCTTGTAGAAAAATCTTCTCTAACTAATTATTATTAATATGAGAGTCTACAACACATTATTGATATTAAAATGCTTGTTTCTCTAACTCCATTTCACATATAAGTCCAAAATTGATTTTAGTCTCCTATCGATTTACATTTGCTTATATATTTAAGTATCTAAACTGCTGTCCACTACAATCGAAAACAACAAAATGAACAATACATATGTAAACCGATGGATATATATATATATATATATATATTTCTTAACAAACAAGCATCAAATTTAAGACCTTGCATTGTCGACTTTAAGTCTGGTCGAGATGGTTTTAAATACAAGACCTCGTACCATCAATTTTAAATCCAGTCGGGAAGAATTTAAATTGAAGACCTCATGTTGTCGACCATAGGTCCGACCGAGATGGTTTAAATCAAAGACCTTAGGTTCGGGTTAGAAGAAATTACGATAAATGCCATCCCGATTTCTCCTTCAGTGCGGAAAGGATGTCGGGAGGCTGCCGAAATTGCTCAACGAGTTTATTAATTTTTTTTTTAATTTTGAGAATAGTTGAATTGGGAAATTTATCAATTGATTAATCAAATCAAAATTCAATAAATATCATAAAAAAGATGCAAAATTCAAATTGTTAATTTAAAATCAAACTGAAATAATTAATGATTTTAGTATTTAAAAAAAGAAATTTGTCATCTTTTAAAAATAGAAACATGTAATGAGGGAATGTAGATTTGCTTTGAGATTCTCAAGTTAATCCAAGCAAGATGCATACTGGCTGCATGGTTTAAAATTGCGCAATATGAGGCTCGTCTTGAGGCCCTCCTTTGCGCAATTCCAGTAAAAAACGCATCGATGCTTACGCCTCGAGTTTTTTTTATGAGGCTTGCGCCTCAACTTGGTTGAGGCTTACCTCGCCTCACTGGCATGAGGCTTACGCCTCATGCTATATATATTAAAACTTACATAAATCTTGAAGTAAATGCCAGACATTAGGCTCTATAGGAGAGGAGGAAGGGGAGAGAGCAGTTCATCATAATGATGATTCAAATGAAGATCCCCTTAGTGATGACAGAGTTGATGACTTATGAGTTCTTATGTGATATGTCATTGCTATTTGTTTTTGGAAATTGGAAATATATATTAATGAAAAGGATACTGGATTTGGGAAAGATAGAATTTTGAGTTGAACTATATTTCACGTTGTCTTATTAGTGGGATATTTTGATTTCAATTCACATCTTATGCTTTTTTATGTTTTATATTATTCACTCATTAATATATTAAAAATTTATCATTTTATGTTTACACAATCTTTTGATTTTGAGGCTTACGCCTCAAAACGCCTTGAGCCTTACGCCTCGCCTCACGAATGAAAAATGCCTCAATACCCGAATACGCAATTTTAAACATTGGATACAAATATAGGAAATTTATTTTAACTAAAAAATAAACCTTATCCTTCAGCAAGAATAACAACAATGATTTAACTAATCTAATCAATCCTCAATTTTTCTAGTTAACTTATTCTGCGACATCCTACTAGAGCTTAAACAATGGCAGAAAGTGAGAATATCTGCTTGTTGAAGAATTAGAAATTATGAAATTACAAAAATATGTGATGATACTCTTGATTGCATAAACTTATTCCATTTTTTTAATTTAAAATTCAAAGTTCATGGCAAAACATGGAACTCTGGGACGTAGTGGATTTATAAGGAAAACAAATGGTAGTATAAGGCTCATCATGGCCACTTTTATTGGATTCCTTAATAGCTTTTAAATGGAATTTCATTTCCATCTATTAACATAGCCAAGCTTCAGTTCCCTTATAGTATTGCTTCTTATAATGAAGATAATAATTTGGGCATCCTAGTCTATAGGGTTAGGTTGTAAGACCCACCAATGGGCCACTTTTAAGTGAAGTCGTAAGTCCCATGTGTTAGGGATACTTTTAAAATAAAGTATAACAACCCTAACAATCCTACAAATAACTAACGGGCTACTTTCTATGAAAGCTATAAGTCTCAATCTAAATCAAATACTTGGGTTACTTTCTACGAAAATTATAAATCCCAATCTAAATTTAAATCTTCGGGCAACTTCTAAGTGAAGCCATAAGACTCACGTTTTAGGAAAATTATTAAATGAATTGCAATGACCCTAAAACCCAAATCTAACTAAAAAAAATTGAATTTAAACCTATGAGCATCTTGGTCTAAAGGATTAAGTTATAAGACCCGCTTTTCAGGCTACTTCCTAAGGGAAGCTATAAGTTCTACCTAAATAATAAAAATCCCCAAGCAGCCTTGTTGTAGAGTCAAGTTGTAAGACCCATCCCTAACACATGGGACTTACGACTTCACTTAAAAGAGATTTAATCGAACCGAGCAACGATTAGCTCGTCGAACATTTGGTTTGCTTGCGACCCTAATACTAGCAACTCAAGTGACGCGACATCTCCTTATTCATTACCTTATAAAGTCAAGAGTCTGCGTCTCCATTCTAATTTTTAGGCATGTTGGTGGAATTTTACAATCTCTCCATATGAAAGTAAAATTGAAATTGCACTGATGGGGGATAATGTTTTTCATTTACAAATGGAAATCATATATGTTGCCTCATCTGCACCATGAAATATATTTTAAATGGCCTAATCATATGGCATTTTTCAAGATTAGTGACATTCCCAATATGTAGTAGTGTGCTGAGATTATCTCGTTTATGAGTGAAAAGTTGTGAGGGCAATGATGGTGATGATTTAGAGTTTAGAATTCAACCATTGATTACACATGGAAATTATGAAATATTGCTATGTTTCCCATGATATGGCATGTCTGGATGGGCTGGAGCATCTCCGGCAACCACATCTTCCATTGCATGGGAATTAAAGTGTTGCAAGGCTCTTCTACTTATCTTATGTCAGGGTTTCATTATCATCTAAGCCTTCATTTTTTTTGTTCGTTTTTTCTTCTTCTTCTCCAACAACTTATTCTTGCTCATTACTCTTGAAGCTTAGTTATTTTGGTTGTTGTGCCTAGCTCCCTAATTATTTATTCACTAATAAAGTCATCTCCAACTTCTATTGCTATGACTGTGACAGTATATCCATCATCAATTCTCACTGTTTAGCATTGCTATGTTTCTCTGGCTATTAGATGATGAATTTCTTTTGGAGAGGCCGCGACAATTATTGCTAACCATTGACAATTTGGTTATGTTTGATTCTTACTCTACTCTATTAATGAGGCATCAAGGATGGCATGAACCTACTTCTATTTAGCTGTTTACCTGCTTGTTTTAACTTTGTGTCATATTCTTTGCAGCAGTAGGAGCAGGAGGCATTTGTTTTTGAACAAGCTTGCAATCACATTATTGTTGTTTGTTTTTTAGTATTTTTAGTATAAACCGATATATGTTTGCAAAAATATGCTTTTGCAATCTCTACTTGCTCTTTTTTATGAGGTGGTGAACAGTATGATGAAAGTTTTAATCTACTGCTGAATATTCTTATTTCTCAACGAAGTAAATATGTCAAACAAATTTTATTGTCGGTCATAAGTGGTGTATCCTATATTTAGTGGTTTATTTCATCATGGGCATCATTTTTTGGGATTTTATTGTTTTTATTTATGATGGGTGGCGCTGCCTTTATGTTGGATTCAAGAAATTTAGCTTGTGATGTTGAAAATAATGCTACTGCTCTTTATATCTCTATGTATGTTAGTTTCATTTTTTATGCATTGGTGATTGATCAAAAAGGTTTTCAAAGGGAAACCAGTGCTGCTAAATATTTATTTTCAAGGATTAGATCTTAATGATTGATGAGATGTTTTCCACTGATGATTCGAGCCGCCTCTATCTTCATCACTCATTACCTCGGAGTATGTCAGTTGTGATATATATATATATATTAAGTCCTTCAAAAATAAAAATAATTTTCTTTGAAACTAGGCTCTGAAATAATTTTTTTTAGAATTTTAATTATTTGTTCACTTTTAATATTAAATTAGTATTTTATTGAATATTATACCAAAAAAATAATAATACTTTCAAAATTAAAGAAAAAACCTTTTTTAAATTTTGATTCAAATAATTACCTTAAGGTGATTATTTTAGATTAGGGGTAATGTAATATGTTTTATTTCTTTTGGATAATTCTAACAACCTAATATTTGAATATTTGGTTAATTTCTAGGTAATTCCAATTCAAAAAAAAAAAAATCCAACTAACCCTTATTTTGATCTCTTTCAAATTATTAAATAGCTTGAACTTTTTCATATTATAATTTTTTTTATTATGTAAAATCAATTTTAAAATTATATATTATTAAATCTCAAAAGTTTTGAGTGGGGTCTTGATAATCCTAACCATGATCTAAGCTATTTGAGTATGAACAATGGGGGATGGCTAGTGAACAAACAACTAACCTAGCATTTAATGTAACTTTGTATATTGTTCCTTTTTCTTTATTTTTATTTCTTGCATGTGTAGGATTACACACACTACTTAGTTTAGGAACTTCTTAATTTAATGACATGAGTGCTATCTTTGTGTACTTGCATATGTGATGTGTAAGGGTTAGTGATTTTGATTCAATTCCACACAATTTAGAAACACCTTTAAGGACAAAAATTAAGAACTTGCATAGAAAACTTAGAAATTTGTTATAATTAGGATGTATCTTCCCTTGACTTCGAGACTTTGAAAAAATAAACTTAGTAATATCACCCACCCAAATTATTTCACTAATTTTTGGAGATCATTAGGCATCCTAATCAATCTATTTAGAATTAATCCCTTAATTAACCCTTTAGCCTTAATAAAAGTCTAATAAATCAAGATTAATTCTTAAAAGTCCCTAAAGTACCTCTAATTGACCCTAATTAATTCCTAAATCTGTAGAAGTTAAAATCCCTTTAATTTGACATTAAAATCCACTTTAATCTAATTTTAATCAAAATCAATGTTTAATCAATTTTTAATTAATTAAAATTATTAAAAATCCAAAAAATTCTTTAAAAACTTGCTGATACCTCCTTAGATCATTTATGATCTTTGGAGTTGATTTCAAGAAGTTTAAGACTCATGGGTTCAAATCACTAAAAAGGATCCTTAATTGAAACAATTAAATTAATCTAATAAATGCCCAAATTTTTAAAATTCATAACTAATTATATAAAATTTCAAATCAGCCAAACTCAGTGGCTCATGATTCTAATTAAAATCTAGTATTTTTTTTTAAAATGTCAAACCTCCAAAATTTGGTCAAAGTCAAAAAGTCAATATTTTGGTCAACCTTAGGTCAAAATTGAGTCAAAACTTCTAAAAATAATAACTTTTCATATAAAACTCCAAATTGAGTGTGCTACATGTCAACTCATAATAAGGCTTAGTATTTATTAAAATTTTGAAACTTATATAATTCATTCTAATTCTAAAAATCAACTTTTAACCCCTAAGTTAACATATCTAGATAATTTACTAAAACCCATTAATGCATTCAAACTCCAGGATTTTCTATTTTGGTTAATAAAATGCTCAACCAATCTTTTAAAATCAGTAATCAACTCTCATTAATATTAATCCACTCCTTTAATTTTAACCAATTTAAATTAACTTAATCAACCCTCATTACTACTCGGTAACCCTTGCCTACGAGGCTATTAGCTTAGCCCCAAGAAAGGTGAAATAAACTTCACGGTCTTTGTGTGAAATAAAGGTAGTAATTATTTAATCCTTAAAATATATATAAATGAAATTTTTAATATATTAATATTTAAATTCTAACATAAATCTCCCTTTAAGCCTTATCAAATCCAAAATTTTAGATAACTTTAATTAACCACCCAACTTAAGATCTATCTCAGCCACACGACCTTTTACACACACTTTAGATGGTTTGCTAGGACAACCAACTCTAGATCTAAGTTAGGCTAATATTTACTTTTCTGCTATGTGCCAGATTTTTTGTGATTTTACTGCATTATGGATGAAATTGCCTTGTTGTGCCTGCTTATTTTTTACTGCACTCTATGGATGATTGATGTGTTTGGCGACTGGATTACTTTTAGGATATGAACGATCTGGATGTTCACATAGTTTTCTGCAGATGACCACGTTCATGCAGGACAATAAAGTGGGCTAAATAATTAAAATTCAATTATAAAAATGCTTGCACACGTGCTTCAGCTGCTAAGTCCCCCAAGTAATAAAAAGAGCATGACCAGTGTGTTTATTTATTTTTCTACATACATATAACTGCTTGGAAATATTTTTGATTTATTAACTACTTAGGATAACCCTATCGGAGAGTCTAGAATTTTTTTATTTATATACAAATGTAATTTGTGCAAGTGTTAAGTGCTGTGAAAGTGTAGTTTTGAGTTGGGATACATAGGTTCAAATCTTGGATTCCGAAGAGAAAA
This sequence comes from Dendrobium nobile, assembly GCA_022539455.1. Taxonomy (NCBI): domain Eukaryota; kingdom Viridiplantae; phylum Streptophyta; class Magnoliopsida; order Asparagales; family Orchidaceae; genus Dendrobium; species Dendrobium nobile. Next base: position 6,772,952 of record CM039732.1, on the reverse strand, counting down.
TGACACCCCTTAGGGGAATGGTCCTTTTCTATTTAAAAATCCAAATTTGGATCATTGCCTCCTTACCCAAAGAAGAAAGAGTGGCCTTCCCACAAAGGAAGTGCCCTCTTATCCATTTAGGCAGCCTACTACGAAGAATCGAATGAGCTTAAAGAGAAGGAGCCCGAAGGAGAATAAGATTGAAGATTTGAAGACAAGGAGTATCTCGCTCAAAACCACTTGCATCTTTATTAGGTTTAGAATCTGGATTATTGTCAGTGGTGCCCGACCACTTAACTTTCGACAAAACCCTGGTTTGTAATAAGCAAGGTAACTTCGCCTATGGATATTTATTAATTAATTCATTGATATTTGATGTGTTGAGATGATTGCATATATAATTATCTACTAGTTTAGGTTTTGCACTACATTAGTTAGGTTCGGATGACTGTGGTCCAGCATCCAAAATTAGATTTAGAATTCGGGGCATATCTTTGATTATAAGACCCCAACCTTCGGGAATATAATCCCAAATTTCTAGTAAAATGCTCAATTTTAATTAAATATCATTTCAACCCAAAATTTGAAGCCCAACATTCAGATTAAGTTGGGACACTTCTGGATGGTTCTGGAATCTCAAAGTGTCCCCTACTTTTTTTTCTTGGTACAGTTAATAACTGCTTAACCTTGCTCCAATCCCTTTTGAGATTCCAAAATTCACCTCCTTTTTGATATCACTCCTAGAAAATCCAACAAAATTTTGTCACTATTTTAATCAAGAGTCTTTGTGGGGGACTCTACTCCCTACGATGTAATTAATTACAAGGGCTTGCACTTGTTGGAGATTTAAAACCACATACGCTTGATTTTCAAAACTCACTCAACACTTCTTTTGGGAGATATACTTCATAACGATCATTATTATCATAGTTATATGATCATTAACATACAATATTCTCTTTCTCCAAAAGGGATCTATAGTGTGTTAATATCAAGTTTGAAATGAAATTAACTATCTCCTTATCTTAATTACCGTGGCTCGATTTTAGATTAAACCTCATTTTTACCCTCTTAGGGTCATATACGGTTCTCCTTTAAATCAGGATACGATAGCTAAGAGAAAATTTATAATTTTGGAACTAAACCTATTAGGAGATTTTATCTTCACCTTTCGAGGCAATAAATTATCACCAATGGTCCATTCAGCCCCAGAATTAAAATCTAAATATAATTCCAAGTTTCCCAAAAGAAACATTTGAGGCTCAAATTAGTATTCTTTGGAAAAAAATTAACCAACGACGATCGCTATCGTCAAGCCCGAATAACTACTGAATAGTGGTATTTTCTCACTTATGGGAGATATTATTTTTTTCATAAGGTTTTGGGCATGAAATCAATGATAATCTACTTAGGATACCATAATTAGGAATTAGAACGAACTCCATTTTGACCCTTTGAGGTCATATGTGGTTTATCTCAGATCTACTTATGGTATTCAAAGTAGGACTTATAATTTTGGATTTGAATCCTATTTTAAATTTTTATCTCCACTTTTTGAAGTGGTATAATTTTTCTAATAGGATGTTCAATCTTAAAATTCGAGTCTAAAAGTTTATTTCAAAATTTCAAAGAAAATTAAGCATTTCAAAACATGTTTTTAAAATTCCATCAATAAAAAATGGCATGCCCGGTGGGACTAAATCTCTCTCTTCATCTCTAATAGAGACAAAATTTCGTTTCATCGGTAGTCTTAACTACCTTTTCCCATTTCTTTCTTGGGTGAGTGTGGCCAACATCTAAAATAAAATATATATTTACCTCCAAATTTTTTTTAGTTAAATATTGATTCTGATTTTGACCTTCTACCCCCGGGCCAACCAATAGGGTGATAGTGTCAAATCAGATTTTTGAGATATCCTTTTCAATTCTACGAATTTATGTTGATGATTTCTGATTCAATACAAAAATTCTTAAGATTGAAAGAAATTTTAGATATCTTAATTTTGGTATTTAAAACACCTTGGCCTTAACCCCTCACCCCTTTTTTTTACCCTTAGAGGTGGGGAGAGTTAGGCAACCCACTTTACTTGAGCTTTCTCATAATTTCATAAGCCTTCGGGCAAGGGGAAATTCTGCCCGTTGTGTTTTGGAATTTACAAGAAGCCCACCTTAAATCTCATAAAATTCAATCTTTTTAAACTCTCTTTAAATCTCAAGTCATTATATGTTACCCCATAGTATCCTCCTGTGGGCTAGCATGTGCTGTGAAGTTTGATTCTTCCCTAGCACATATCTGGTCTCTTTACCCTACTAATATGTGTTGAGCAACAATTTATACTACTTAGCATGTATTGGAGGGTTTAGATTCTTTTATGAGCCTTGATCTTCTAAGAGAAAAATTATTTTCCTTTCAAAAAAAATCTAATTACAATCCTTTCTTTAAATTTCAGAAAATTTCAAATGGCCAGAAAATTAATCTTCTCTTTCGACCGAGAGTTGTCCTCAATAGTTAATGATCAAGGAAGCACTATATTTTTTGGGATGGGATTCAATACCCTTGAGTTGTCCATGGATGGACACAAGATAGTTAACTTGGATGACAGTAAGGAAGTTCCTCCAATGGTTGAGTTGATTATGGGATCTGCACCCACCTTACCAGTAAACAATGATGAACAGAAACAGTCTGAACCAGTTGTTGAGGTGCCCATTGAAGTTAAGTCCATTTTTAAGGAAGGGTCTAGTTCTAGACTTACTTTTGCTACTAAGAACAAAAGAAAGAACTATCTGAGGAGACTTAAAAAGAAGATCTCCAAAGAAAAGAGAGTCATTCCTTTTAAGACCTTAGCCTAAGTAGAGCCCGAGGCTGCGAAGGAGCTGCATATTCCTGCTTCCTCTCCCCTCCTCAAGGGGAGTCGCTTTTCATCCCCTTGCTGCTGCTCAGGGGAACGAGAGTGCGGCTAGGATTGCTCATTCCCCATCATGCCTAGTTGACTATTCAACCAAGAAGACTCCAAAGGAGAAGCACCTCCATAGGATAAGAATATTATGGAACATAATCTACACCTATGCTGCACAGTCTGGGCAAACCAAAGAGGAGTATGTGAAACAGTTAAAAGGAGTTATCTCCCATCATTTTTAGGAGTTCTTAAAGAAGAAGTGTTTGAAGCAAAGAACTTAACTCCTTAGCCCGTTAGGAGAAATAAGAAGTATGTCCGACAACCTGTCACTTCAGTACTAGTTGACAGGTATCACTGGGTGCCACGCCTTCCATCTTCTAAAATGGAAGGTATTGTGTTGATTGGGTTCGAGAGAGGCCACCGTCCTGCTGGTAGACCCTTGGTACACCCTCCTAGACCCCTAAAGTTGGCCTCAGTGATCGTCAAGCCAAAAGAGGCTGAGATTCGAAGACCTGTAGATGTTAAGGGCAAGAGGCCCAAGTCCCCTGAGAAAAGATTTATGCCTAAGAGAATAAAGTTGGAGATCTTGCCACCACCTCCTAGAACTTCTAAGTTCATCCTTCAACTCCAACGAGTTCCTGCTTGCACTCCTTTGGCCCCAATTGATCTGATGGATGCTCATGTTAGTACTCCAGTTGTCACAGTCGACAGAGCTTCCACTACTAGTTTAGTACATGTTCCAGTCATCACCTCCGCTGCTGTTCCGGTTGATGTTCCCCAAGATCTGTGTGTCATTCCTAGGCTCCCTAATCAGGTATTCAAGGACCTTACTTTGCCAGATGTAGGAGCTATTACCCTCCAAGCTCCTACTTCGCCCCTCAAGGTATGTGTCCCTCACCCGGCAAAGGATCCCACTCTTTTGATTACAAATCCTGGACAATCGAGGAGGAGAGAACTGACCAAGACCAAGAAATGACAGATGAGCCAGCTTCAAAACCTCAACCTGATCCTAACCCAAAACTCACGTACAAAAATCATCTCCAAGTTAGACTCTGAAGAACTCTTTGACATGGCTGAATACAAAGGGTTCTTACCCCTTGATCCTAAATCAATTGAGAATAGACCAGTCGAGGAGGTAGTACATGAGACAAGAAACATTTTGTTGAATAAAGAAGGGATGACCACTTTTGACCCAGACCTGGATGACCTCCTTGGAGAGGAGGATGATTATACCGGTGGTATTTGTATGGTTGAAATCAGGGGGTCCAATAAAGAAGCTGAGCACAACAAGCGTCGGCCTGTTAGAGATGATGATTCACCTGGTGTCGAGTCAGATTAAGATGAGTCCATAAAAGTTAGAGATGAAAACACATAAGAAACTTGGAGACTCAACTGACAAGCATGATGTCACAAGTCAGGGAAATACAGGAACGATTGGACAAGTCACAACAAGAATCTCTTAAAATCCAACAGTCAGCTCGAGAGATCATAGAAAAAGCTAAAAGGGCAGAATCTAGTTCCAAATCCCCTGAGTCAGCACTAGTGATCCGTCCTTGTCCACCAAAAACACCCCTAGGTCAGCCCACAATTTCCATTATTCCTCCAACTCTTCCTTAGAAAGATATTAAACAATTGATTGAGGACCAAGTAAGGGAGGCCTTAGCACTTTCACAAGGGACCGCATCTATTCCAAAGGGTAGACTCTACCCCGAAGAATATGACTCAGTTCCTTATCCAAAGGGCTTTATGCCATCATCATTTAAAATTTTTACCGGAGTTGAAAACCCGAGGAAGCACCTAGCCCACTTCTGAACAAGCTGTTGCAATATAGGAGGGTCAGATGCTCTAATCTTTTCCCAATTTGTAAGTAGTCTTTTTGATATTGCTTTTGAATGGTATGCCAATCTACCCAATGGTTCTATAAGAACCTTTAACAATCTAGAAAATCTCTTTTTAAAGTGATTTTTTGGAGTGCAACAGCACACTACTGTGGGCGATCTCATTGTTGAAAAGAAAAAGCCGAGAGAGTCTCTGATTGAGTACACCTTGAGGTGGAGAAACCTCTCGATGAAGTGTGAACCCCAGTTGCAAGAGTAACACGCCGTGGAGATTCTTTTAAAGAATATCCATGGCTCGATTGCTTTTCTCCTGAAGGGTTTCACCATTAAAATTTTTGAAAAACTTCTGAACAATACTAATAATTTGTAGGAAGAGGCTCCTAGGATGTCATTCTTATGGGATCAGCCCGAAAATAAAAAGGGTCCTAAGCTGGTAAAAACTATTGAGAAGAAAGTTGTGATCTCAGCAATTGACAAAGGAAAGAGGCCAGTTGTTAGTCAGCCTAGCGCTCCGCCACCGCCACAGCCACCTCAGAAACAACCATTTCAGATAACCCCTTAGTATGCTAGAGATCCCGCCTTCGTCCCTTTTAGAGAGAGATTGGTAAAACCTTATCCATTTAAGAGGGAGTCGGTGAGGAATATCTTTAAGAGTTTATTAAAGAAGCCAGATTTTTAGCTGCCAGAAGCTAGAGACCAGATGATGAGAGTAAGAAAGAAAATCCTAAATACTGCCCATACCACAAAATGCTTAGTCACCCACTTGAGGACTGTGTTATGTTTAAAGATTAACTCGAGAGGAACTATATTCAAGGTAACATTATAATTCCTAAAGAGTATTTGGTGGATGCAGAAAAAAAAACTCAGTCAAAACTATCTCAGGTAACCTTCTTAACTATTCCCTTTCAGTTGAAGATGGTTGGGACATTGCTTTATCCCGGGCATTTAAAAAGTCGATTAATAAATCTTTCCATCTTTCTCAATAGCTGACTACGATACTGTAACATCAGAATCTGCTCCAGAATCGTCCGGGCCGATCTGGATCGTCCCGGGACGATTAATGTAAATTTTGTTCCAGATTCTGTATAGAAGTTACAGGAATGATTTCCTGTAGGGATCGTCTGGGCCGATTTGGGATCGTCCCGGGACGATTAGTGGATGGCACAAGTCAGAGAATAGAGGTTTTTATCGTCCAAGAAAATTAATTATCGTCCTAAGAAATCGTCCCAGACCGATGTGAATTTGGTCAGATCGTCCAGGACGATCGTGCGATCGGCCAAGCCGATCAGAGTAATTTAAAGCTGAAATCAGCTCATTTTGATGAGAGAGAAAATTATAAAATATCTAAAATTTAGCCGAGGAGAGAGAAGGTCGAGGAGAATTTGGAAAAAGTTGATTTTCGGGCGACGCCGGGCCATTTTTGTCCTACAAGAGTGTTGAAAATATTACTGTACGCAAGGTAAGGCACAATCCGCCTTTGTCAATTTTCAGAACCGTCGTGTTTGGCGGTATTATCTGTCCGGAATTGATTTTTGTTAGTGATTTTCTTCCTTATTTCCCGTCTGGTTCAGTTTTTACCGCGTGATTTTTCGTATGTTATTGACGTGCCGAGTGTGCACATTTTGGTTATTTTCTGGAGATTTTTGTCCGGGTATTTTGAATTCGGCGGTGTTTTATTTCGATTGTATTTTTCTATGATGATATTAAATATTGTGGCAGTAGAACAAAAGTCTTGCAATGTTGTTGTGAACATTCTGTGCAAATTTGGTGTTATGTGATTTTTCAGGAAAATTGTGTAAATTCTGTATACAGCCGTTGTGCTGCCCGATTTTTGTCTGATTTCTGAATTCGTCCGGATTTCTTCTGAATTGATATGCTATCTGTATATGCTATATAAAGGGAGTTATAAGGGGCCTGGATCCTAAGAGATTCAGTTAGTGTCTGAAAAATCTGAAATGAGCTCAATCTGAAATCTGATATCTGTTCTGTTCCGGATCCGATGAATTCTGTTCTGGTGCTATAAGCATATCTGTTCTGGTGCCGTGAGCACAAAGGGATGCATAAGGGGCCAGAATTCGTAGAGATTCTGTCAGTGTCAGGGAATTTAGCTATTAATTATAATACTATCTGATATCTGATTTGATATGACTTCTGTTTCGGTACAGTTCTGTCTGATCTGTTCCGTTTAGATTTGTTCTGATTTGATATATGTCCGTATTTGTTTTGATTTGACCTGTTTCGTTCTAATCTGCACGCTTTTGATATCTGTCTGATTCTGTTCTGGTTTCTGTGCGGATTTGGTTTGAAGTGTTTGGTTTTGGATTCTGAAAGTTTTAATTGGAGGTTTGTCGCTTTGCTGAGCTGTTGAGCTGACCCTTATTTTCTGCGTGGTTTTCAGGTTCTGGCAAAGGGAAGGAGGTCTTGGATTAGAGTTTAGAGTCTGATCAGTTATAGGTATTTTGTACTTTTTGATTTTTGTACAGTCATGGCTTTTCTTCTTTGTTCTTTCTGTCAGCCATGTACTGTAGTTGTAGATGATTGTTTTGAGGAAAAGAAAAATATAGATGATTTGTTCCGCTGTATTTGATGTTTCATAGTAGCTCTGTGTGTCTGTTTTGAGTTGAAATATTTGGAAGAATCAGTTCCGAAGCAAATTCCAATGCCAGATCTTGGTCAGTTAGTTTGGCTGGTCGCGGCCCGGTGCGGGCGGGATCCGTCCCGGTCGGGTCGGGTCGTGACAAGCTTTGGTGGTATCAGAGCAATGGTTTTGGAATTTGGTTGAATTGTAAGACAGAGCTATAGGAAGTGATCTGTAAGTGAGTCTGTCTGGGGTAGTTTTGGTTTGTTTGGCTTTTTATTGTGTTGTTTTTGTGATAGTTTTTCAGATTTTTCTGGATTTTCTGTATGGATCAGCCAGACCCAGACATGACTGACGGGCAGAGTGCCAGTCAGGCAGCTCCAGTGGGGAGTACAGCTCCAGATACACTGTCTCAGTTTGCTACGCTAGTTGCTCAGATGATGAGTGAGAGTCACAGTAGAGCTTCTACTGTCAGATCTGATGACATTGATAAACATTTGCAGATGTTTTTGAGGTTGAAACCTCCGAGATTTGAGGGCGCTGTTGAGCCCAGAGCAGCTGAGGAGTGGATGAGGAGGATAGAGAAGACTTTTGAAGGCATGTAGTGTCTGTCAGACAGGAAAGTACTGTTGGCTGTTTTTCTGTTGGATGGAGAGGCTAAGCACTGGTGGGTAGGCCAGCAGGAGGCCAAATTTCAGGGCAGATTGAACTATTTGATTACTTGGGAAGAGTTCACTGAGGTGTTCCGAGACTGGTTCGTTCCCCCTTCTGCACGACAGCAGATGCAGGAGACCTTTCTGAGGCTTATTCAGGGGAGCAAGACTGTGATGTAGTACGAGGCAGAGTTTACTGCCTTAGCCAGGTATGCTTCGCAGCTGGTTAGTACTTCTGATGAGAGGTGCTACAGATTTCTGAGGGGATTACGAGATACTCTGAGGCAGCCCCTGATACCGTTCTATATCACTGATTTCTCTGAGCTTGTAGAGCGAGCTCGTCTGATTGAGAATGACCTGATGGCTACTCAGCAGCGGTGGACTGCGAGTAGGAAGAGGTTTGGAGGTGAGGCTTCCGGTAGTGGTTCCTCTGGGAAGAGGAGATTTGGATCTGGTTCTGGATCTGGTGACTCTAGGAGGAGTAGAGGGTCGTCTGGTACTGCTACCAGTACGACGAGTTCTGGATCTGTCAGTATGGCACCTATGTGCTAGAGTTGTGGACGGCGACACCTTGGCCAGTGCTACAGGATGGCTGGTCTGTGCTTCCGATGTGGTCAGCCAGGACATCGGATTGCAGAGTGTCCACAGACTGGATTTGATCGGCGTTCTGAGTTCCGATTTGAGGGCTTTGTCAGACCTGCCGGTTCAGCAGGAAGATCGAGGACTGTTCCTCCACGTCCTATGACTGAGGGATCTGATAGAGGTGGTGGTTCGAGTTCTGTGCCATGGAGACCACCTACTGTTGGTCAGAGGAAGCCTAGTAGTTCTATTGCTTCAGCTCCAGCTCCAGTTCAGCCACGAGTCTACAGTTTGAGTCAGTAGGAGGCTCGAGACGCTCCAAATGTTGTGACAGGTACGATTTATATTTCTGATCAGCCCTATCGAGTTTTGTTTGACTCTGGAGCCAGTCATTCTTTTCTGTCCAAGCGCTGTTTTGAGATTTTGTGTTTGGATTCATTTTTTACTACCGGTTTCTCTTTCCGTGATTTTACCGGCTGGAAGTAATCTGATTGCCCGTAAGTTTTGTTTGTGTGAGATTGATATTTCTGGTAAGAAGTGGAAATCGAGTCGGATTCTATTGCCGATTTCTTCGTATGATGTGATTTTGGGCATGGATTGGCTGAGTCTGTACGAGGCTCAGATTGACTGTTCGAAGAAGCAAGTGAGCTTGCTTATGTCAGGAGAGACGTGTATTCCAAGGCTTACGAGGTGTTCTCTCCAGTCTGATTTCTATGTTGGAGGTGAGCAGAATGTGGAAGAAGGGATGTCCAGTGTTTTTGGCTTCGGTGCGGAATCTGAACCTAGAGGTTGGTTCTGTTTCTAAGATCTCTGTGGTACGGGAGTTTGCGGATGTTTTTCCTGAGGAGTTGGTTGGTTTACCTCCGGATAGAGAGGTGGAGTTCTCTATTGATATTTTTCCAGGTACCGCTCCGATATTAAAAGCTCCGTACAGGATGGCGCCGAAAGAACTTTCTGAGTTGAAAGTTCAGCTTCAGGAGTTGGTGGATAGAGGATTTGTTCGTCCTAGTGTTTCTCCCTGGGGAGCACCTATTTTATTTGTGAAGAAGAAGGACGGAACACTCCGTATGTGTGTTGACTACAGAGATTTGAATAAAGTCACGATCAAGAACAAGTATCCTTTGCTATGGATTGACGACTTGTTTGATCAGCTTTCCGGATCTTCGATATTTTTGAAGATTGATTTGAGATCCGGATACTATCAGGTGAAGGTAAAGGAAGCTGATGTGGTGAAGACAGCTTTCAGTACTCGGTACGGGCATTATGAGTTCTTGGTTATGCCTTTTGGGGTAACCAACGCGCCTGCTATTTTCATGGATCTGATGAACCGAGTGTTCAGGGAGTTTCTAGATCAGTTTGTGATCGTCTTCATCGATGATATTCTGGTATATTCTGCTTCTGAGGATGATCATGCCAGACACTTGAGCATTGTGTTGGAGACTTTCAGGCGGCATCAGCTGTATGCCAAGTTCTCCAAGTGTGAATTCTGGTTGAAGAGCATTTCATTTCTAGGGCATGTGGTGAGCGGAGAAGGCATTTCTGTTGATCCCCAGAAGATTCAGGCGGTTGCTGATTGGCCAAGACCGACTACGGTATTTGAGGTACGTAGTTTCTTGGGCATGGCCGGATATTACAGGAAATTTGTGAAGGGATTTTCACAGATTTCGACGCCTCTGACGAGACTGACGCAGAAGTCAGTACCTTTTGTTTGGACACCGGAGTTTGACTTCAGCTCCAGTGTTAGCACTTCGTCAGGTACGGAAGGATTTCAGGTGTTCAGTGATGCTTCACTGAAAGGTTTGGGATGTATTTTGATGCAGCATGGTCAGGTAATTGCTTACGCTTTGAGACAGTTGAAACCACATGAGAAGAATTACCCGACGCATGATTTGGAGTTAGCTACTGTTGTGTTTGCTTTGAAGATTTGGCGTCATTACCTGTATGGCGTCAGATGTGAGATTTTTACTGATCATAAGAGCGTTAAGTACATTTTCACTCAGAAGGATCTGAATCTGAGACAGAGAAGATGGCTCGAGTTGATCAAGGATTATGATTTGACCATTCAGTATCAGCCTGGGAAGGCTAATGTGATAGCGGACGCTCTGAGCAGGAAGTCTTCTGGATTATCAGGTTTGTAGCTCACTTTTGATGATTTCCTGATTCGAGACATGGAGCGATTACAGTTGGAGGTGATTTCCTCCAGTGGTTTGGATTTGGCTCAGATGAGCATTCAGTCTTGTTTCTGATTCTGGTATTATTTTCTGCAAGAATAGGTTGTGGATACCTGTGTTTGGAGATTTGAGGCAAGAGATTCTGTACGAATCTTATCATTCAGGCTACACTATTCATCCAGGCAGTGGTAAGATGTATGCTGACATGAAGCTTTTGTTTTGGTGGCCTAGGATGAAGAAGGATGTGGCAGAGTTTGTGTCGAGAAGCGAGGCCTGTCAGTTGGTGAAGGCAGAGCATCAGCGACCAGGTGGACTGTTGCAGTCGTTGCCTATCCCTAAGTGGAAGTGGGAGGAGGTAACGATGGACTTTGAGATGGGTTTTCCTCGATCTAGACAAGGACACGACGCCATTTGGGTGGTTGTAGATCGACTGATGAAGTCCGCCCATTTTCTTCCGATCAGACAGACCGATCCGGTGGATCGCTTGGCACAGGTTTATGTGAAGGAAATTATCAGATTGCACGGTGTGCCTAAGGTGATTGTTTCTGATCGGGATGGACGGTTTATTTCCAGACTTTAGAAGGGTATTCAGGAAGGTTTCGGTACGAAACTGCATTTCAGTACAGCCTTTCATCCTCAGACCGACAGACAGTCTAAGAGAACCATTCAGGTACTGGAAGATCTGTTGAGACTTTGTGTTTTAAACTTTGGCGGAAGTTGGGAAGATCATATTTCGCTGATCAAATTTGCATATAACAACAGTTTTCAGTCCAGTATCGGTATGGCACCGTACGAGGCTCTGTATGGCAGGAAGTGCCGTACTCCTTTGACTCTGACTGAGGTCGGAGATAGACAGGAACTGGGTGCCACTTTCTTTGAAGAAACTGTTAAGAAGATCAGCTTGATTAAAGAAAGATTGAAAGCGGCTCAGGACCGACAGCAGAAATATTACAATCAGAAGCACAGGTTCGTTGAATTTCAAGTTGGTGACTTTGTGTATGTCAAAGTCAGCCCGATGAAGGGTGTGAGCAGATTTGGCCAGGTGAGCAAGCTTAGTCCAAGGTATGTTGGATCTTTTGAAATCCTGGAAAGGATTGGAAAATCTGCTTACCGACTGTTGCTTTCTGATTCAATGCCTGACGTGCATAACGTGTTTCACGTATCCACTTTGAGGAAGTGGGTATCTGACTCTGGGAAGAAGCTGTCAGCTAACGAGGTTGAGATTCAGGAGAATCTGGCGTACAAGGAAGAGACAGAGTTGATTTTGGCGTACGACATCCGAAAGCTACGAAGTAAAGAGATTCCGATGGTTAAAGTCCAGTGGAAGCACCGAACTGCACGGGAAGCGACTTGGGAGAAAGAATCGGACATGAGGAAGTCGTACCCGTACTTGTTTTGACTGAGTTTTGTTTGGGCAATGTCGAGGACGACATTTTTCTGAAGTTGGGGAGATTGTAACATCAGAATCTGCTCCAAAATCGTCCGGGCCGATCTGGATCGTCCCGGGACGATTAGTGTAAATTTTGTTCCAGATTCTGTATAGAAGTTACATGAATGATTTCCTATAGGGATCGTCCGGGCCGATCTGGGATCGTCCTGGGACGATAAGTGGATGGCACAAGTCAGAGAATAGAGGTTTTTATCGTCCAAGAAAAATAATTATCGTCCTGAGAAATCGTCCGAGGCCGATGTGAATTTGGTCAGATCGTCCAGGACGATCGTACGATCGGCCGGGCCGATCAGAGTAATTTAAAGATGAAATCAGCTCATTTTGATGAGAGAGAAAATCATAAAATATCTAAAATTCAGCCGAGGAGAGAGAAGGTCGAGGAGAATTTGGAAAAAGTTGATTTTCGGGCGATGCCGGGCCATTTTCGTCCGACAAAACTGTTGAAGATATTGCTGTACGCAAGGTAAGGCACAATCCGCCTTTCTCAATTTTTAGAATCGTCGTGTTTGACGGTATTATCTGTCCGGAATTGATTTTTGTTAGTGATTTTCGTCCGTATTTCTCGTCTGGTTCAGTTTTTACCGCGTGATTTTCCGTATGTTATTGACGTGCCAAGTGTGCACATTTTAGTTATTTTCTAGAGATTTTTGTCCGGGTATTTTGAATTCGGCGGTGTTTTATTTCGACTGTATTTTTCTATGATGATATTAAATGTTGTGGCAGTAGAATAAAAGTCTTGCAATGTCGTTGTGAACATTCTGTGTAAATTTTGTATTCTGTGATTTTTCAGGAAAATTGTGTAAATTCTGTATACAGCCGTTGTGCTACCTGATTTTTGTCTGATTTCTGAATTCGTCCGAATTTCTTCTGAATTGATATGCTATCTGTATATGCTATATAAAGGGAGTTATAAGGGGCCTGGATCCTAAGAGATTCAGTTAGTGTCTGGAAAATCTGAAATGAGCTCAATCTGAAATCTGATATCTGTTCTGTTCCGGATCCGATGAATTCTGTTCTTGTGCTATAAGCACATCTGTTCTGGTGCCGTGAGCACAAAGGGAGGCATAAGGGGCCAGAATCCGTAGAGATTCTGTTAGTGTCAGGGAATTTAGCTATTAATTACAATAATATCTGATATCTGATTTGATATGACTTCTGTTTCCGTACAGTTCTATCTGATCTGCTCCGTTTAGATCTGTTCTGATTTGATATATGTCCGTATCTGTTCTTATTTGATCTGTTTCGTTCTGATCTGCAAGCTTTTGATATCTGTCTAATTCTGTTCTGATTTCTGTACGGATTTGGTTTGAAGTGTTTGGTTTTGGATTCTAAAAGTTTTGATTGGAGGTTTGTCGCTTTGCTGAGCTGTTGAGCTCACCCTTGTTTTCTGCGTGGTTTTCAGGTTCTGGCAAAGGGAAGAAGGTCTTGGATTAGAGTTCAGAGTCTTATCAGTTATAGGTATTTTGTACTTTTTGATTTTTGTACAGTCATGGCTTTTCTTCTTTGTTCTTTCTGTCAGCCATGTACTGTAGTTGTAGATGATTGTTTTGAGGAAAGGAAAAATATAGATGATTTGTTCTGCTGTATTTGATGTTTCATAGTAGCTCTGTGTGTCTGTTTTGAGTTGAAATATTTGGAAGAATCAGTTCCGAAGCAAATTCCAAAGCCAGATCCTAGTCTGTTAGTTTGGCTGGTCGCGGCCCGGTGCGGGCGGGATCCGTCCCGGTCGGGTCGGGTCGTGACAAGCTTTGGTGGTATCAGAGCAATGGTTTTGGAATTTGGTTGAATTGTAAGACAGAGCTATAGGAAGTGATCTGTAAGTGAGTCTGTCTGGGGTAGTTTTGGTTTGTTTGGCTTTTTATTGTATTATTTTTGTGATAGTTTTCCGGAAATTTCTGGATTTTCTGTATGGATCTGCCAGACCCAGACATGACTGACAGGCAAAGTGCCAGTCAGGCAGCTCCAGTGGGGAGTACAGCTCCAGATACACTGTCTCAGTTTGCTACGCTAGTTGCTCAGATGATGAGTGAGAGTCACAGTAGAGCTTCTACTGTCAGATCTGATGACATTGATAAACATCTGCAGATGTTTTTGAGGTTGAAACCTCCGAGATTTGAGGGCGCTGTTGAGCCCAGAGCAGCTGAGGAGTGGCTGAGGAGGATAGAGAAGACTTTTGACTGCATGCAGTGTCCGTCAAACAGGAAAGTACCGTTGGCTGTTTTTCTGTTGGATGGAGAGGCTGAGCACTGGTGGGTAGGCCAGCAGGAGGCCAAATTTCAGGGCAGATTGAACTCTTTGATTACTTGGGAAGAGTTCACTGAGGTGTTCCGAGACTGGTTCGTTCCCCCTTCTGCACGACAGCAGATGCAGGAGACCTTTCTGAGGCTTGTTCAGGGGAGCAAGACTGTGATGCAGTACGAGGCAGAGTTTACTGCCTTAGCCAGGTATGCTCCGCAGCTGGTTAGTACTTCTGCTGAGAGGTGCTACAGATTTCTGAGGGGATTACGAGATACTCTGAGGCAGCCCCTGATACCGTTCCGTATCACTGATTTCTCTGAGCTTGTAGAGCGAGCTCGTCTGATTGAGAATGACCTGATGGCTACTCAGCAGCGGTGGATTGCGAGTAGGAAGAGGTTTGGAGGTGAGGCTTTCGGTAGTGGTTCCTCTGGGAAGAGGAGATTTGGATCTGGTTCTGGATCTGGTGACTCCAGGAGGAGTGGAGGGTCGTCTGGTACTGCTACCAGTACGACGATTTCTGGATCTGTCAGTATGGCACCTGTGTGCCAGAGTTGTGGACGGCGACACCTTGGCCAGTGCTACTTGATGGCTGGTCTGTGCTTCCGATGTGGTCAGCCAGGACATCGGATTGCAGAGTGTCCACAGACTGGATTTGATCGGCATTCTGAGTTCCGATCTGAGGGCTTTGTCAGACCTGCCGGTTCAGCAGGAAGACCGAGGACTGTTCCTCCACGTCCTATGACTGAGGGATCTGATAGAGGTGGTGGTTCGAGTTCTGTGCCATGGAGACCACCTACTGTTGGTCAGAGGGAGCCTAGTAGTTCTGTTGCTTCAGCTCCAGCTCCAGTTCAGTCACGAGTCTACAGTTTGAGTCAGCAGGAGGCTCGAGACGCTCCAGATGTTGTGACAGGTACGATTTATATTTCTGATCAGCCCTGTCGAGTTTTGTTTGACTCTGGAGCCAGTCATTCTTTTCTGTCCGAGCGCTGTTTTGAGATTTTGCGTTTGGATTCATTTTTACTACCGGTTTCTCTTTCCGTGATTTTACCGGTTGGAAGTAATCTGATTGCCCGTAAGTTTTGTTTGTGTGAGATTGATATTTCTGGTAAGAAGTGGAAATCGAGAGAGAAAGTGTGTAGAGAGAAAGTGTGTTGATGAGAGATGTATTTGAGTGGCAGATAGCGGTGTAAAAACCCTTTCTCCTGTCTTGTTATCTGACTTTTACTTTGCCCCATCAAAGGCAAAGGGTCAAAAGATGAATAAAAAATATCCTTCTACCTCTTTCTTGATGACTAGCCATAAATCTGAATGCAACTTGATGACTCTCCTATTTTAAATCAAAATTTTGGTGAAGTAAATTTCAATGCTAAACAAACTGACGCCCCCCCCCCTCCCGAGTCGACCATTCAAGGAGATGTTGAATGTGAAACCTTATTAGAAAGTGATTTCCCCCAATTTAATTTTCAAGGAAGTCTTATCGAGATAGAGTTTTTAGATTCTGACTCCCTTTCGGGAAATGATGATCCGATGCCTATGGTGAGCGTAGACACCGCTCTAGTTTGCCCGCCCGAGGATATCGAGCAGGTGCAACTCCGTGGTGGTAAAGTCTTACCCCATAGGCTTCCCCCTCAGGATTAAGGCAAGCAACCTGTCTCCGAAGATCTAAATCCAAATTTCCCTCAACAATCTGAATTTACTTTTTATTTTTCAAGAAGAATAGCTAATAAAAATTAATTCTTAGGATCTAAAAATAAACTTAAATGAAAATACATATTTTTCCAAAAAATTATGGTATTATACACATTTTTATGATTTAAAATGAATTTATAGTATATTTTTGAAGTTTAAAACAATTAGGGGCTATTTAGAAATAATTTAAAATAAGAAGTAATTAAAAATAATTATTAATTTAGGTTAAATTAAGTATTAAAGATTCTGAATTTAGAATAACTTTATAAAAAAGTAATTTTTGTAAATTTTAGAAAGTAATCAAGTCTTAAATTTACTAATTATTAATTAAGTAATTTAGGTAATCAGTTAATTAAGGTAATTTAAAAAATGAAAATATTTTTTAATTTAAGTTAAAATAACAATAGTAATTCTCTAATATTTTAAAAAAATTAAGGAAAATATCTTTTGCAATTTTAGAAAACGATTAAATCGTACATTAAATAATTATTAGTTAATAATTTAAATATTTAATTAGGTAAAATTACTTAAAATAGAAAAGTATTCATTATATTACACCTAATTTGAAATTAAATAATTATAAATATTTTTTTGATATTTCAAAAGAATTTAATATAATAATTACAAAATTATTTAGAAAATATTTCGAATTTACATTTAATTATCGCCGGTGAGCTTTGACTGGTGAGTTTTGATTGGGAAAGATGGGAGAGGTTGGAGGAGCTCACACACACACTATTTCTCAGGTTGAGGGAGCTTAGGATGAAAATAATTGCAAGTTCCCCTACATGAAGTCCTAATGGCCCTATTTACCTCTAACCCTATGATGGACGGTATGGATTAATCCTAGATTAGATTAGGAGGGAAATAAGGCTCCCTTGGCCGTGATTTGAACAAAGGGGAGTTAATAGGGTTTTAAATGCATTAAAGGGGCTTTAAATTGACCTAAATAGGTCAAATTGACACATTAAGACTTGGATTGACCAAGTCAAGGGTTAACTTGGTCAACTTGGTCAGATAGGTCCATGGGATGGAAGATTTGAGCCAAAGATAGGTTTGAGTAGGCTTTGAAATTAAATAAGACCCATTAGGGCTTAATGGGTCAACCAAGGTTGACCTAGTCAACCAAGTTGACCCAAGACATGGGTCTGAGCTCAATGAACTTGGTTTGACCCCCTGAACGCAAGGGATGTGGTCTTAGGGCCTAACTTTGTAAATTTGACCAAGTCAAACCCTTTGACAAAAATTTAGGTTAAAGTTATTGAGAGAGTTGCTATTTAGCTTTGATGTTTTACATTCTTGCAACTTGTATATTTTTTATGATTCCAAATATTATTTTATTATTATTATTTTCTCCTAAAATATTTTGGATGAATTATTTTTGCTCTTGTGTGTACTAGCATTTCAGGAAAATCATACTCCATATTGTCGAAGACTTCAAATAAAAATTAGCTTAGAATGTTTTGTTAATTGAAGTATGTATTTTTTTATTTTATTTAGTCTGAGAGAGTGTGATTGTAAATGAGTAACTAAGCACACACACACCTGGGGAAGAGTTTTAAAATTCACATTTTTAAACTGATCGTACCATACAAACCATGTTCGTACAAAATGATCTGGTTAGTTATACTCCCAAACGAGCAATGGATTGAACAGAGAGGGTAAAATTTTTTCTAAGTATAGATCGTCCAGATGATATTTCTAATTCATCCCAAGACGATCTCCTCAAGATTTTTCAATTGCTCTGTTCATCCAAACGATTTTTCTAATTTGTCCTAGGACGATCTCCTCGGGATTTGTCAATTGCTCTGTTTGTCCAGGCGATTTTTATTCCCATTCATCCCAGGATGATCTCTTCGGGGTTATTCAATTGCTTTGTTCATACGGATAATATTATCCAATTATCCCAGGATAATCTCCTCAGGATTTGTCAATTGCTTTATTCGTATGGACGATATTATCCAATCGTATCGGGACAAAGGGCTCTGTTCTATATACTTAGAATTCATCCTGACTTTTTGTACGAACAAACTTTAAAAATTAAATATTTGTAGTAGACAAACCAAGTTCGCACGGGATGATGATCATGCATGAAAGAATTTCATATTGATTTAATTTGAGATCGTACGCAATAGTTTTTATATTGTTCGTATATACAAAATACAATCGTACGGGACAATCGTGAATGTACAGATTTGAAAAATATAATTTTCTGGATGGTTTTTTGTGTCTTTCCTATAAAAGGTCCACTTAAGATTGTAATGCAATCTTTTTATCACTTGGTCTTCATGAATACTAAAGATAATTTGAAGGAGAGAATGAGAGAGTGTGTTTGAAGGAGATTTCTTACTATTGGAGCGTAAAAGTTTCACTTGGTTACTCAAAGGTAAGGATCTTTATGTGTACTCTGTGATTTCTTCACTCTTTTCTCTTATCCTTCTAGATTTTTCATGAGAAGATATTTCAAGAAGATCCAGTTCTCTGCCAACACTCGAGGAGTGTGAACAGCTGAAGGTTCTCTGCCTATACTTGGAGAGTGTGAACAGCGGAAGGTTCTCTGCCTACACTTGGAGAGTGTGAACAGCAAAAGTTTCTCTGCCTACACTTAGAGAGTGTGAACAGCGGAAGGTTCTCTGCCAACACTCAAGGAGTGTGAATAATCAAAGGTTCTCTACCTACACTTGGAGAGTGTGAACAGGGGAAGGTTCTCTTCCTACATTTGGAGAGTGTGAACAGCGAAAGGTTCTCTGCCTACACTTGGAGAGTGTGAACAGTGGAAGGTTCTCTGCCGACACTTGGATGGTGTAAAAGGATGACGATTTTCTGCCACATCGAGTAGTGGTGGAAGAGAATTTTTTTGTGAAGGCTTCTCAGTCTTGCTTTGGGGGCAAAAGGAGAGACATTAGTGATAATAGTGCAATACATGAAGTGGGAGACTTCAGGGAGTGGATGTAGGTCGTGTTTGACCAAACCACTATAAACCTTTGTCTTTTTTATTTCTGCTGCCTTTAATTTCTAGTTTTTATTTTTTTTGTGATTGAAAAATTATTTTTGAAAACATAAAAATCAACTTGCTCATTTTTTTAATCAATTTTGAAATTTTAATTAAAATAAGAGGTAAAATTTTAAATTATCAATTCACCCCCCTCCTCTTGGTTAGCCTTTAGGACATAAGCTTAGGTATAGCAACCTAACTCATATTTAACAAGTGGTATCAGAGCAGTGTTTTAAAATCATAAGTTTAAATTACTTTTTGATTAATGAATATGGCTACTTTCGGAAATCAAAACACACCTGAAGGGTATTCGATCATTAGACCTCCTTTATTAGATAATATCTCTTTTAATTTTTGGAAAACATGCATGTCTACATTTTTATAGTCACTTGATTATCATATGTGGATCTTAGTACATGAAGGGTATACAAAACCAACTAGATTAGTTGATGGCATTAGAGTAGGATCACCCTTTACTTATTGGACTATAAAAGAACGTAACTTAGCACAACTTAATGCTAAATGTTTAATTTTTTTTTGTGCACTTAAGTTAGAGGACTACATGCAAGTTTCCACTTGCAATAGTGGAAAGAACATATAGGATAGACTCTGTATAACTTATAAAGGGAATAATGAAGTTAAACAATCTAGATTAAATATCTTGTTGCATGACTATATATATACACAAGATTCACTCAGATAGTCACTTCTTTGCATGCACTAGGTAGAGAATTAACAAATCCTGAAATGGTTAATAAGATTCTTGTTCTTTTCCTACTGCTTATGTGCAAAAATTACTGCTATATCAGAATCTAAAGATTTAAATATTTACTCTGTTGACAATCTTCTTGGATCAATAATTACTTACGAGCAATGAGTGAGTCAAAGAAAGATTGATGTAGGAGAACCACGAAGGGAGAAGAACATAGCACTGAAAGTGGAGGAGTCAGAGAGTGATCTATCACAACCTGAGGATGAGGACGACATAGCATTAATGACTAGATAATTCAGAAGCTTTCTAAAGAGGAAGCAAAAGAGACATTAGTAATGGAATTGAGGTAAGTTCAATAGGAATGTCAAGATTTTTAATGAAGTGATTTGCTACGAGTTTAGGAAACTTGGACACATTAAGTCAGATTGCCTAAAACTTAAAGTCACTCTTAGCAAGGAGAAGGTAGAGGAGAAACTAAATATGAAGAAGGGTAAAAAGAAATTTCAAAGAGCTTTCTGGGCGGACTCAACTTCACACTCGTTAGAGACTAAAAAGGAAAAGGAAGTCACCAATATGTGCTTGATGGCTGATAATCTTGATCAGTTCAATGAAGAAGAGGTATATGATTTAACTTATACTAAACTTTTTGAAGTCTCTAAAAGAATACATGATGCATATAGGAAACTAAAGAAAATGCATGTTAGTCTGAACTTAGAATTACAAGAAATACAAAGAGAACATGAAATTCTTAAGAAAGATCATGCATTAATTGATAGCAATCACATGAAATTACTTGATGAGTTCAATGATTTGAATAAGGCTAATGAAAATTTAAAATCATCCTACATAAAATTGGAAAAAGAATTTAAATATTTTAAGGATGAATCAGAGAGTAAAAAATATCAGTTGAATTATACTAATCGTGTGTTGGAAGATATGAATACATTTTTTAGATTAAAAATAAAAGTTCTCGAGGAAAATAGGATACCCCCAAGACTTGAAGATTTCACTAATCCTATTTTGTATGCAAAATTTTTACAATCCAGGAATAGATAGAATAATTATAGAAAATTAATAAATCTTTTTTCTGGAGTTAAATGCTATAATTATGGATTGATTGGACATATATCACACACCTGTATATTGGATAGAAAAACTTATTTGGTATGAAAATCGAAGATGCATAAATCTAGAAATATCATATATGCATCTATTTTAAAATTTCCAAAAGGAGAGCCCAAACTTGTTTGGGTTCCCAGGTCTAACATTTGATGATTTTGCAGGCTCGCTCTCACACAAGGTCTTATGAGAGCATATGGTACCTGGACAGCGGGTTCTCAAAGCATATGAGTAGAGAACATATAGCTGGAAGCCTGGAGTGAAGGCATGGTTACACTTGGAGATAACACCACAAAGAAGATGGTGAGATTAGATATGATAGGGAACTTAAAAAACTTTTTTTTAAAATGTTTTATTAGTAGAAGAGATCGGCCCACACCACTCCGAAAGAGCACCGCGCGAACGGGTCAATTGGAAGGGACAGATTGGATCATGCATACGACTAACCATTGAGGATAGAGGCTGTCGCCAACACACCCCGATGGGTAGTAATATACATGACCTAATCACGGGTTTCCCCTATCTGATGTAAGAGCTCGAATGGGGTTTAGTAGATGTGGGACCGAGTTTCCCAATGGCGCAAGCCCCCGTGGTTAATTACATCCCAGGCCGGAACCTAAGAAAACTCTCGATTAAGGATCATACATTATCCTCCCCTAAAGTGGGATCGGCACGAGGGTGCAGGCAAGGAAATCCTATCCAAAAGGAAGAAAGGTCTGAAGGGCTGAATCAACATGCGTGGTTCATACCAGCATTCAGAGGCTCTATGGTACTAAAGAGAAACTGGATGAAAGAAAGTCAAGCAATCGATCACATGCGTGAGAGAATGATGGAGGTGGCGTCATCCTGTGATGCGGATAAGTATGATTTATAGTCCTTGAAAGGAAGGGACCCACCTACTATTTAAGGCATACTACAAGACCGAGTGTAGTAGCCTCGAATCTTAAATCTAGGTTGGGCTTAGTGTTCTACGGAACACTAAGACCCGTGTCTTAGCTAATACAGTGCAAAACTTGGACTTACCCCGGCCCGGATTAGGGAGCCAGCTAACCACCTAATCATTTTAAAACCATGATATCAAGTTATTTATGATAGATGGGTGGGTGGTACAGTTCTTTGGAAATAAGACCAACATCTAGAGGATTTCCTAAGTGGTCCTGGACTTATGTGGGTCAGATGCTCCTAGCTAATGCAATTAAATTTTATTTAGTTGGTTACTAATGCAATGCATGCTAGTTGAAATGTCAGCTCATGAATGCTATAGAATTTTAAAAACAGACTTATATAAAATAATTTTTTGAAAAGACTGAGTCTCCCTAGGTCCGGCACTTCATCCTCATAGGACAGATTATCCGGACTCTACCCGCAGGCAAGGAGATGTCTTATAGCAAGGAAAGAATAATGCATTAATATGCATGCAATCCCGAATGATTCCGGCAATTCTCTAGGTTTGTTAAGTTTCTATGTTATTTAAAACTTAGAATTTTAAAGATTAGTTTTGAGTAGAAAAAAATTTATAGTCCTTAAAGAGCCTAACGAAAGTCCATGCGAAATCAAAAACGACATGCAAGAAAGAAACCTATGAAAAGCAGGCAATTTCTACTGCGCAATCAAGTAAACACATCAATATAAATCCAAAATCAATCAACTAAATGGACATAGGCAAATTGCTCTTATTACAACCCAGATATGCAGAAAATAAAGTGGCCGGGCACCACTGCCAAAAACCCAGATTTCTAAGCCTATGACAGACGCAAATAACTTTGAGTGGGATATTGGTCTTTAGTCTTCTAGGTGTCTTCTTCTCCTTGGACTCCTTGAATCTCCCTCCTTGGACTCCTTGGAAATCTCCTCCTTGGACTCCTTGGATCCGTCGTGACTTGAATATCCAAACGAAAAGACAATTCCCCCTTGGAAGGGGGCATTGCCTTTTCTCTTTGGATATCTAAAGCCATCCCACTCGATCTCCCAAATGAAAGAAGACTCTCCCCTTTAGAGATGCCTTCTTCTTTTGGAATTTGAGTTGGATAAAGATATCCCAACTCAAAGTTGCATTTTCACAACTCTTAACGAAATATATAAATATTAAATCCATTAAAAAAGAAAATTCTAAACTCCCTGCATAGTTATCCTAATAAAAATCACAAGCAGTTATATATGGAAATAAAAATGCTCAAACCATTAACCATGTGCCAAGCCATGCTCTTAATTATGAGGGCTAAGCAGCTCCATCTGTGCAGTTATAATTATTAAGTTAGCCCTTATTTTTATTTAGGGGGAGTTAAGCAAGCACCTGCATAAAATATTATTAAAAATCATGATAATGCTCCCCCCTTTTATTAGCATTGAGCATGACCACCTACACGGAAGAACACTATATATATATATATATATATATATATATATAATATATATATATATATATATATATATATATATATATATACATATAACGCTCCTAACCTAGGGGTAAATCTAGCGCTTATCACATCATCTACAGAGTGCAGAAAAGGTAAGCAAACACACCAGCAATTTCAAACAGCATGCAATGAAAACCACGGAAAGCTCCGGCACACAGCAGAAAAATAAAACCCAGCGGCCTAACTTAGATCTAGAAGTGGTGCCCTAGCAAACAACACTATGTGTGTAAGGCTGGTGTGGTTTGGATAGGTCCTAAGCAGGGTAGTTAGTTACAGTCATCTAGAATTCAGGTTTGTTGGGGGTCTCAAAAGGATATTTTAGTTGAAGTTCAAATATTAGTGGATTAGGGTGCATTTTAATTATTTCAGTTTGTTGATCAGTTTTAAGAGCTTATGATAGTAATATTTAAAGTTCAAGTTATATTAGTCAATTTTGGAAAGTCCCGGGTCCTCCTAGGAACTGGACTAAGGGTCCAAAAAGTAACTATAGAAAATAGGCTAGTTTTGGATCTCCTAATATTTTAGGAAAATACTAGACCTTAAGAGGAGTAGTTAGCCAGGTAGTACACTGAAATTAGAGTTTTCTAGGCAAAGTTATGAATTTTCTAAGTTTCGGGTCCTAAATGAACTAGGGTTGACCAAAAAGTTGACTTTCTAATCTAGGTCATTTTATAGAAAACTAAGATTTTTAATAAATACTAGATCCTAATTGGAGTCTAATGCAAGTGAGTTTCCTAATTTAGAATTTTCTACAATTAGTTATGAATTTCTAAAGATCGGGTAATTAAAGGAATTTTCTAAATTTCTTAATAAAGGGCTCTTTTTATTGTTTTACTCCAAATCAGCTCCAAACTAATTGAAATCACTCTCAAAGGTCAGGAATGACCTAAGAAAGTGTTCCCAAGTATTTGGAGAAAATTTGGAAATTTAAATAATTTTTAATGAATTATTAGGGGCAAAATGGTAAATTCTACCTATGATCAAATTAGGGGTCAACCTAAAGTCAAACTAGGGAGTCCTATTTATATAAGGTCAAGGATCATATTTTGGTCTGTTTGAGGTATTATGGGTAATTTTTTGACCTAAAATGGATTTATTATAATTTTTGGAAGGTCTCAGGACCTTATTTAGCAAGTTAATTAGGGTTGGTTAACTAAGGGGTCTAACAAGCCCTAAAAATTCCTAAAAAATTTTAGAATGTTTCAAATGTCGCTAAGTTTAAGTTTTGAAATTATCATGTCAATCTGGAGTCTATCCTAACTCCTAAAAAATTTTTAAGTACGCTAGACGAGTCCTTAATTTTTGTCCTTAAGGTGTCACTACGCTATATGAGTTTAAATTGAAGTTCACACTAACCCTTAAGGTAATAATGCATGAGAAACATATAAAAGCAATAAACACGCCATGTACTTAGATCTAGGAGAGCCTAAACTAAGTGTTCGTGGTGCAACCTACACATGCAAGCTACGAACAACAAAAAAATGAAAACACCTAATGAAGGGATTAGCGAATGGTTGGGGCTCAACCATCCACTAATCCACTCCCCCATGATTTTCTCTTCACACATAGACTCTATGTTTAAAATTTCATAAAGTAATAGATCTCCCAAGATTAGGAGATTTAATTATAAGTAATTTCGCAAATACTCAAAATAATTGTAAATATATATATAATCATTGAAAAATAATTTACTTTAAAAATAGGTCAATTCATATCTACGTAAATATAGGGGAGACCCACTGACCACCCAAGCAAGGCTTCAAAACTATTTGAAAATAGATTGTATCTTGAAAATAATTACTATTATAAAGAATATTGAAATACCAAAAGAATCACACCAAACAGGAATCTGTCCAAACAGCCAAAATCAAATCTTGAAAATAGCCTCAAAATAAAATACACATTTTTCTGAAAAGATCGAGGGGTTATACGTCAAAATTCGATTTAAAACGAAAGAGATGTGAATTTTCGAAGTTTTGAAAGTGATAAAGGACTAATTTTAAAATAGTAAATTGCTGTTTCAAAAATAATTATAGATATACCTATTATTTTAAAACCAGAATGATCCCAAGTCATGCAGAATTCAAATACGAACAAATCAAGGTGCTGTGCATCGAAATCCGACTTAAAATAAGAAAGTTAGGAATTTTTGAAGTTTAAATAAGATGAAGGAATATTTTAAAATAATACTGTTTGGCTGTTTTTAAAATAACTGCAGACAGATCCAACACTTTTGAGTAAAACTAATTTTATAGTGTGCAGAATCCAAATACGATCAAAACAAGGTGTTGTGCGTCAAAAACGGATTCAAAACAGGAAGGTTATGATTTTCTGAAGTTTAAAACGATTAAAAGGATATTTTAAAATAATTCAAAATAATCATAATAAAAAGAAATATATATATATATATATATATATATTAAAATGAAATATAATAATAATTTAAAATCTCTGAAATTTAAAATATACTCAAAAATATATAAAGTATTAGCAATAACTTAATTATTAGTAATATTTTTGATAATTTAACTAATTAAAGTAGTTAGAATAATATTTAATTATTGAAAATACAATTTTATATTTAAATAAATATAATAATAATAATAATAATAATAATAATAATAATAAATAAGTACAAAATAGTAAGAAATAGTTTAATCATAATATAATTATTAATATTATAATTAAAAAAAATGATTTTATAATATAATAATAATAAAATAATAATAATAGTATTTTTAAAATAATACTCTTTACTGTTTTATTAATAATTAAAAATCTATACACGTGTCGGCCTCGGGTTCGTTCCGGGACCGCGGGCAATCATTACGGCTATCGAAAACCGCAAAATGCGGTTTTACTTTGCCACGTCGGACGGAGGATCACGGTCGTCCGATCCTCCGCGGTCAAGATCGACGGTCAGGATCACTTCCGACCGCCCGCGGAACTGCGGGATCGAACCACGCGGTCAAACGAGACCACGGGATCCTCAGATCGTGACCGTTGATCAAGAAATCAATGGTCCGGCTCGGGTTTAGGGCGAAACCGAGAGCCAAAGCAATGTTTTGCTTCGTTCTCCCTCGATACTCAATGGAATTTAATGAAAATTTAAACCTAAGATCTAAACATGAACAGAAATTATGGGGGATAGACTGTTTGGCTTAAAATTGACTTATCAAAAAGCTATTTAGGCCGAGGTGTAGTGAACTATACAAAGGGATTTCATGAGATTTTACTGTTGGATCTTCGAATCTTTGACACGGTTGAGCTTGTAGACTGTCCTCGTATATTTCTCCTCTTGAATCCTTGATCAAACGAGCTCTGGATCAACTAGATCAAAGCCTTGGACGGATTTGGCCTTACATCGCCGGAATCTCGCCGCCGACGAGCTTTAGCCATCGGGATTTGATGGAGGAAGATGGTGGGGAACTCCAGGAACTCTCACAAGAAATTTCAGCACTTATGGAGGTCTGGAGAGAGAGAGTTCTCAAAAAGCCCCTAATCCAACCCTAAAAATCCTTATTTATATGCTTATGTGTTTGATCGACGGCCAAGATTGGATGGGGAGTTAAATAGGAGGGAAATAGGATGAAACCCATGGGATTTTGAATTCCAAAATGATTAGGAGGAGTTAAAGGCATTAATTAGGACTAAAATGGGTTGACCAAGTCAATGATTTGCTTGGTCAACCTAGTCAATCAGGTCCAATGGGATGTGGATTTGAGCCTTGGATACCATGAGATGGGTTTAGAATTGGCTTTAGGCTTAAAGGGGCCAAACTGGTCAACCACGGTTGACTCGATCAACCATGGTTGACTCGGTCAACTGGGTTAACTCAGGGTCCAAGCCCGGGCTCAACAGACTCGACTCGACCCAACGAGCCTATTGAAGAGGGTGTTGGGGTCTGACTTGGTCAGTTTGACCAAGTCAACCCTTTGACCAAGGGTTTGGGCAAAATCGAGGTCAACAAACGGACCCCCAACAGGAGTGGTGAACAACTAGTGAACCGCTCGTGTTGGCGTTGACCGACTAAGCCATAGAAAGTAGAGTAAAGAACATGAAGGAAAGTCATGAAGATGGTGGAAAAGAATGAGATTCTTCTCCTGGCCTTGCCCCATAGTGGGGGCAGAGCCTAGGAAAGAAGAAGAAAAAGGGGTAGCAGTACACAAGTAAAGTGTCACCAAAATGGTGAACCAGTAGTAGGGTCTTCTCCTAGCCTTACCCTTCGATAATGGTAGAGCCAATGATAGAACCAACGGTAAAGATCACCTAAAAAGGTGAAAGCAAGGTAAGGGAATTCTCCCATAGCCTTGCCCTATAGCGAGGGCAGAGCAAAAAGGAGAATTAAAAGTAAAGGTCACCACTAGGGTGAAAAAGGTAAAGAAATTCTCCTTTAGCCTTGCCCTATAGTGAGGGCAGAGCCAAGAAGAGAATCAAGGGTAAAGATCACCTGAAGGGTGAAAAAGGTAAAGAGATTCTCCTCTGGCCTTACCCCGTAGCAGGGGTAGAGCCAAGAGAAGAACCAAAAGTAAGGTAGTAGAAGTATACCGACTATCTGTCTGACTATATCGAATCAGCAGAGTGGAAGGTGAAGGGGGTCCCATCTCAAAAAAGCCTATTTCAGGACAGTGGATCGGGGTGACCTAGTATCTGCCTGACCAAATCATGTCGGCAAACAAAAGAATCACAACACCTGATGTCTGTCTAATCGGAACAAGACACTCAGAGAAAAAGGTGGCGAGGAGTTCCTGCCAGGTGCTCTGTCAGGCCCTTTCTACCATGTAAGTAAAACCAACTTTCTGTCTGTTAATTTCAAACAGCAGAAGAGAAGGTAAAAAGATCCTATCTCCTCCTGCCTATTTCAGAACAGTGGATTGGAGTGACTCAGCCTCTATCTGACCAACTCAAGACAGCAAGCAAAAGAGTCAAAAAATCTAGTGCCTGTTTGATCAGAATAGGACACTCAGGGAAAGAGGCGAGGATTTCCTGCCAGGTGCTCTGTCAGGCCCTCTCTACCAAGTAAAACAAGCTACCTGCCTAACCGTATCTGGACAGCGGGGTGGAAAGTAATAAGAATTCCGCCCCTCTTGATCCTTTCGGAACAGTGGATTGGGGTGACTCGATACCTCTGCCTGACCTCAGCAAAAGTAAAGAAGACACGAAATGGAAGCCTGCGTAGTCTTTTACAGGACATCCGAGTAAAGGGATGTTGAGGAATTGCGCCTCCCAGGGACTCTGTCGGGCTCACTCAACGGTAAGTAAAACCAACTACCTGTATGTTCATTTCAAACAACAGGATAGAAGGTGAAAAGGATCCCGTCCCTCCTGCTCCTTTTGAAACAGTGGATTGGAATGGTCACTATTTCTATCTGACCTCAGCGAGAAGCTCATGAACCACGAAGTGGAAGCCTGCGTAGTCTTTTACAGGACATCCGAGTAAAGGGGTGTTGAGAAATTGCGCCTCCCAAGGACTCTATCGGGCTCACTCAACGGTAGGTAAAACCAACTACCAGTCTTACCGCATATGGACAGCGGGGTAGAAGGTGAAAAGATCCCGCCCCTCCTGCTCCTTTCAGAATAGTGGATTGGGGTGGCCACTACTTCTGCCTGACCTCAGCGAGAAGCTCATGAACCACAAAGTGGAAGCCTGCGTAGTCTTTTATAGGACATCTGAGTAAAGGGGTGTTAAGGAATTACGCCTCCCAGGGTCTCTGTCGGGCTCACTCAGTGGTAGGTAAAACCAACTACCAGTCTGACCGCATATGGACAGCGGGGTAGAAGGTGAAAAGATCCCGCCCCTCCTGCTCCTTTCAGAATAGTGGATTGGGGTGGCCACTACTTCTGCCTGACCTCAGCGAGAAGCTCATGAATCACGAAGTGGAAGCCTGCGTAGTCTTTTACAGGACATCCGGGGTAAAAAGAGAAATGTTGAGGAATTGTGCCTCCCAGGGACTCTGTCGGGCTCACTCAATAGGTAAACTTCAACATCTGCTCGACCAGCTCGGCTTTGCAAATGAAGAAGGGCTCGATACCCACTCATTCATTTCAACTGAGTGAATAAAGAGTCAGGCTCTGATGCCTGCCTGATCAAAATAGGACAATAAGAAGAGTGGAAAGAAGTACCAGCCAGGTGCTCTATCAGGTCCTCTCTACCAAGTAAAAACCAACTACCTGTCTGTTCATTTCAAACAGCAGGATCGAAGGTAAACAGTCACCTCAACACTAGCTTGACACGTATCTGTGTAGGGGTATGAGGGAGAAAGGAGTAGGTAAATGAGATGATTTTAAGGGAAGAGCCACCAAGGGAACCCCTTCTAGCGCTCTGGTAATCACATGGTAGAAGAGAAATCGTCGTGGCCATGAGTATCCAGATGATGTCAGGATCTCCTAGGGAACCCTAACCCTACACAAAAGGGAAGAAGGGACATCAGTGCGACGTCTCCTAACCAAAGCTGGAAGAGATACACCCTCAGTAGAGTGTACAAAGGGGTAATCTCATTCCAAAGGAGTAAAAAGAACTGAAGTAGCGAGGGGGCACCTCTGCTACAAAAAGTAGGACTAAGCCTTATAAAAATACTCCTCAAAGGAGCTATAGTGGTAAACCCATACTAACTAATGGGGACCCTGTAAGAAGTAGAAGTGGTATCAAAATATCCAAGGGACCTCTCCGACAGCTAGGAGTGGGGTCTCAATGGGAAAACAAGTGGTAAAAGTATCTGAAAGAGCTGACTCTTTACTAGAGAATCAAAAGCTCAAGGAAAAGGTGATGGTGGCATCTAAAGCATGACGCCTCCTATCATCAAGTAAGGGAAAAAAAGCAAAAGTAGTGAGGGAGTACCCTCTCTACTAAGGGCACCAACTCTGAGTAGGTAAAATCTCACAGTGGTAACACCCACACAAACTAGTGGGACCCTGTGGAAAGTGAAAGTGACCTCAACTCATTCATAAGACTAATCCGACGACTGAGCTTAGTGTATGAATGATAGGATAGGTCACGAAAAGGAGTAGGAGAACTGATCTTCTGCTAGAAGTTCAAAGTTCTTAAAATAGTGATGTTGATATATGAGGCAAGGTATACTATATCACTACAAGAAAAGCAGCTCTAGGTAGTGAGGGGACACACTCAGTACCTAAGGACAGTAATCATGAATAGGATTGATAAAACATCAGAAGGGTCACAGTGGTAACACCTACCCTGATTGGGTAGGACCCTGTGGGGAGCAAGAATAACAACCCAACATTCATAGAGCTACTCTAGCAGCTAAGAGCAAAACACGAATGGTGAAGTGAGTAAAGAAACTAAGGAGCTGATCTTCCGCCGGAGAATCAAAGCTCCAAAAGATGCAATGATAACATCTAAGGTAAGATGTACTACATTGCAACTAAGGGAGTAACTCTAGGTAGTAAGGGGACACACTCACTACCTACGAATAGTAATCACGAATAAAATTGATACAATATCAAAGGGGTCACAGTGGTAACACCTACCCTGATTGGGTAGGACCCTGTGGGGAGTAAAAGCAACACTACTACACTCATAAGACTACTCTAGCAGCTAAGAGTAGGTATGAATGGTGAGGTTGGTACAGAAAGAAACCAAGGAGACGATCCTCAATTAGAAAATCAGGACTCCTGAGGATGTGATGCTAACATCTGAGGCAGGATGTACTACATCACAACAAGAGAAACAACTCTAGGAGGTAAGGGGACACACTCACCACTTGAGGATAATAATCACGAGTGAAATCAATTATCAACAAAAAGTCACAGTGATAACACCTACCCTAATCGGGCAGGACCCTGTGCTAAGTGAAAGTAAAACTACCACATTCATAGGACTACTCTGGCAGCTCAGAGAAGTGCATGAATGGGAGGAGATAAACTGTCAAAAGAGGGCAGGAGGGAATTGATCTTTTCTCAGAAAGACCCGAGCCCACAAGGAAGTGATGTTAACATCTAGTATATGATGTATCACATCACTAGCAATGAAAATTATTTGAATCATAAAGATTTATAACCAACTAAGTGTCGACTCAATCTTGAAGGAATCATCAAAGTGTTTCAAGGGAGGAGCAAGAAGAACTTTGGGAAATTTGGTCTCTTAGAGAGTTTTACCGGGTTCCTCCTATGATAAAGGCAACCGGTTTTGCTCTACTAAGAGCCTTCCTCTTTTTATTCATATATATATTTTTGAATGAGGATAATGAATGGTTTTGGTAACCCAGACCTTGTTCGTCACCTGAACAAAACTGGGGCATTTGTGCTTCTAAAGAGTTTTACCGGGTTCCTCCTGTGACATGGGCAACCGGGTTTTGCTCTGCTAAGAGCTCCCCTTTTTTATCACATATAAATTTTAAATTGGGGGTAGTGGATGGTTATGATAACCGAGACCACATTCATCTCTTGTGAATGAACTGGGGAGCACAATCGTATAGAAATTGATGTACAACTAAAATCAGCATCAAGATAGAGGATCAACACTACCATATTTGGCTAGCATTGGAAGGTATAGACTCTGTATCCTATCTCAAAAAGAGTCTAAACCAATGACTCCAACATCCTTGATCACATTCAACTCATATGAATGGACTAGGGGCTACATCTATCAGATCAGAACTGATAGGAAGAAGAAACTCTACTAGGGATAGCGGATCTCCATCCCCATACCTGACTGTCATGGGGTAGTGTGTGCCCAGTATCACCTCTCAAAAACTAGACTCAAACTATTAGTTTTGATATCCCAGACCACACCTGGGGCGGCAGGTGAAACTAGGGGACTAAGCCCTACAAAGGGGAGAACAAACTAAAAAAAATTCTGTGCGATAGCACCAACGTGATTGGTGCGCACAGACAAAAGTACAAAACATCCCTACGGCGTATTGGTGTATCACCTCTAATGATAGCCTCATACTCTAATAAGCAACGTCGCGTGGTAGAGGACAAATCGTCGTGGCCACGCAGACTGCTGAAAAGTAAGAGGAATCCTTTTAGGAGCTACATATACAGAGGGATATCTACAGGCGGTAGGGAGGCTCCCATGTGAAGTACTAGACTCAAGCATAGTACTTTTTCAAGTACTGCCCGTTGATGACAGACATTGGGTGAATGCCATTTGTATCAACAAGTAAGTAGGCACCACCTTCATAAACTTGCTCTATAGCGAAGGGGCCTTCCCAAACAGGATCAAACTTACCATCTCGTCGACGGTGCGAGATGATAGGCCTACGCAAAATAATAACTAACTCGCCTACCCGGAAAGCACGGGGTCTAACAAGGCGCTTGTAGTGTCGTGTCATTCGGGCCTGGCATAGCTTAAGACATTGATAAACTTGTAAGCGAAGCTCATCTAAACCATCAAACTCTTCCAACCTCAGTCAGGCATTATCTTCCTCAGATAAATTGTAATTAACTGCTCCACACAGTGAGGGGAGCTTGACCTCAAGTGGGAGGACAGCTTCAGCCCCAAAAGCTAAAGCATATGGGGTGGACTAAGTAGGAGTACGGTAGGTAGTCCCTATATGCCCATAATACTTCAGGTAACTTATCATGCCATTCTCTTTTATTTGCAACAAGGATTTTCCTTATCAGTTGCATAAGAGACTTATTAAATGCCTTGGCCAAGCCATTGGCTTTAGGGTAAAAAATTGACGTGTATCGCCAATTAATGTTATGGCGGCGGGCAAATCTACCAATTTTCGTGCTTCTAAAGGACGGGCCGTTATCTGAGATTATACGGCGAGGAACACCAAAGCGATAAACAATGTTATCGCAAAAGAAACACATCACATCTTCTGATTTAACTTCCTCAAGTGGGACAGCCTCTACCCACTTAGAGAAGTAATGACTAAAATGAACATATGACCCTTAGAGGAAGGAGAGTCTATAGGACCCACCACATCCGTGCCCCAGCCCTCAAATGGCCAAGAAGAAACAGTAGGGTGCAACAGATTAGAGGGTTGGTGAATCACCGTGCCATGAATCTGGCACTGGTGGCATCTCTTAGCGTGCTCCATACAATCGTGGATCATAGTTGGCCAGTAGTAGCCAAGGCGTTTAATCTGCTTTTCATTTTAGGTCCAGACTGATGGGCACCACAGAGCCCTTCGTGTATCTCGCTCATGACCTTAATAGCCTCTTCTTTACTGAGGCATCTTAACCACATTTGGTTAAAAGAGCGTCGATATAGAGTTTCATTTATATAGGTGAATGATAAAGCTCTCTTTCTAATTTGAGCAGCAAGAGACTTATCATCTGGAAGCCTACCATATTTTAAGTACTTTACGAAGGGTTCTCTCCAATATGACTCCTCATCCACAGTAAACACTGCAAGGGTCTGATTGGGAGTAGACAAGTCTGCGGGTCACAGAGCTTGACGATACTGGATAATAATAGACACTGGATTTCCAGTAAGGTCAGCTAATTCTTTTGCTAACTTGGCCAATGCATCTGCTTTTCCATTTTAAGATCTAGGGATCTTGGCCAAAGTTACTTCTAGTATTAAGCACAAGAGCTTCATTATTTTATTATAGTATGGAACGAGCTCAGGCTTAAGTACTTTGTAGACTCCAGCTACTTGATTGATTATCAGTTGGGAGTCTCCAAAGATCTTCACCCGCATAAGACTCATCTGAATGGCCAACTATAGCCCAAAAATCAGAGCTTCGTACTCAGCTTCATTATTAGTACGAGGTTCTAATAAACTATAGGAGTGCCGTAGAATATGACCCTCAGGAGACACAAAAATCAGGCCTAATCCTACCCTAACTGTAGGAGTTTCATTTGGACTTAAGGTTTTAACGGATGACGCACCGTCAAAGTAGAACTCCCATGTAGGGGACTCTTGTTCATCCACACTCAAGATTAATTCATCAGGTAGATCATCATTGAGTGGTGAATCAGCAGGGATCGGGTGATCGGCTAGAAAGTCAGCTAGAGCCTGTCCTTTGATGGCCCATTAGGAAATAAAAGTAATATCGAATTGCAGTAATAATATAGACCATCGTGCTAGTCAACCTGAAAGGGTCGGACTGGTCATCAAGTACTGCAATGGATTGACTCGAGAGATTAGATTGATCTTATGTGATAGCATATAATGTCTGAGCTTGTATACCGCGAAGATCAAGGCTAAACATTGCTTTTCTATCACTGGGTACTTAAGCTCTGCAGGTATCAGTCGCCTGCTGAGGTAGTACAAGGTATTCTCCTTGACTTTCTCATTCTCTTGAGCCAACAGTGCACTTAGAGACTCATCCAGGGCCGTAGTGTAGAGAATCAACGGCCTACCCGGGATAGGTGCAGCTAAAACAGGAGGGTTCATCAGGTAGCGCTTTATACTCTCAAAGGCCTCCTAACAACTCTCATCCCAGTGGAATCGGGCATCCTTCCTCACTAGTGCAGAGAAAGGGTGACACCTACCAGAAAGATTGGAGATAAATCTCCGCAAGAAAGCGAGTTTACCCTGAAAGGACCTCAACTGGGTAAGACTCTTAAGGGGTTTTAGATCTACTATGGCCTTGATCATAGAGGGATCTATCTCAATGCCACGGTAGCAAACTATAAACCCTAAGAACTTTCCTGCACTAACTCCAAATGCGCATTTTAAAGGATTCATCTTTAAATCAAACTTGCGCAGGCGTTCAAAAATGATTCGCAGATCTCTGAGGTGATTTTTGTGGACCTTGCTTTTGACGACTAAATCATCCACATAGCACTCAACTTGCTCATGTATCATCTCATCAAGGATGACAATCATGACACGTTGATAGATAGCCCCGGCATTCTTGAGACCGAAGGGCATCACCTTGTAACAAAAAACACCTATATGTGTCTGAAAAGTAGTAAATTTCTCATCCTCGGGGTCCATCTTTATCTGATTGTAACCAGATGAACCATCCATGAATGAGAAGATGTTATATCCACCATAAGCTCAGGAATAGGGAGAGAAAAATCATCATTAGGATATGCCTTGTTCAAATCACGGAAGTCGATACAGACTCGTATCTGCCCGCTCTTCTTCCGGACTGGAACAATATTGGCAAGCCAAGTTTGGTACTTGTCTTCCCTAATGAAACCAGCTTCTATAAGCTTTTTGGTTTCAGCGATCACCTATTGTTCAATTTCCAACCTCATCCTATGAGGTGCTTGTTTAACAGGGAATGCATCAGGCTTAATGGCTAACTTATGGACTGCTACCTCTGGATTTAGACCAGGCATCTTGGTATAGTTCCAGGAAAAATAGTCTCTAAACTCTGATAGCAACTCGACGTATTCTTGAGCCTCTGAATCAGATAGTAGAGCACTATGAAAAATAGGCCTAGGATCTGACTCAGTGCCTAAGTTTACCTCACACAGTTTGTTCACGGCAGAAGTGACGCCATCTTCAAACTCTTGTGCAGCATCGAGTATTTTATCATCCTCACTATCCGGGTCTTCCTCGTCGGCAAGAGAAACAACCGGATAAGTATGGGAAATGACATGAATGTTGGCATCACTGGACTATTTAACCCCATGTAACCTACGCTTCCTAGACCTTGGGGGAAATAGGTCCGCCAGACTCGGGCCTACTGTAGAGCTTGTTCATCGGGCCAAGTAAAACGAATGAGACCCCGCTCAACAAAGCTCTCTACAGTAGGTAAAAAGTAACAAGGGGCACTCCTGACCTCTATATCCATAACGGTCTCCTCTAGATCCTGTCTCATAGGACCCAGTGGTGCACCTATACTATGGGGTACAGAGGGACATTTCCTAGGTCGGGCTGGCCCAAATGTATCATACAAGTGAGGTATGGGGTTGTGACTATCCCATACTGGGCTATCATCATCAACTACAGGAGTGTCAGAAGATCTTTGACCAAAATCTCCAACTCCTATCCACATATCTGATGGGGGGAAGGTTGTCTGGTAGTAGTCTAACGTCGGAAGTCCTCTTTCTCGTCTGAGCTAATATCAATAACTAATCCACCTTCAGGTATCAAATGGCTATGAAAAGTAGGCAGTGAATCATAACCAGTGGAATAGGGAGGTGGTGAAGTGACTGGACGCTGAAGGACATCGATCATTTCATCGTCAAAAGAGTCAGACTCTACAGTTAAAGAAGAAGTGTAAAGGTTAGGGGGAAAAGGTGTGCGAGTGTCGTGGTTCCGCGGCTCGCAGATCGCAACTCTTCCTCTCTCTCTACCTCTACCTCCCCTACCTCTACTAGGGGGAACATCGTGCCTCATCGTAAACTAAGAGGCATCTCCATCAGAATGGGCAGTGGGAACACCTGGCTCAATACCAACCTATGATGGACCATGTACTGACGATTATATAGGACCCTGTATAGGTGGCTGCGTAGGACCCTGATAACAGTATCATGTATCACTGGGGACTGAGCAGGTGGAGCTCTACGAGCCTTCTGAGGTACGTAGTACTCGGCGTCATCGTGCATAGAGATCTCATGCACGAAAAAGGACTGGGTATCTCCAGGAATGGTATACTCAACATAATTCCTCAGAAACTTCATACATTGGTGCAAGGTAGAGGGCACCATTCCATACTCATGGATCCAAGGCCTTTCTAAGAGAGCCTTGTATGAAGTGTCAGCCTCAATCACATGAAACTTTGCCTCAGTTAGAAAATTTCCAAATTTCAGAGGCAGGGTGATAGACCATAGCGCTCGCTAGCCTTGGTCATTGAAGCCTTTCAACATGATCTTGTCGGAAGTAAGCTTCAAATGACCTAGGGAGAGGCTCTTTAAAGTTTTATGGGTTAGTATGTTTACTGAAGCTCCTTGATCTATGAGGACCCTGTTCAACTCATAACCATTGACCTCAGCAGTCACATACAAGAGATGATTGTGCTCAGTAGTCCCTAAAAGGAGATCACGACTAGAGAAGGTGATACATGGCGTGTTGTACAAATGTCATGCCTCGTCAATGGGGTCTGAAGTGAAGAAGGCTTGATAAGTCTCTGGTTCAAGCAAGGCTTTTACCAAAGTCTCTCTCAAGTCAGGTGACAACATCAAAGCATCATAGATACTAAGAAGGGAAGGAATTTTCCTTAGGTGAGCCAACACATTGTAATCAACTTCCAACTGAGGGCCTTTCCCTTTCTCCTTAGGCTGCTCCTAAGAGGAAGGGATAGAGTCATCCTGCTGGGTAATGATATTCTTATCTTTTGTATTCTTAGCCAACCTATGTGGAAGGACCTTTCCTGAACGTAGATGAACTTCCTATAATGAGTCATCCTTAACAGGAGATTCCTCTAATTCAATGGTGGTGGCAGGTGTTGGTTCTAAGGAAAGTACTTGGAGTGGGTTTTCGGACTCATCCTCTGAATCCATGTAACATCCACCCTCTGGTATCACAAAGACTGGTTCATCTTCATACTCAAACTCAGACTCTTCACTAGAATCATTATAAGAGACATGCAAAGCAGTAAAAGAGTGAGTGCTAGTAGAAGTAGAAGCAGTAGAAGTATAAGTAGAAATAGTAGTAAAAATAGTAGGTAAAGAACACTAGAAGTAGTCAGAATCACCTTCTTCTATTATTTCTTCATCAAATGAAGGGAGAACAATGTCCTTCATCATGAGTGCTGGAAGGAACCCTGTCTTCCCCTCAGAGGTTACAACATATTTTTGTCTTTCATACATTTTCTCAGTACATGTAAGAGCAACAGAAGAAGAAATGTGCTCAGTAGGCACTACAACAGAAAGAGAAGAAGAAGAAGGTACAAGTGCTGGAGTAGTAACTGTAGGGGCAACTGTCGACTTGGCCTGCGGTGGCCTCCTCTCAACTTCCTCTAAACTCTGAACTGCACGGTCTATCATCCTTCTGGTCTTCTTGAAGAGTGCTAACTACCACTCTCCCTCAGAACTCTGGGGTAAACTGCCACTACTGCCCTGACTGTCACTCTGGCTGGGACTATGGCTAGGACTGGAAACCATCTGAACTGTCTGAGGGCCCTTGCCCTTGGGCTACACTAGGTCACTATCCTAGAGGTGTATCTGTCCTGTGGCCATCAACCTCTCAACCTTGTCCTTGAATACAAAACAATCTTCTAACACATGCCAAACGTATCTGTGGTAAGGATAATAGAGTGGGTGTCAATCTGACTCTCCTCCTCCACTCTATGCTGCTGGGAAAGGTAAGTATGTTTTTCTTAGTAAGAAATTTAAAAAATTTCTTCATACTCTCTCTTTTAAAGGAGTATTCCTTACTAAGCTTCTCCTGTAGGAACTACTGACTCTCTGGAGTTCTACGGGAGGTCCTGGGCTGTGCTGCTGGCTAACTAGCTGAGTGTGACTGACTAGCTGAGCGTGACTGCTGTGGAGGTGCTGAACTGCCTAAGGGACTTTTGCCCTT
The DNA here is from genome assembly GCA_022539455.1 of Dendrobium nobile. Classification (NCBI taxonomy): domain Eukaryota; kingdom Viridiplantae; phylum Streptophyta; class Magnoliopsida; order Asparagales; family Orchidaceae; genus Dendrobium; species Dendrobium nobile. Next base: position 6,734,291 of record CM039732.1, on the reverse strand, counting down.
ATCTGCTGGTCCATGAGTACTGTGTACCTCCCCTCTCCTGCGTGGAGGTGCCCCTGAAATTTCCTGCCGCTGAGGTCTGCACGAAGGCTGACTCTCAGCCTTAGGAGGGACTGCATCGGGTATGCTGTCCTGTAGGCTGGTAACCTTGGTCAGTAGCTTCTGAAAGGACCGTATGATGAAACCCTTCAGGTATGGAGCAATGGGACCATCTATGTTCTTCAAAAGGATCTCAACTGCATGCTGCTCCTGGAGCTGTGGCTCACACTGCAAACTGAGGTTCCTCCATCTGACTATGTAATCTATGAGTGACTCTCTAGGCCTCTGTCTGGTGACTACTAGCTCTCCAACTGTAACTCTGTGCTTAATGCTGACAAACCTCTGGATGAACAACTGCTCCAGCTCTGTAAAAGTCCTGACTAAGTCGTTGGGGAGGTTGGCGTACCAAGCAAACGCCACTCCCACCAAGCTGCTAACGAACAACCTAAACATCAATGGGTCACTCCCTCCTATATTGCAGCGTATGGCCCGGTACTGAGCCACATGCTGCCTCGGGTTTCCAAACCCGTCGAACACTCTAAACCTAGGAGGGATGAAACCAGGAGGGTAGGGCTTCTGCTCATACTCTATCGGGTAAGGCCGCCCTCTGCTAACTGACTCTCCAGTCTTCCTGGAGGAAATGGCCTGCTCTACCTTCTGGGCAATCAGATCCTGAAGCTGACCTGCTGACAATTGTGTCGGCTGACTTTGAACAACTGAAGGTGCTACAGGCACTGCTCTCTGGACCCTGTCTACTCTCAGGGGGTCTAGTGTAACTGGAGGCGCAACTGGCTGATCTCTAGAAATACTGGCAGCAGCAACCCCTGCCACTTGGGGCATCGCCCCCAAGGATGTCAACTATGCTATCATGGCTGCCATAGCTCTGGCCATCTCTGCCATCTGTGTCTAAAGGTTCAGGACTGTAGCTTCCGTATTAACTGATCTGGGAGATCCACCCACCTCGGGCTCTCCCTGCTCATCCTGGTCCTCGGGCTCTCTCTCATCCGAGTGACCTCTACGGGTAACCACACAAACCCGATGTACTGGCACCTCCTCATCGGAATCTATTAGTGTATCATCATCATATAAAAAGGCTCATCGCATCGCCTCTATGTATGGACTCATAGGAGAGGTGATCCTATGAGTGCTAGGGGCTAACTCTGTCTTAATTCGTACTAGCGATCTGTCTGGGATAGGCACTGAACCATCATCGTAAACCATCGGGACCGCCTCGGACCCAGAAGGAGCCATAACCTCCATCTGATCTGCTGCCTCATCTGGCTGCTCTGCCTCTAGCAACTGCTCTGCCACTGACAACCGCTCTGTCTCAACTGACGGAACTGGGTCGACAGGGGTGTCCGCCAGTTGACGTCTCCAAACTCATCTGGTACGATGGGGAGCTGTACTAGCAATTGGCTACTCTGGGACTACCACCTCTGAACTGACCTGAGGCAGGGTAGGCTCCTGCTACTGTCTCCGTCCTCGATGACGTGGGCGTCGTCCTACCACAGGAGTCACTGCTGGCGGCCTAACTACTGGAACTGCAGGCTGTTGGGGTGTCTGCCCCCTCTGCCAACTGTAAAGTCTCCTCGCAGTCTGCCTCCGTAACTGAAAAGTTGCCTGAGAAATCTGCCGGAGTATCTTCTCCCGACTGACAGGCCCCTACCACGAGCTAGGCGAACGATGTGTGGAATCCTCTGAGTGAGGGCTCGAACACCAGCGTCCCTGGGGACCCTAGCCCGGGGCAAGGTAGTGGCAACAATAGGAGCCGCCGCAATGCGGACAATATCCTCCTCGTCTCCACTATGTGCCAGCGGGGAGAAGCGTCCTCCCTGGACCGCCTCAATCTCAGGTGCTACAACAACCTCTGGAGTAGGCACAACTGAAACTGGTCGTGGTCTCCGCTGTCTAGGAGCCACCGTCCTCTGAACAAGCTCCTGGTGAGCTATCGCCTCGATCATCTACTGCCTCTCTGCCTCGAACGCAGCTAAACGCAACCTCCTATTCCTATTCCTCCGAGCCCTTCTCCCATGGCCGGAGGTGGAGGTGGAAGGGACATCTAAACCCACTGCCTGGGTGGCAGGGGGAACAGGAATAGATAGAAGTGTCGAGGTCTGCCCGGTAGTCTCGAGGTGAGAAAGCCGAGCAAAAACAGAAACCCGACCAGAAGAGGGCGAAGGCGAGAGTTCTGGGCACCACTCTTCCTAGTGGAAGCGGGAGGAGAAACCCGAACACGAGGTACTTCCGCCGGGACAACGGGAGTAACAACAGCAGTAGGCTGCCGGCGCTGAGGGGCTGGGGCAGCCTGTGCAACAGGAGCGACAGGCGCAGGTCGCCTGACAGCTGCATGAACAGGTGGAACAACTGCAACAGGCTGCCGGCGCTGAGGGTCCTGGGCAACTCTGAGGAGGAGAGAATGCAGCAGCCTACGTCGGGGTCAGCCCGCCAAGAGTGATGAAGGCCGAGTTAGTGAATGAGCTAAAAGTGATCCCTCCAACTGGCGGACTAGCGAGTAGGGACTCAAGGAGAGTCACCCGCGTGTCCGAACTGAAAGCAAAAGTAACAGAAGGTACGAAGGAAGCCATGGCATTGCTGCCAAGAAAATAAATTTGAAATGTTAGAAATCAGAATGAAAATTAGGAAAGAATGATTTGATAAGGATAGATATGAATTGATAAAGGGACGGAATAGCCTGCAAGGCTGGAAAGAAGTAGAGTAGGGAGGAAATCCTAGCTAAAGGGAAGGAACCCTAACTAAAAAAAGACCCTAATAAAGAGTGGGATGGACCTAATCTAAGGAGTACCAATCCCGGAGTACATACAAGAAAAGATAATATATAATCCAAAGATGGAGAGAGAAACTTATCCCATTGTTGTCGCCAGAAACATGTGAACCTTTGAAAGAGCACCGCGCGAACGGGTCAATTGGAAGGGGCAGATTGGATCATACATACGACTAACCATTGAGGATAGAGGCTGTCGCCAACACACCCCGATGGGTAGTAATATACACGACCTACTCACGGGTTTCCCCCATCTGATGCAAGAGCTCAAATGGGGTTTAGTAGTCCCACGGGCGCAAGCCCCTGTGGTTAATTATATCCCAGGCCAGAACCTGAGAAAACTCTCGATTAAGGATCATACATTATCCTCCCCTAAAGTGGGATCGGCACGAGGGTACATACTAGGAAATCCTATCTAAAAGGAAGAAAGGTCCGAAGGGCTGAATCAACATGCGTGGATCATACCAGCATTCGGAGGCTCTATGGTACTAAAGAGAAACTGGATGAAAGAAAGTCAAGCAATCGATCACATGCATGAGAGAATGATGGAGGTGACATCATCCTGTGACGCGGATAAGTAGGATTTATAGTCCCTGAAAGGAAGGGACCTACCTACTATTTAAGGTATACTACGAGACCAAGTGTAGTAGCCTCGAATCCTAAATCTAGGTTAGGCTTAGTATTCTACGAAATACTAAGACCCATGTCCTAGCTAATACAGTGCAAAACCTGGACTTACCCTGACCTGGATTAGGGAGCCAGCTAACCACCTAATCGTTTTAAAACCATTATATCAAGTTATTTTTGATAGATGGATGGGTGGTACAGTTCTTTGGAAATATGACCGACATCTAGAGGATTTCCTAAGTGGTCTTTGACTTATGTGGGTCATATGCTCCTAGCTAATGCAATTAAATTTTATTTAGTTGGTTACTAATATAATGCATGCTAGTTGAAATGTCAACTCATGAATGCTATAAAATTTTAAAAACAGGCTTATATAAAATAATTTTTTGAAAAGACTGGGTCTCCCTAGGTCCGGCATTTCATCCTCATAGGTCAGATTATCCAAACTCTACCCGCAGGCAGGGAGATGTCTTATAGCAAGGAAAGAATAATGCATTAATATGCATGAGACCCCGGACGATTCTGGCAGTTTCCTAGGTTCGTTAAGTTTCTATGTTATTTAAAACTTAGAATTTTAAAGACTAGTTTTGAGTAGAAAAAATTTTATAGTCCTTAAAGAGCCTAATGAAAATCCAAGTAAAATAAAAAATGGCATGCAAGAAAGAAACCTAGGAAAAGCAGACAATTTCTACTGCGTAATCCAGTAAACACATCAATATAAATCCAAAATCAATCAACTAAATGGCCATAGACAAATTGCCCTTATTACAACCTAGATATGTAGAAAATAAAGTGGCCGGGCACCACTGCCAACATCCCAGATTTCTAAGCCTATGACAGACGCAAATAACTTTGAGTGGGATATTGGTCTTCAGTCTTCTAGGTGTCTTCTTCTCCTTGGACTCCTTGGATCTCCTCCTTGGACTCCTTGGAAATCTCCTCTTTGGACTCCTTGGATCCGTCGTGACTTGAATATCCAAACGAATAGACAATTCCTCCCTTGGAAGGGGGCATTGCCTTTTCTCTTTAGATATCTAAAGCCATCCCACTCGATCTCCCAAATGGAAGAAGACTCTCCCCTTTAGGGATGCCTTCTTCTTTTGGAATTCAAGTTGGATAAAGATATCCCAACTCAAAGTTGCATTTTCACAACTCTTAACGAATTATATAAATATTACATCCATTAAAAAAGAAAATTCTAAACTCCCTGCATATTTATCCTAATAAAAATCACATGCAGGTATATATGGAAATAAAAATTCTCAAACCATTGACCCTATGCCAAGCCATGCTCTTAATTATGAGGGCTAAGCAGCTCCATCTGTGCAGTTATAATTATTAATTTAGCCCTCATTTTTATTTAGGGGGAGCTGAGCAAGCACATGCATAAAATATTATTAGAAATCATGATAATGCTCCCCATTTTTATTAGCATTGAGCATGGCCACATGCACGGAAGAATAATATATATACATATAACGCTCCTAACCTAGGGGTAAATCTAGCGCTCATCACATGATCCACAGAGTGCAGAAAAGGTAAGCAAACACACCAGCAATTTCAAACATCATGCAATGAAAACCACGGAAAGCTCCGGCACACAGCAGAAAAATAAAATCCAGTGGCCTAACCTAGATCTAGAAGTGGTGCCCTAGCAAACAACTCTATGTGTGTGTAAGGTTGGTGTGATTTGGATAGGTCCTAAGCAGGGTAGTTAGTTATAGTCATCTAGAATTCAGATTTGTTGGGGGTCTCAAAAGGATATTTTTGTTGAAGTTCAAATATTAGTGGATTAGGATCTATTTTAATTATTTCAGTTTGTTGATCAGTTTTAAGAGCTTATGATAATGATATTTAAAGTTCAAGTTATATTAGCCAATTTTGGAAAGTCCCGGGTCCTCCTAGGAACTAGACTAAGGGTCCAAAAAGTCACTATAGGAAAATGGCTAGGTTTGGGTCTCCTAATATTTTAGGAAAATACTAGACCTTAAGAGGAGTATTTATCCAGGTAGTACACTGAAATCGGAGTTTTCTAATCAAAGTTATGAATTTTCTAAGTTTCGGGTCCAAAATGAACTAGGGTTGACCAAAAAGTTTACTTTCTAATCTAGGTCATTTTATAGAAACCTAAGATTTTTAGTAAATACTAGATCCTAATTGGAGTCTAATGTAAGTGATTTTGCCTAATTTGAAATTTTCTACAATTAGTTATGAATTTCTAAAGATCGGGTAATTAAAGGAATTTTCTAAATTTCTTAATAAAGGGCTATTTTATTGTTTTACTCCAAATCAGCTCCAAACTAATTGAAATCACTCTCAAAGTTTAGGAATGACCTAAGAAAGTGTTTCCCAAGTACTTGGAGAAAATTTGAAATTTTAAATAATTTTTAATGAATTATTAGGGGCAAAATGGTAAATTCCACCTATGGTCAAATTACGGGTCAACCTAAAGTCAAATTTGGGAGCCCTATTTATCTAAGGTCAAGGATCATATTTTGGTCAGTTTGAGTTATTATGGATAATTTTCTGACCTAAAATGTATTTATTGTAATTTTCGGAAGGTCTCGGGGCCTTATTTAGCACGTTAATTAGGGTTGGTTAACTAAGGGGTCTAACAAGCCCTAAAAATTCTTAAAAAATTTTGAGATGTTTCAGATGTCACTAAGTTTAAGTTTTGAAGTTTTAATATCAATCTGGGGTCTATCCTAGCTCCTAAAAAATTTCTAAGTTCGCTAGACGGGTCCTTAATTTTTGTACTTAAGGTGTCACTACGTTAAATGGGTTTAAATTGAAGTTCACACAAACCCTCAAGATAATATTGCATGAGAAACATATAAAAGTAGTAAACACGCCATGTCCTTAGATCTAGGAGAGCCTAAACTAAGTACTCGTGGTGCAACCTACACATGCAAGATACGAACAACAAGAAAATGAAAACACCTAATGAAGGGATTAGTGAATGGTTGGGGCTCAACCATCCACTAATCCACTCCCCCGTGATTTTCTCTTCACACATAGACTCTATGTTTAAAATTCCATGAAATAGCGGATCTACCAAGATTAGGGGATTTAATTATAAGTAATTTCGCAAATACTCAAAATAATTGTAAATAAATATATAATCTTTGAAAAATAATTTATTTAAAAATAGGTCAATTCATATCTACGTAAATATAGGGGAGACCCACTGACCACCCAAGCAAGGCTTCAAAACTATTTGAAAATAGATTGTATCTTGAAAATAATTACTATTATAAATAAAATTGAAATACCCAAAAAATCACACCAAACAGGAATATATCCAAACAGCCAAAATCAGACCCTGAAAATATCCTCAAAATAAAATACACATTTTTCTGAAAAGATCAAGGGGTTATACGTCAAAATCTGATTTAAAACGAAAGAGATATGAATTTTCGAAGTTTTGAAAGCGATAAAGGGCTAATTTTAAAATAGTACATTGCTGTTTCAAAAATAATTACAAATATACCTATTATTTTAAAACAGTAAGGTTCCCAAGTCATGCAGAATTCAAATACGAACAAATCAAGGTGTTGTGCATCGAAATCTGACTTAAAACAAAAAGTTAGGCATTTTTGAAATTTAAATACGATGAAGGAATATTTTAAAATAATACTGTTTGGCTGTTTTTAAAATAACTGCAAATAGATCCAACACTTTTAAGTAAAACTAATTTTAAAGTGTGCAGAATCCAAATACGATCAAAACAAGGTGTTGTGCGTCAAAAACAGATTCAAAACGAGAAAATTATGATTTTTCGAACTTTAAAACGATTAAATGGATATTTTAAAATAATTCAAAATAATCATAATAAAAAGAAAAAATATATATATTAAAATGAAATATAATAATAATTTAAAATCTCTGAAATTTAAAATATACTCAAAAATATATAAAATATTAGCAATAACTTAATTATTAGTAATATTTTTGATAATTTAACTAATTAAAGTAATTAGAATAATATTTAATTATTGAAAATACAATTTTATATTTAAATAAATATAATAATAATAATAAATAAGTACAAAATAGTAAGAAATAGTTTAATCATAATATAATTATTAATACTATAATTAAAAATAATAATTTTATAATATAATAATAATAAAATAATAAAAATAGTATTTTTAAAATAATACTCTTTACTGTTTTATTAATAATTAAAAATATATATATTATTTTTATATAAAAAAATTTATAGTGTAGATAATGAAAATACGAACAAAACGATGTATTATACACGAAAATTGGACGAAAAACGAATTTTTGGTGAATTTTTGAAGTTTTCTGAGTTAAAACAAATTTAAAAATCAATTTTTAATTCAAAAAAATCGGCGGCGGGACCCGCTCTGGACACGTGTCGGCCTCGGGTTTGTTCCGGGATCGCGGGCAATCATTTCCTGGCGGCGCGATGATTGCGCCGCCGGCAATGATTGCCGCAATCATTGCGGTAATCGGAAACCGCAAAACGCGATTTTACTTTGCCACGTCGGACGGAGGATCACAGCCGTCCGATCCTCCGCGGTCGAGATCGACAGTCAGGATCACGCCCGACCGCCCGCGGAACCGCAGGATCGAACCACATGATCAAATGAGACCACGGGATCCTCAGATCGTGACCGTTGATCAAGAAATCAACGGTCCGGCTCGGGGCTAGGGCGAAACTGAGTGCCAAAACAATGTTTTGCTTCGTTCTCCCTCGATACTCAATGGAATTTAATGAAATTTTAAACCTAGGATCTAAACATAAACAGAAATTATGGGGGATAGACTGTTTGGCTAAAAATTGACTTATCAAAAAGCTATTTAGGCCGAGGTGTAGTGAACTATACTAAGGGATTTCGCAAGATTTTACCGTTGGATCTTCGAATCTTTGACACGGTTGAGCTTGTAGACTGTCCTCGTATATTTCTCCTCTTGAATCCTTGATCAAACGAGCTCTGGATCGACTAGATCAAAGCCTTGGACGGATTTGGCCTTAGGTCACCGGAATCTCACCGCCGACGAGCTTTAGCCGTCGGGATTTGATGGAGGAAGATGGTGGGGAACTCCAGGAACTCTCACAAGAAATTTCAGCACTTGTGGAGGTTTGGAGAGAGAGAGTTTTTCAAAAAGCCCCTAATCCAACCCTAAAAATCCTTATTTATATGCCAATGTGTTTGATCGACGGCCAAGATTGGATGGGGAGTTAAATAGGAGGGAAATAGGATGAAACCCACGGGATTTTGAATTCCAAAACGATTAGGAGGAGTTAAAGGCATTAATTAGGCCTTAAATGGGCCTTAATAGGTCATAATTGACCTATTATGACTTGGGTTGACAAAGTCAATGATTGGCTTGGTCAACCTAATCAATTGGTGAATTTTTTAAGTTTTCTGAGTTAAAACAAGTTTAAAAATCAATTTTTAATTCAAAAAAATCGGCGGCGGGACCCGCTCTGGACACGTGTCGGCCTCGGGTTTGTTCCGGGACCGCGGGCAATCATTTCCTGGCGGTGCGATGATTACGCCGCCGGCAATGATTGTCGCAATCATTGCGGCAATCGGAAACCGCAAAATGCGGTTTTACTTTGCCGCGTCGAACGGAGGATCACAGCCGTCCGATCCTCCGCGGTCGAGATCGACGGTCAGGATCACGTCCGACCGCCCGCGGAACCGCGGGATCGAACCACGCGATCAAACGAGACCACGGGATCCTCAGATCGTGACCGTTGATCAAGAAATCAACGGTCCGGCTCGGGGCTAGGGCGAAACTGAGTGCCAAAGCAATATTTTGCTTCGTTCTCCCTCGATACTCAATGGAATTTAATGAAATTTTAAACCTAGGATCTAAACATAAATAGAAATTATGGGGGATAGACTGTTTGGCTAAAAATTGACTTATCAAAAAGCTATTTAGGCCGAGGTGTAGTGAACTATACTAAGGGATTTTGCGAGATTTTACCGTTGGATCTTCGAATCTTTGACACGGTTGAGCTTGTAGACTGTCCTCGTATATTTCTCCTCTTGAATCCTTGATCAAACGAGCTCTGGATCGACTAGATCAAAGCCTTGGACGGATTTGGCCTTAGGTCACCGGAATCTCACCGCCGACGAACTTTAGCCATCGGGATTTGATGGAGGAAGATGGTGGGGAACTCCAAGAACTCTCACAAGAAATTTCAGCACTTGTGAAGGTCTGAAGAGAGAGAGTTTTTCAAAAAGCCCCGAATCCAACCCTAAAAATCTTTATTTATATGCCAATGTGTTTGATCGACGGCCAAGATTGGATGGGGAGTTAAATAGGAGGGAAATAGGATGAAACCGACGGGATTTTGAATTCCAAAACGATTAGGAGGAGTTAAAGGCATTAATTAGGCCTTAAATGGGCCTTAATAGGTCATAATTGACCTATTATGACTTGGGTTGACCAAGTCAATGATTGGCTTGGTCAACCTAATCAATCAGGTCCAATGGGATGTGGATTTGTGCCTTGGATACCATGAGATGGGTTTAGAATTGGCTTTAGGCTTAAAGGGGCCAAACTGGTCAACCCTGGTTGACTCCGGTCAATTAGGTTGACTCAGGGTCCAAGCCTGGGCTCAACAGACTCGACTCGACCCAATGAGCCTATTGGAGAGGGTCTTGGGGTCTGACTTGGTCAGTTTGACCAAGTCAACCCTTTGACCAAGGGTCTGGGCAAAATCGAGGTCAACAAACGGACTCCCAATAGGAGTGATGAACAACTAGTGAACCGCTCGTGTTGGCGTTGACCGACTAAGCCACAGAAAGTAGAGTAAAGAACATGAAGGAAAATTAGTAAGATGGTGGAAAAGAATGAGATTCTTCTCCTGGCCTTGCCCCATAGTGGGGGCAGAGCCTAGGAAAGAAGAAGAAAAAGAGGTAGCATTACAAAAGTAAAGTGTCACCAAAATGGTGAACCAGTAGTAAGGTCTTCTCCTGGCCTTACCCTTCGACAAGGGTAGAGCCAAGGATAGAACCAACGGTAAAGATCACCTAAAAGGGTGAAAGCAAGGTAAGGGGATTCTCCCTTAGCCTTGCCCTATAGCGAGGGCAGAGCAGAAAGGAGAATTAAAAGTAAAGGTCACCACTAGGGTGAAAAAGGTAAAAAAATTCTCCTTTTGCCTTGCCCTATAGTAAGGGCAGAGCCAAAGAGAGAATCAAGGGTAAAGATCATCTCAAAAGTGAAAAAGGTAAAGAGATTCTCCTCTGGCCTTACCCTGTAGCAGGGGTAGAGCCAAGAGAAGAACCAAAAGTAAAGTAGTAAAAGTATACCGACTATCTGTCTGACTATATCGAATCAGCAGAGTGGAAGATGAAGGTGGTCCCATCTCCTCCTGCCTATTTCAGGATAGTGGATCAGGGTGACCCAGTATCTGCCTGACCAAATCATGTCGGCAAACAAAAGGATCACAACACCTGGTTTCTGCCTAATCGGAACAAGACACTCAGGGAAAAAGGTGGCGAGGAGTTCCTGCCAGGTGCTCTGTCAGGCCCTTTCTACCAAGTAAGTAAAACCAACTTTCTGTCTGTTCATTTCAAACAGCAGAATAGAAGGTGAAAAGATCCCATCTCCTCCTGCCTATTTCGGGACAATGGATTGGGGTGACTCAGCCTCTGTCTGACCAACTCAAGACAGCAAGCAAAAGAGTCACGAAATCTGGTACCTGTTTGATCAGAACAGGACACTTAGGGAAAGAGACGAGGAGCTCCTGCCAGGTGCTCTGTCAGGCCCTCTCTACCAAGTAAAATAAGCTACCCGCCTGACCGTATCTGGACAGCGGGGTGGAAAGTAAAAAGAATCCCGCCCCTCCTGATCCTTTCGGAACAGTAGATTGGGGTGACTTGATACCTCTGCCTGACCTCAGCAAAAGTAAAGAAGACACGAAGTGGAAGCCTGTGTAGTCTTTTACAGGACATCCGAGTAAAGGGATGTTGAGGAATTACTCCTCCTAAGGACTCTGTCGGGCTCACTCAACGGTAGGTAAAACCAACTACCTGTATGTTCATTTCAAACAGTAGGATAGAATGTGAAAACGATCCCACCCCATCTGCTCCTTTCGAAACAGTGGATTGGGGTAGCCACTACTTCTGTCTGACCTCAGCGAGAAGCTCATGAAACACGAAGTGGAAGCCTACGTAGTCTTTTACAGGACATCTAAGTAAAGGGGTGTTGAGGAATTACGCCTCCTAGGGACTCTGTCGGGCTCACTCAACGTTAGGTAAAACCAACTACCAGTCTGACCGCATATGGACAGCGGGGTAGAAGGTGAAAAGATCCCGCCCCTCCTGCTCCTTTCAGAACAGTGGATTGGGGTGGCCACTACTTCTGCCTGACCTCAGCGAGAAGCTCATGAACCACGAAGTGAAAGCCTGCGTAGTCTTTTACAGGACATCCGAGTAAATGGGTGTTGAGGAATTACGCCTCCCAGGTACTCTGTCGGGCTCACTCAACGGTAGGTAAAACCAACTACCAGTCTGACCGCATATGGACAGCGGGGTAGAAGGTGAAAAGATCCCGCCCCTCCTGCTCCTTTTAGAACAGTGGATTGGGGTGACCACTACTTCTGCCTGACCTTAGCGAGAAGCTCATGAACCACGAAGTGGAAGCCTGCGTAGTCTTTTACAGGACATATATGGTAAAAAGAGAAATATTGAGAAATTGCGCCTCCCAAGAACTCTGTCGGGCTCACTCAACAGGTAAACTTCAACATCTGCTCGGCCAGCTCGGCTTTGCAAATGAAGAAGGACTCGATACCCACTCATTCATTTCAACTGAGTGAATAAAGAGTCAGGCTCTGATGCATGCCTGATCAAAACAGGACAATAAGAAGAGTGGCAAGAAGTACCTGCCAGGTGCTCTATCAGGTCCTCTCTACCAAGTAAAAACCAACTACCTGTCTATTCATTTCAAATAGCATGATCGAAGGTAAAAAGTCACCTCAACACTAGCCTGATACGTATCTGTGTAGGGGTATGAGGGAGAAAGGAGTAGGTAAATGAGATGATTTTAAGGGAAGAGCCACCTAAGGAACCCCTTCTAGCACTCTGGTAACCACATGGTAGAGGACAAATCGTCGTGGCCATGAGTATCCAGATGCTGTCAGGATATCCTGGGAACCCTAACCCTACACAAAAGGAAAGGAGGGACATCAGTGCGACGTCTCATAACCAAAGCTGGAAGAGATACACCCTCAGTAGAGTGTACAAAGGGGTAATCTCATTCCAAAGGAGTAAAAAGAACTGAAGTAGCGAGGGGGCACCTCTGCTACAAAAAGTAGGACTAAGCCTTGTAAAAACACTCCTCAAAGGAGCTATAGTGGTAAACCCATACTAATTGATGGGGACCCTGTAAGAAGTAGAATTGGTATCAAAACATCCAAGGGACCTCTTCGGCAGCTAGGAGTGGGGTCTCAATGGGTAAACAAGTGGTAAAAATATCTGAAAGAGCAGACTCTCTACTAGAGAATCAAAAGCTCAAGGAAAAGGTGATGGTGGCATCCAAGGCATGACGCCTCCTATCATCAAGTAAGGAAAAAAAAGCAAAAGTAGTGAGGGAGTACCCTCTCTACTGAGGGCACCAACTCTGAGTAGGTAAAATCTCACAGTGGTAACACCCACACAAACTAGTGGGACCCTATGGGAAGTGAAAGTGACCTCAACTCATTCATAAGACTAATCCGGCGATTGAGCCTAGTGTATGAATGATAGGATAGGTCACAAAAAGGAGTAGGAGAACTGATCTTCTGCTAGAAGTTCAAAGTTCTTAAAATAGTGATGTTGATATATGAGGCAATGTATACTACATCACTATAAGAAAAGCAGCTCTAGGTAGTGAGGGGACACACTCACTACCTGAGGACAGTAATCATGAATAGAATTGATAAAACATCAGAAGGGTCACAGTGGTAACACCTACCCTGATTGGGTAGGACCTTGTGGGGAGCAAGAACAACAACCCAACATTCATAGAGCTACTCTAGCAGCTAAGAGCAGAACACGAATGGTGAAGTGAGTAAAGAAACTAAGGAGCTGATATTCCGCCTAAGAATCAAAGCTCCAAAAGATGTAATGATAACATCTAAGGTAAGATGTACTACATTGCAACTAAGGAAGTAACTCTAAGTAGTAAGGGAACACACTCACTACCTGCGAATAGTAATCACGAATAAAATTGATACAACATCAAAGGGGCCACAGTGGTAACTCCTACCCTGATTGGGTAGGACCCTGTGGGGAGTAAAAGCAACACTACTACACTCATAAGACTACTCTAGCAGCTAAGAGTAGGTATGAATGGTGAGGTTGGTACAGAAAGAAACCAAGGAGCCGATCCTCGATTAGAAAATCAGGACTCCTGAGCATGTGATGCTAATATCTGAAGTAGGATGTACTACATCACAACAAGAGAAACAACTCTAAGAGGTAAGGGGACACACTCACCACCTGAGGATAATAATCACGAGTGAAATCAATTATCAACAAAAAGTCATAGTGGTAAGACCTACCCTAATCGGGCAGGACCCTGTGCTAAGTGAAAGTAAAACTACTACATTCATATAACTACTCTGGCAGCTCAGAGCAGTGCATGAATGGGAAGTAACCTGCTAAAAGAGGACAGGAGGGGATTGATCTTTTCTCAGAAAGACCCGAGCCCACAAGGCAGTGATGTTAATATCTAGTATATGATGTATCACATCCTTAGCAACTAAAATTATTTGAATCATAAAGATTTATAACCAACTAAGTGTCGACTCAACCTTGAAGGAATCATCAAAGTGTTTCAAGGGAGGAGCAAGAAGAACTTTGGGAAATTTGGGCTCTTAGAGAGTTTTACCGGGTTCCTCCTGTGACAAGGGCAACTGATTTTGCTCTACTAAGAGCCTTCCTCTTTTTATTCATATATATATTTTTGAATGAGGATAGTGAATGGTTTTGGTAACCCAGACCCTGTTCGTCACCTGAACAAAACTGGGGCATTTGTGCTTCTAGAGAGTTTTACCGGGTTCCTCTTGTGACAAGGGCAACCGAGTTTTGCTCTGCTAAGAGCTCCCCTTTTTTATCACATATAAATTTTTAAATTGGGGATAGTGGATGGTTTTGATAACCCATACCCATTCATCTCATGTGAATGAACTGGGGAGCACAGTCGTATAGAAATTGATGTACAACTAAAATTAGCATCAAGATAGAGGATCAACACTATCATATTTGGCTAGCATGGGATGATATGGACCATGTATCATATCTCAAAAAGAGTCAATGACTCCAACATCCTTGATCACATTCAACTCATATGAATGGACTAGGGGCTACATCTATCAGATTATAACTGATAGGAAGAAGAAACTCAACTAGGGATAGCGGATCTCCATCCCCATACCTGACTGTCATGGGGTGGTGTGGGCCTAGTATCACCTCTCAAAAACTAAACTCGAACTATTGGTTTTGATATCCCAGACCACACCTGGGGTGGCAGGTGAAACTGGAGGACTAAGCCCTACAAATGGGAGAACAAACTAAAAAAAAAATTCTGTGTGATAGCACCAACGTGATTGGTGCGCACAGACAAATATACAAAACATCCATACGGTGTATTGGTGTATCACCTTTAAGGATAGCCTCATACTCTTCTAAGAAACGTCGCGTGGTAGAGGATAAATTGTCGTGGCCACGCAGATTGTTGAAAAGTAAGAGAAATCCTTTTAGGAGCTACATATACAGAGGGATATCTACAGGCGGTAGGGAGGCTCCCCTGTGAAGTACTAGACTCAAGCATAGTACTTTTTCAAGTACTACCCGTTGATGACAGGCATTGGGTGAACGCCATTTGCATCAACAAGTAGGTAGGCGCCACCTTCATAAACTTGCTCTATAGCGAAGGGGCCTTCCCAAACAGGCTCAAACTTTCCACCTCGCCGACAGTGCGAGATGATAGGCCTACGCAAAATAAGAACTAACTCGCCTATCCGAAAAGCACGGGGTCTAACAAGGCACTCGTAGTGTCGTGTCATTCGGGCCTAGCATAGCTTAAGACATTGATAAGCTCATAAGCGAAGCTCTTCCAACCTAAGTCGAGCATTATCTTCCTCAGATAGATTGTAACTAACTACTACACGTAGTGAGGGGAGTTCGACCTCAAGTGGGAGGACAGCTTCGGCCCCAAAAGCTAAAGTATATGGGGTGGACTGAGTAGGAGTACGGTATGTAGTCCTATATGCCCATAATGCTTTAGGTAACATATTATGTCATTCTCTTTTATTTACCACAAGGAATTTTCTAATCAGTTGTACAAGAGTCTTATTAAATGCCTCTGCCAAGCGATTGGCTTTAGGGTAGTAAATTGACGAGTATCGTCAATTAATGTTATGGCGGCGGGCAAATCTGACAATTTTGGTATTTCTAAAGGACGGACCGTTATCTGAGATTATACGGCGTGGAACACCGAAGCGATAAACAATATTATCATGAAAGAAATGCATCACATCTTCTGATTTAACTTCCTTAAGTGGGATAGCCTCTGCCCACTTAGAGAAGTAATCAGTGGCGGCTAAAATGAACCTATGACCCTTAGAGTAAGGAGGGTCTATAGGACCCACCACATTTGTGCCCCAGCCCTCAAATGGCCAAGAAGAAACAGTATGGTGCAACGGATTAGGGGGTTGGTGAATCACCGTGCCATGAATCTGGCACTGATGGCATCTCTTAGCGTGCTCCATATAATCGTGGATCATAGTTAGCCAGTAGTAGTCAAGACGTCTAATTCTGCCTTTCATTTTAGGTCCAGACTGATGGGCACCACAAAGCCCTTCGTGTATCTCGCTCATGACCTTACTAGCCTCTTCTTTACTGAGGCATCTTAACCACATTTGATCAAAAGGGCATCGATATAGAGTTTCATTTACATTGGCGAATGATGGGGCTCTCTTTCTAATTTGAGCTACAAGAGACTTATCATCTGGAAGCCTACCATATTTTAAATACTCTATGAAGGGTTCTCTCCAATCTGACTCCTCATCCACAACAAACACTACAAGGGTCTGATTGGGAGTAAACAAGTCTGCGGGGCACAGAGCTTGACGATACTGGATAATAATAGACACTGGATTTCCAGTAGGGTCAGCTAATTCTTTTGCTAACTTGGCCAATACATATGCTTTTCCATTTTTTCAGATCTAGGAATCTTGGCCAAAGTTACTTCTAGTATTAAGCATAAGAGCTCCATTATTTTATTATAGTATGGAACGAGCTCAGGCTTAAGTACTTTGTAGACTCCAGCTATTTGATTGATTATCAGTTGGGAGTCTCCAAAGATCTTCACCCGCATAAGACTCATCTGAATAGCTAACTCTAGCCCCAAAATCAAAGCTTCGTACTCAGCTTCATTATTAGTATGAGGTTCTGATAAACTATAGGAGTGTCGTAGAGTATGACCCTCAGGAGACACAAAAATCAGGCCTAATCCTACCCTAACTGTAGGAGTTTCATTTGGACTTAAGATTTTAACGGATGACGCACCGTCAAAGTAGAACTACCAGGTAGGGGACTCCTGTTCATCCACATTCAAGATTAATTCATCAGGTAGATCATCATTGAGTGGTGAATCAGCAGGGATCGGGTGATCGACCAGAAAGTCAGCCAGAGCCTTTCCTTTGACGGCCCGCTGGGGAATAAAAGTAATATCGAATTGTAGTAATATCATAGACCATCGTGCTAGTCGACCTGAAAGGGTCAGACGGGTCATCAAGTATTACAATGGGTTGACTCGAGAGATCAGATTGATCTTATGTGATAGTATATAATGCCTGAGCTTCTGTACCACGAAGATCAAGGCTAAACATTGCTTTTCTATCGCTGGGTACTTAAGCTCTACAGGTATCAGTCGTCTGCTGAGGTAGTATAAGGCATTCTCCTTGCCTTTCTCATTCTCTTGAGCCAACAGTGTACCTAGAGACTCATCCAGGGCCGTAGTGTAGAGAATCAACGGCCTATCCGGGATAGGTGCAGCTAAAACAGGGGAGTTCATCAGGTAGTGCTTTATACTCTCAAGGCCTCCTGACAACTCTCATCCCAGTGGAATCGGGCATCCTTCTTCACTAGTGCAGAGAAAGGGTGACACCTACCAGAAAGATTGAAGATAAATCTCCGTAAAAAAGCGAGTTTACCCTAAAAGGACCTCAATTAGGTAAGACTCTTAGGGGATTTTAGATCTACTATGACCTTGATCATAGAGGGATCTATCTCAATGCCACGGTAGCGAACTATAAACCCTAAGAACTTTCCTGCACTGACTCCAAATGCGCATTTTAAAGGATTCATCTTTAAATCAAACTTGCGCAGGCGTTCAAAAATGATTCGCATATCTCAGAAGTGATCTTCGCAGACCTTGCTTTTGACGACTAAATCATCCACATATCACTCAACTTGCTCATGTATCATCTCATCGAAGATGACAGTCATGGCACGTTGATAGGTGGCCCCGACGTTCTTGAGATCGAAGGGCATCACCTTGTAATAAAAGACACCTATAGGTGTCCGAAAAGCAGTAAATTTCTCATCCTCGGGGTCCATCTTTATCTGATTGTAGCTAGATGAACCATCCATGAATGAGAAGATGCTATGGGATGATGTTATATCCACCATAAGCTCAGGAATAGGGAGAGGAAAATCATCCTTAGGACATGCCTTGTTTAAATCACAGAAGTCGATACAGACTCATATCTATCCGCTCTTCTTCCGGACTGGAACAATGTTGGCAAGCCAAGTTGGGTACTTCTCTTCCCTAAAGAAACCAGCTTTTATAAGCTTCTTGGTTTCAGCGATCACCTGTTGTTTAATTTCCAACATCATCCTACGAGGTGCTTGTTTAATAGGGACTGCATCAGGCTTAATGGATAACTTATGGACTGCTACCTCTGGATTTAGACCAGGCATCTCAGTGTAGTTCCAGACAAAATAGTCTCTAAACTCTGATAGCAACTCGACGTATTCTTGAGCCTCTGAATCAGATAGTAGAGCACTATGAAAAATAGGCCTAGGATATGACTTAGTGCCTAAGTTTACCTCACACAGTTCGCCCATGGCAGAAGTGACGCCATCTTCAAATTCTTGTGAAGCATCGAGTATCCTATCATCCTCACTATTTGGGTCTTCCTCGTTGGCAGAGAAACAACCGGATAAGCATGGGAAATGACACGAATGTTGGCATTACTGGACTGATTTAACCCCATGTAACCTACGCCTCCTAGACCTTGGGGAAAATCGGTCCGCAAGACTCGGGCCTGCTGTAGAGCTTGTTCGTCGGGCCAAGTGGAACGAATGAGACCCCGCTCAACAAAGCTCTCTACAGTAGGTGAAAAGTAATGAGGGGAACTCCTGACCTCTATATCCATAGAGGTCTCCTCTGGATCCTGTCTCATAGGACCTAGTGGTGCACCTATACTATGGGGTACAGAGGGACATTCCTTAGGTCGGGCTGGCCCAAATATATCATACAAGTGAGGTATGGGGTTGTGACTACCCTATACTGGGCTATCATCATCAACTACAGGAGTGTCAGAAGATCTTTGACCTGAATCTCCAACTCCTATCCCGCGTATTTGATGGGGGAAAGGTTGTCTGGTAGTAGTCTGACATCGGAAGTCATCTTTCTTGTCTGAGCTAATATCAATAACCAATCCACCTTCAGCTATCAAATGGCTACGAAAAGTAGACAGTGAATCATAACCAGCGGAATAGGGAGGTGGTGAAGTGACTGGATGCTGAAGGACATCGATCATTTTATCGTCAGAAGAGTCAGACTCTACAGTCAAAGAAGAAGTGTAAAGGTTAGGGGGAGGAGGTGTGCGAGTGTCATGGTTCCGCGGCTCGCGGATCGCAACTCTACATCTCCCTCTACCTCTATCTCCCCTACCTCTACTAGGGGGAACATCGTGCCTCACTGCAAATTGAGAGGCATCTCCATCAAAATGGGCAGTGGGAACACTTTGCTCAATACCAACCTGTGATGGACCATGTACAGATGATTGTATAGGATTCTGTGCAGGTGGCTGCGTAGGACCCTGTACAATAGTATCAGGTATCACTAGGGACTGAGCAGGTGGAGCTCTACGAGCCTTCTGAGGTACGTAGTACTCGGCGTCGTCGTATATAGAGATCTCATGCACGAAAAAGGGCTGGGTATCTCCAGGAATGGTATACTCAACATCATTCCTCAGAAACTTCATACATTGTTGCAAGGTAGAGGGCACCATTCCATACTCATGGATCCAAGGCCTTCCTAAGAGAGCCTTGTATGAAGTGTCAGCCTCAATCACATGAAACTTTACCTCAGTTAGAAAATTTCTAAATTTTAGAGGCAGGGTGATAGACCCTAGCGCTCGCTGGACTTAGTCATTGAAGCCTTTCAACATAATCTTGTCGGAAGTGAGCATCAAATGACCTAGGGAGAGGCTCTTCAAAATTTCATGGGTTAGTATGTTTACTAAAGCCCCTTGGTCTATGAGGACCCTGTTTAACTCATAACCATTGACCTCAGCAATCACATACAAGGGATGATTGTGCTCAGTAGTCCCTACAAGGAGATCACGACTAGAGAAGGTGATGCATGATGTGTTGTACAAATGTCATGCCTCATCAATGGGGTCGGAAGTGAAGAAGGCTTGATAAGTCTCTTGTTCAAGCAAGGCTTTTACCAGTGTCTCTCTCAAGTCAGGTGACAACATCAAAGCATCATAGACACTAAGAAGGGAAGGAATTTTCCTTAGGTGAGCCAACACATTGTAATCAACCTCCAGCTGAGGGCCTTTCCCTTTCTCCTTAGGCTACTCATAAGAGGAAGGGATAGAGTTATCTTGCTGGGTAATGATATTCTTATCTTTTGTATTCTTAGCCAACCTAGGTGGAAGGACCTTCCCTGAATGCAGATGAACTTCCTGTATTGAGTCATCCTCAATAGGAGATTCCTTTGGTTCAGTGGTGGTGGCAGGTGTTGGTTCTAAGGAAAGTACTAGGAGTGGGTTCTCGGACTCATCCTCTGAATCCATGTAACATCCACCCTCTGGTATCACAAAGACTGATTCATCTTCATACTCAGACTCAGACTCTTCACTAGAATCATTATAAGAGACATGTAAAATAGTAAAAGAGTGAGTGCTAGTAGAAGTAGAAACAGTAGTAAAAACAGTAGGTAAAGAACACCAGAAGTAGCCAAAATTATCTTTTTCTATTATTTCTTCATCAAATGAAGGGAGAACAAAGTCCTTCAACGTGAGTGCTGGAAGGAACCCTGTCTTCCCCTCAGAGGTTACAACATATTTTTCTCTTTCATATATTTTCTCAGTACATGTAAGAGCAAAATAAGAAGAAATGTGCTCAATAGGCACTATAACAGAAAGAGAAGAAGAAGAAGGTACAAGTGCTGGAGTAATAACTGCAGGGGCAACTATCGACTTGGCCTGCGATGGCCTCCTCTCAACTGCCTCTGAGATCTGAACTGCACGGTCTATCATCCTCCTGATCTTCTTGGAGAGTGTTAACTGCCACTCTCCCTCAGAACTCTGGGATAAACTCCCACTACTTCCCTGACTGTCACTCTGGCTGGGACTGTGGCTGGGACTGGAAACCATCTGAACTGTCTGAGGGCCCTTTCCCTTGGGCTGCACTAGGTCACTATCTTGGAGGTGTATCTGTCTTGTGGCCATCAACCTCTTAACTTTGTCCTTGAACACAAAATAATTTTCTAACGCATGCACAACGTATCTATGGTAAGGATAATAGAGTGGGTGCTTAGTCTGACCCTCCTCCTCCACTCTATTGCTGCTGGGAAAGGTAAGTATTTTTTTTCTTAGTAAGGAATTTAAAAATTTTCTTCACACCCTCCCTTTTAAAGGGGTATTCCTTATTAAGCTTCTCTTGTAGGAACTGCTGACTCTCTGGAGTCCTACGGGAGGTCCTAGGCTGTGTTGCCGGCTGACTAGCTGAGTGTGACTGACTAGGTGAGCGTGACTGCTGTGAAGGTGCTGAACTGCCTAAGGGCCTCTTGCTCTTATCTGCTGGTCCCTGAGTATTGTGTACCTCCCCTCTTCTGGGTGGAGGTGCCTCTGAAAACTTCTGCCACTGAGGTCTGCGTGAAGGCTGACTCTCAGCCTTAGGAGGGACTACATCAGGTATGCTGTCCTATAGGCTGGTAACCTTGGTCAGTAGCTTCTGAAAGGTCCGTATGGTGAAATCCTTCAGGTATGGAGCAATGGGACCATCTATATTCTTCAAAAGGATCTTAACTGCATGCTGCTCCTAGAGCTGTGGCTCACACTACAAACTGAGGTTCCTCCATCTAACTATGTAATCTGTGAATAACTCTCTAGGCCTCTGTTTGGTGACTACTAGCTCCCCAACTGTAACTCTGTGCTCATTGCTGACAAACCTCTGGATGAACAACTGCTCCAGCTCTGCAAAAGTCCTGACTGAGTCGTTGGGGAGGTCGGCGTACCAAGCAAACGCCACCCCTGTCAAGCTGCTAACAAACAACCTCAACATCAACGGGTCACTCCCTCCTATATTGTAACATATGGCCTGGTACTGAGCACATGCTGCCTCGGGTTCCCAAACCCGTCGAACACTCAAAACCTAGGAGGGATGAAACCATGAGGGTAGGGCTCCTGCTCGTACTCTATCCGGTAAGGCCGCCCTCTGCTAACTGACTCTCTAGTCTTCTTGGAGGAAATTGCCTGCTCTACCTTCTGGGCAATCAGATCCTGAAGCTGACATGCTGACAACTGCGCTGGCTGATTTTGAACAACTGAAGGTGTTGTAGGCACTGCTCTCTAGACCCTGTCTACTCTCAGGGGTCTAGTGTAATTGGAGGCGCAACTGGCTGATATCTAGAAGTACTGGCAGCGGAAACCCCTGCCACTTAGGGCATCGCCCCCAAGGCTGTCAACTGTGCTGTCATGGCTGCCATAGCTCTGGCCATCTCTGCCATCTGTGCTTGAAGGTTCATGACTGTAGTATCCGTATCAACTGATCTGGGAGATCCACCCACCTTGGGCTCTCCCTGCTCATCCTGGTCTTCGAGCTCTCTCTCATCCGAGTGACCTCTACGAATAACCACACAAATCCGGTGTGCTGGCACCTCCTCATCGGAATTTACTAGTGCATCATCATCATTTAAAAAGGCTCGTCGCATCGCCTCTATGTACGGACTCACAGGAGAGGTGATCCTATGAGTGCTAGGGGCTAACTCTGTCTCAATCCGTACTGGCGATCTGTTTGGGGTAGGCACTGAACCATCATCGCAAACCATCGAGACCGCCTCGGACCCGGAAGGAGCCACAACCTCCATCTGATCTGCTGCCTCATCTAGCTGCTCTGCCTCTGACAACCGCTCTGTCTCAACTATCGGAACTGGGTCGACAGGGGTGTCCACCTGTCGACGTCTCCAAACCCATCTGGTACGATGGGGTACTGTACTAGCAACTGGCTGCTCTGGGACTATCACCTCTGAACTGACCTGAGGCCGGGCAGGCTCCTGCTGCTGTCTCCGTCCTCGACGACGTGGGCGTCATCCTACCATAGGAGCCACTGCTGGAGGCCTAACTACTGGAACTGCAGGCTGCTGGGGTGTCTGCCCTCTCTGCCAACTGTAAAGTCTCCTCGCAGTATGCCTCCGTAACTGAAAAGTCATCTGAGAAATCTGCCGGAGTATCTTCTCTCGACTGACAGGCCCCCTACCACGAGCTAGGCGGACAATGTGTCTAATCCTCTAAGTGAGGGCTCGAACACTAGCGTCCCTGGGGACCCTATCCCGGGGCAAGGTAGTGGCAACAGGAGGAGCCGCCGCAATGCGGGCAACGTCCTCCTCATCCCCACTATGTGTCAGTGGGGAGAAGCATCCTCCCTGGACCGCCTCAATCTCAGGTGCTACAACAACCTCTGGAGTAGGCGCAATTGGAACTGGTCGTGGTCTCCGCTGTCTGGGAGCCACCGTCCTCTGAACAAGCTCCTGGTGAGCTATCGCCTCGACCATCTGCTGCCTCTCTACCTCGGACGCAGCTAAACGCAACCTCCTACTCCTATTCCTCTAGGCCCTTCTCCCAAGGCCGGAGGTGGAGGTGGAAGGGATATCTGAACCCACTGCCTAGGTGGCAGGGGGAACAGGAATAGCTGGAAGTGTCGGGGTCTGCCCGGCAGTCTCGGGGTGAGAAAGCTGAGCAAAAACAGAAACCCAACCAAAAGAGGGCGAAGGCACCTCGGTCTGGGCACCCCTCTTCCTAGTGGAAGCGGGAGGGGAAACCCGAACGCGAGGTACTTCCGCTGGGACAACGGGAGTAACAACAGCAGCAGACTGCCGGCGCTGAGGGGCTGGGGCAGCCTGTGCAACAGGAGCGGTAGGCGCAGGTCGCCTGACCGCTGCACGAACAGGTGGAACAACTGCAGCAAGCTGCCGGCGCTAAGGGGCCGGGCCAACCTGAGCAGCAGAAGCGGCAGGCACTGGATGCCTAACCGCAGGATGAACTGGAACTAGATATGACCTAGGCACTGGTCGCCTAGTTACAGCGCACACTGGCTGTGCAAGTACAGGAATGGGACGAGCAGGTGCCCGAGCTATCCGCCGAGCAGCTAGTCGTCCGAAAGGGCGCATGACTGCGCGTCCTCTCCTCTGAGGATGAGAGAATGCAGCAGCCTCCGCCAGGGTCGGCCTGCCAAGAGTGATGAAGGCCGAGTCAGTGAAGGAACCAAAAGTGATCCCTCCAACTGGCGGACTAGTGAGTAGGGACTTAGGGAGAGTCACCCGCGCGTCCGAATCGAAAGTAAAAGTAACGGAATATACGACAGAAGCCATGGCACTACTACCAAGAAAACAAATTTTAAAGGTTAGAAATCAAAATAAAAATTAGGAAAGAATAATTTGATAAGGATAGATATGAATTGATAAAGGGACGGAATAGCCTGCAATGCTGGAAAGAAGTAGAGTAGGGAGGAAACCCTAACTAAGGGGAAGGAACCCTAACTAAGGAAAGACCCTAACTAACAGTGGGACTGGCCTAATCTAAGGAGTATCAATCCCGGAGTACACACAAGAAAAGATAATATATAATTCAAAGATGGAGAGAGAAACTTGTCCCACCATGGTCGCCAGAAACCTGTGGACCTCCGAAAGAGCACCGCGCGAACGGGTCAATTGGAAGGGACAGATTGGATCATGCATACGACTAACCATTGAGGATAGAGGCTATCGCCAACACACCCCGATGGGTAGTAATATACACGACCTAATCACGAGTTTTCCCCATCTGATGCAAGAGCTCGAATGAGGTTTAGTAGATGTGGGACCGAGTTTTCCAAGGGCGTAAGCCCCTGTGGTTAATTACATCCCAGGCCGGAACCTGAGAAAACTCTCGATTAAGGATCATACATTATCCTCCCCTAAAGTGGGATCACCACGAGGATACAGACTAGGAAATCCTATCCAAAAGGAAGAAATGTCCGAAGGGCTGAATCAACATGCGTGGTTCCTACCAGCATTCGGAGGCTCTATGGTACTAAAGAGAAACTGGCTGAAAGAAAGTTAAGCAATCGATCACATACGTGAGAGAATGATGGAGGTGGCGTCATTCTGTGACGCGGATAAGTAGGATTTATAGTCCCTGAAAGGAAGGGACCTACCTACTATTTAAGGCATACTACGAGACCGAGTGTAGTAGCCTCGAATCCTAAATCTAGGTTGGGCTTAGTGTTCTACGAAATACTAAGATCCGTGTCCTAGCTAATACAGTACAAAACCTGGACTTACCCCGGCCTGGATTAGGGAACCAGCTAACCACCTAATCATTTTAAAACCATGATATCAAGTTATTTATGATAGATGGGTGGGTGGTACAGATCTTTAAAAATATGACCGACATCTAGATGATTTTCTAAGTGGTCCTAGACTTATGTGGGTCAGATGCTCCTAGCTAATGCAATTAAATTTTATTTAGTTGGTTACTAATACAATGCATGCTAGTTGAAATGTCAGCTCATGAATGCTATAGAATTTTAAAAACAGGCTTATATAAAATAATTTTTTGAAAAGACTGAGTCTCCCTAGGTCCGACACTTCATCCTCATAGGTCAGATTATCCGGATTCTACCCGCATGCAGGGAGATGTCTTATAGCAAGGAAAGAATAATGCATTAATATACATGAGACCCCGGACAATTCCGGCAGTTCCCTAGGTTCGTTAAGTTTCTATATTATTTAAAACTTAAAATTTTAAATATTAGTTTTGAGTAGAAAAAATTTTATAGTCCTTAAAGAGCCTAACAAAAATCCATGCGAAATCAAAAACGACATGCAAGAAAGAAACCTAGGAAAAGTAGGCAATTTCTACTGCGCAATCAAGTAAACACATCAATATAAATTCAAAATCAATCAACTAAATGGCCATAGGCAAATTGCCCTTATTACAACCCAGATATGCAGAAAATAAAGTGGCCGGGCATCACTGCCAACAATCTGGATTTCTAAGCCAATGACAGACACAAATAACTTTGAGTGGGATATTGGTCTTCAGTCTTCTAGGTATCTTCTTCTCTTTGGACTCCTTGGATCTCCCTCCTTAGACTCCTTGGAAATCTCCTCCTTGGACTCCTTGGATCCGTCGTGACTTGAATATCCAAATGAAGAGACAATTCCCCCTTGGAAGGGGGCATTGCCTTTTCTCTTTGGATATCTAAAGCCATCCCACTCGATCTCCCAAATGGAAGAAGACTCTCCCCTTTAGAGATGCCTTCTTCTTTTGCAATTCGAGTTGGATAAAGATATCCCAACTCAAAGTTGCATTTTCATAACTCTTAACGAATTATATAAATATTACATTCATTGAAAAAAAATTTCTAAACTCACTGCATAGTTATCCAAATAAAAATCACAAACAGTTATATATGGAAATAAAAATGCTCAAACCATTGACCCTGTGCCAAGCCATGCTCTTAATTATGAGGGCTAAGCAGCTTCATATGTGCAGTTATAATTATTAATTTAGCCCTCATTTTTATTTATGGGGAGTTGAGCAAGCACCTGTATAAAACATTATTAGAAATCATGATAATGCTCCTCTCTCTTTTATTAGCATTGAGTATGGCCACCTGCACGAAAGAACAATATATATATATATATATATATATATAACACTCCTAACCTAGGGGTAAATCTAGCGCTCATCACATCATCCACAGAGTGCAGAAAAGGTAAGCAAACACACCAGCAATTTCAAACAGCATGCAATGAAAACCACAGAAAGCTCCGGCACACAGCAGAAAAAAAAAACCCAGCGGCCTAACCTAGATCTAGAAGTGTGCCCTAGCAAACAACTCTATGTGTGTGTAAGGCTGGTGTGGTTTGGATAAGTCCTAAGCAGGGTAGTTAGTTACAGTCAGCTAGAATTCAGGCTTGTTGGGGGTCTCAAAAGGATATTTTAGTTGAATTTCAAATATTAGTGGATTAGGATCCATTTTAATTATTTCAGTTTGTTGATCAGTTTTAAGAGCTTATGATAATGATATTTAAAGTTCAAGTTATATTAGCCAATTTTAGAAAGTCCTGGGTCCTCCAAGGAATTAGACGAAGGGTCCAAAAAGTCACTATAGGAAATAGGCTAGGTTTGGGTCTCCTAATATTTTAGGAAAAAACTAGACCTTAAGAGGAGTAGTTAGCCAGGTAGTACACTGAAATCGGAGTTTTCTAGGCAAAGTTATGAATTTTCTAAGTTTCAGGCCCTAAATGAACTAGGGTTGACCAAAAAGTTGACTTTCTAATCTAGGTCATTTTATAGAAACCTAAGATTTTTAATAAATACTAGATCCTAATTGGAGTCTAATGCAAGTGAGTTTGCCTAATATGGAATTTTCTACAATTAGTTATGAATTTCTAAAGATCGGGTAATTAAAAGAATTTTCTAAATTTCTTAATAAAGGGTTATTTTTATTGTTTTACTCCAAATCAGCTCCAAACTAATTGAAATCACTCCCAAAGGTCAGGAATGACCTAAGAAAGTGTTCCCAAGTACTTGGAGAAAATTTGGAATTTTAAATAATTTTTAATGAATTATTAAGGGAAAATGATAAATTCTACCTATGATCAAATTAGGGGTCAACCTAAAGTCAAACTAGGGAGCCCTATTTATCTTAGGTCAAGGATTAGATTCTGGTCAGTTTGAGGTATTATGGGTAATTTTTTGACCTAAAATGGATTTATTATAATTTTTGGAAGGTCTTGGGGCCTTATTTAGCAGGTTAATTAGGGTTGGTTAACTAAGGGGTCTAACAAGCCCTAAAAATTCCTAAAAAATTTTGAAATATTTCAGATGTCACTAAGTTTAAGTTCTGAAGTTTTCATGTCAATCTGGGGTCTATCCTAGCTCCTAGAAAATTTCTAAGTTCGCTAGACGGGTCCTTAATTTTTGTCCTTAAGGTGTCACTACGTTATATGGGTTTAAATTGAAGTTCACACTAACCCTCAAGGTAATAATGCTTGAGAAACATATAAAAGCAGTAAACAAGCCATGTCGTTAGATCTAGGAGAGCCTAAACTAAGTGCTCGTGGTGCAACCTACACATGCAAGCTACGAACAACAAGAAAATGAAAACACCTAATGAAGGGATTAGCGAATGGTTGGGGCTCAACCATCCACTAATCCACTCCCCCATGATTTGCTCTTCACACATAGACTCTATGTTTTAAAATTCCATGAAATAACGAATCTCCCAAGATTAAGGGATTTAATTATAAGTAATTTTGCAAATACTCAAAATAATTGTAAATATATATATAATCTTTGAAAAATAATTTACTTTAAAAATAGGTCAATTCATATCTACGTAAATATAGGGGAGACCCACTGACCACCCAAGCAAGGCTTCAAAACTATTTGAAAATAGATTGTATCTTGAAAATAATTACTATTATAAATAATATTGAAATACCCAAAGAATCACACCAAACAGGAATCTGTCTAAACAACCAAAATCAGACCTTGAAAATAGCCTCAAAATAAAATACACATTTTTCTGAAAAGATCGAGGGGTTATACGTCAAAATCCGATTTAAAACGAAAGAGATATGAATTTTCGAAGTTTTGAAAGCGATAAAGGGCTAATTTTAAAATAGTACATTGCTGTTTCAAAAATAATTACAGATATACCTATTATTTTAAAATAGGAATGATCCCAAGTCATGCATAATTCAAATACGAACAAATCAAGGTGCTGTGCCTCGAAATCCGACTTAAAACAAGAAAGTTATGCATTTTTAAAGTTTAAATACGATGAAGGAATATTTTAAAATAATACTGTTTGGCTGTTTTTACAATAACTGCAGAAAGATCCAACACTTTTGAGTAAATCTAATTTTAAAGTGTGCAGAATCCAAATACGATCAAAACAAGGTGTTGTGCGTCAAAAACGGATTCAAAAAGGGAAAGTTATGATTTTCCGAAGTTTAAAACGATTAAAATGATATTTTAAAATAATTCAAAATAATCATAATAAAAAGAAAAATATATATATATTAAAATGAAATATAATAATAATTTAAAATCTCTGAAATTTAAAATATACTCAAAAATATATAAAATATTAGCAATAACTTAATTATTAGTAATATTTTTGATAATTTAACTAATTAAAGTAATTAGAATAATATTTAATTATTGAAAATACAATTTTATATTTAAATAAATATAATAATAATAATAATAATAAATAAGTACAAAACAGTAAGAAATAGTTTAATCATAATATAATTATTAATATTATAATTAAAAATAATGATTTTATAATATAATAATAATAAAATAATAAAAATAGTATTTCTAAAATAATACTCTTTACTATTTTATTAATAATTAAAAATATATACATTATTTTTATAAAAAAAAAATTTATAGTGTAGAGAATGAAAATACGAATAAAACGAGGTATTATACGTGAAAATCGGACTAAAAACGAATTTTTGGTGAATTTTTGAAATTTTCTGAGTTAAAACAAATTTAAAAATCAATTTTAAATTAAAAAAAAATCGGCGGCGGGACCTGCTTTGGACACGTGTCGGCCTCGGGTTCGTTCCGGGACCGCGGGCAATCATTGCCTGGCGGCGCGATGATTGCGCCGCCGACAATGATTGCCGCAATCATTGCGGCAATGGGAAACCGCAAAACGCGGTTTTACTTTGCCACGTCAGACGGAGGATCACAGCCGTCCGATCCTTCGCGGTCGAGATCGACGGTCAGGATCACGCCTGACCGCCCGCGGAATCGCGGGATCGAACCACGCGGTCAAACGAGACCATGGGATCCTCAGATCGTGACCGTTGATCAAGAAATCAACGATCTGGCTCGGGGCTAGGGTGAAACCGAGAGCCAAAGCAATGTTTTGCTTTGTTCTCCCTCGATACTTAATGGAATTTAATGAAATTTTAAACCTATGATCTAAACATGAACAGAAATTATGGGGGATAGACTGTTTGGCTTAAAATTGACTTATCAAAAAGCTATTTAGGCCGAGGTGTAGTGAACTATACAAAGGGATTTCACGAGATTTTACCATTGGATCTTCGAATCTTTGACACGGTTGAGCTTGTAGACTTTCCTCGTATATTTCTCCTCTTGAATCCTTGATCAAACGAGCTCTGGATCAACTAGATCAAAGCCTTGGACGGATTTGGCCTTAGGTCGCCAGAATCTCGCCGCCGACGAGCTTTAGCCGTCGGGATTTGATGGAGGAAGATGGTGGGGAACTCCAGGAACTCTCACAAGAAATTTCAGCACTTGTGGAGGTCTGGAGAGAGAGAGTTTTTCAAAAAGCCCCTAATCCAACCCTAAAAATCCTTATTTATATGCCTATGTGTTTGATCGACGGCCAAGATTGGATGGGGAGTTAAATAGGAGGGAAATAGGATGAAACCCACAAGATTTTGAATTCCAAAATGATTAGGAGTTAAAGGCATTAATTAGGCCTTAAATGGGCCTTAATAGGTCATAATTGACCTATTATGACTTGGGTTTACCAAGTCAATGATTGGCTTGGTCAACCTAGTCAATCAGGTCCAATGGGACATGGATTTGAGCCTTGGATACCATGAGATGGGTTTAGAATTGGCTTTAAGCTTAAAGGGGCCAAACTAGTCAACCCTGGTTGACTCGGTCAACTGGGTTGACTCAGGGTCCAAGCTCGGGCTCAACAGACTTGACTCGACCCAACGAGCCTATTGGAGAGGGTCTTGGGGTCTGACTTGGTCAGTTTGACCAAGTCAACCCTTTGACCAAGGGTCTGAGCAAAATTGAGGTCAACAGTAGGCTTTATCACTCTACTATGAAAAACTTTAGAAGGATTATCCAAAAGAACTTAATGAGAGGTATACCAAAACTAGACTTTACTAAGGATCACCTTTGTGATGCATGTCAATTAGGAAAATAGGTGAAGTCATCTTTTTAGTCCAATAAAGATCTTAAAACTAGTAAACCATTGGAGATTTTGCATATGGATCTTTTTGGACCAATTAGAACTATAAGTCTAGGAGGGAAGGTATACAGATTTATGATTGTGGATGATTTTTCTAGATTTGTATGGGTTCAATTCTTATATCATAAGAGTAAATCATTTGAGAAGTTTAGAGATTTTTTGACTTTGATTCAGAGGAAACTAGGATGTGAGATTTTAACGATTCAAAGTGATCACGGTGGAGAATTTGAAAATGAGAAATTTGAGGATTTCTATAAGGAGAAAGGAATTGATCACAATTTTTCTACACCTAGAACCCCTCAGTAAAATGGTAAAGTCGAAAGGAAAAAAGAACATTAATAGAAGCCGCTCAAGCCATGTTGGCAGAATATTCACTTCCTAAATATTTTTGGGATGAAGCGGTTAGCATAACATGTTATGTTTTGAATAGGGTGAACATCAGATCAAACTTTAATAAAATACCCTATGAGTTACTTAAAGGGAGAACACCTAATTATCAAATTTGTATGTCTTTTGATGTAAGGTGTTCATTCGTAACAATGAAAAATATGTCTTAAAAAAATTTGATCCAAAATCAGATGAAAGAATTTTTCTAGGATACTCTAGTGTTGGAAAATCTTATAGAGTATTCAATAAAAGAACTTTGATAATTAAAAAGATCACACATATTTTATTTAATGAATCTAGAATTTTGGAAGATCCAATTGTTGAAGAGGATGAGATAGAAATTGACCCCCAAAATATTGAGAAAATAAATTTGGATGAAAACTTGGAGATAAAAAACCCGATGCATAGAGATTTGAGATTTTCTAAAAACCACCCAAAAGAATTGATTATAGGTGAACCTAGTGAGGGTGTTAGGACTAGGCGTTGACTAAATAAAGAAGTCAATCACTCAACATTTATTTCTATGATAGAATCCATAAATATTGATCAAACACTTTTAGATGAATTTTTTATTTTGGCAATGTAAGAAGAATTAAATCAATTCGTAAGAAATGAAGTTTGAGAATTAACTGCAAGGCTAAAAGATCAAAGTGTAGTTGGGACTAAGTGGGTAAACAATAACAAAATGAATGACTCAAGAGTAGTCAATAGAAATAAGACTAGATTGGTGTCTAAGGGGTATAATTAGATTGAAGGGATTGATTTTGAGGAGACTTTTGCTTCTGTAGCTAGACTTAAAGCAATTAAGGTTTTGTTAGCATTTGTCTGTTTTAGAGGATTTAAATTGAATCAAATGGATGTTAAAAGTGTCTTTTTGAATGGAATAATTTAAGAGGATGTTTATGTTGAATAACCTCCAGGCTTTGAAAATTCAAAATACTCAAATCATGTTTTTAAATTGAAAAAGGCATTATATGGATTGAAACATGCGTCCTTGGTATGAGAGGTTGAGCACATTCCTACTTGAGAGATCTTTTAAAAAAGGAAGTGTGGGCATAACTCCTTTTT
Organism: Dendrobium nobile; assembly: GCA_022539455.1. Lineage (NCBI taxonomy): Eukaryota > Viridiplantae > Streptophyta > Magnoliopsida > Asparagales > Orchidaceae > Dendrobium > Dendrobium nobile. Next base: position 6,701,867 of record CM039732.1, on the reverse strand, counting down.
AAAAGAAATTAGGAGAGGATATACTCATTGTACAAATTTATGTTGATGATATCATATTTGGATTTACAAATAAAAATCTTTGTGATAATTCTTCTAAAATAAGGAGTAGTGAATTTGAGATGAGCCTAATGGAAGAATTTGAGTTACTTTCTAGGATTTAGTATTAAACAAATTGATGAGGGTATATTTCTTAGTCAGTCAAAGTATGTTAAGGACATTCTCAAAAAGTATAAAATGGATAATGCAAAACTTGTTAGTACACCTATGAGTTTATCAGTTTAATTGGATAAGGACTCAAAGAAAAAAAATCTGTTGATCAAAAGAAATTTAGATGAATTATTGGATCTTTGCTTTACTTGACACCTAGCCAACCTAATATTATGTTTTGTATTTTTTTATGTGCTAGATTTCAATCAGATCCAAAAGAATTACATTTGATAGCAGTGAAAATGATTTTGAGATATTTCTTGAGAACTCAGAACTTAGGAATTTGATGTCCTAAGTTTAGCTCTTCATTTGAAATAATTGGATATTCAGATTCAGACTTTGCAGGTTATAGGGTTAATAGAAAGAGTACTTTTGGAACTTGTCAATTTATTGGAATTCTTTAGTCTCTTGGACAGTAGAAAACAAAATTTTGTAGCCTTATATACTATTGAAGTTGAATACATTGCATTAGGAAGTTGTGTGGCACAAGTACTTTAGTTGAAACAACAATTAATTGATTTAGGATTAATAATATGCACAATTCTCATATTGTGATAATACTAGTGCTATTTATATTTTGAAAAATCATATTCAATATTCAAGAACCATACATATTGACATCATGCATCATTTCATAAGGGATCATGTATCCAAAGGAGAAATTGAACTCAATCATATTTCAACTGAAAATCAACTTGCATATATTTTTACGAAACCACTAGCCTTTGATACTTTCAGTATATTAATAATAAGGCTTGGTGTGATTGATTTAAATACTTAATTAAAGTTTCTGCAACATTGATATGTATTTTTTTTTTGTGAGTGTGTTTTTTATTTCACTTTGTTATTTTTTCTGTTTTTGCGCATGTTTGCTTTAGTGTCTTTTTGTCTTTTTATTTTGTGTATTTTCAAAATGCACATTAACATTCATATTTTTGAGCAATTATAAAAAATTTTCAAAGTGTGATATTCGTCTATATGAAATCAATTTCATACTGGACAAATCCTATAGCGTATCGAATGTTGAGTTGAACAGTCAGTGTGCAATTTTTTTAGTTGTTATTATAGTTCGTCTGTACGATCCTCAAATCGTCTAGACGATATATATTCATTTGTATGTACGCATATAGATGGTTATATGGACATAATTAGTTTTTTTTATTTTTGATCATACATACGAACCTTGAGTTAATCAATATGAACATATGGCATTCTGAGTAGGGGGCATTTCGAACTGTCATAAAAATGATCTTAAATAACTGATCATCCCTGAAGAACACCTGTTCGTTTGTATGATCATTTGGTCAAAAAGTCTGTATGAAAGGATGCCTTTTAACTTGCATGATTACGAAAAGCTATTTCATTTTGGATGCATTAATTCGTACATACAAAATTTTATTTTGTACATATTAACTCAACATCGTACAGTACGAAACCTATTTCGTACGTACGAAAGATCATTTTTTTTAAATAAAAGGGTTTAAAACTCTATTTTCATACACTTCAAAAGCCTTTCCAAATCCTCTCATCTTTCCAAATTTATCAAATGGCAAGCTCAAGCAAAAGGACAAGAGTGGCTAAGGGACTAACTAGGGGACCTTCCTCTAGAAATCCTAAAGAAAATTTCTTGTCCAAAGAAAGCGAAAAATCTTTTCATAGGTTCGTTTATGCTAAAATCACCCCTTCTAGAGTTCTTCTCCAGTAGCACATTAACTTTAAAGTAATGCACCTTTTTTCTTCTACCCAGTTTGCTTTTATTCTGATCCTAATCCATTCCTACAACAAGGAAACATTCAACTATTTCCTTGCAAACATGAACTTTAATACTGACCAGAGTGTGATTAGATCCTATGTTTTGAAAAAGAAGGTAGAAATAACTAAGGAGGATTTAGGGATATTCTTAAATGTAAGGACTCAAGGGATTAGAGCCCATACCTTTATCTCTTCCTCTAAGTTTAACTGGATTGTGATAAATCAAGTTATTAAAGGGATTAATGATGTATGTCATGTGTCTAAGGTGTCAACTCTTAACCGAAATGCTCGAATCATCCAACATGTTATTCGGACTTTCATAATTCCTAAAGCTGCTGATTGAATAAATATTACTCCTCTTCTTTCCACTGTAACATACTTGATTATGACTAGCCAACCAATAGACAAAGCCCAAATGATTATTGATTTTATGTATGGACTTTTTGAGATTGGCCATGCCTCCCATAAGAGAAAGAAGAATATAGCCTTAAGACATCTTGTGACCCATATTCTTGAAAAGAAGTTTGAACTAGTTCATTATATTCAACATCTAGAAGAGCCTATCTACTATAATGATGGATCATTCTGAGCAATTTTTAATAAAGATGCACAATTCAAATGTGGTGACTCTAAGGAAGAAAGGAGAAGACCTACACCTGCACTTACTGTTGGACCAAACTTTCAGGAGATGGTCCAGTGCTTTGATCATCTTGAGAGACACTTTGATCAACATTTGATCAAATTAAAACTCATCTTCAGTAGCAGGATTTTCAATATCAGTAGGATATGGGCTGGGTAAGAGATCAATTTGAATCATTCAACATGAATATAACTATGATGAATAGCTATTTTAATTTATTCAACCAACCACCTCCTCCAGATCAGGGCCCCTCAGAATGATGACTGTACTTCTTTTGTGATTGTCATTTTCATACTTATGATATAATGTGATGATGTTTGGAGTTTTTGTAACCGTCTTTTGTTTGTGTTTTTATATTAGTTATTTTTATTTTCAAGTTAAAATTGATATCAATTGTTCTCAAATGTATTATCATTTACCTTGATATCAATAAAGTCTATTTTGTCTTGTTTTTAGTTGTTTTTTATCTCTTTAAGAAATGTTTGTTAGCCTATATGATTATCCTAACATATTTGATCTAATAAGTGGTATAATTTGAAAAGCAATACAAAATTGAATTCATTAGAAAATCTAATTTTTTAAAAATTTAAATTAGCTTATAACTCGATCAAGTTAAGGCTATCAATCTCTTATTTCTTTATAGACTAACATAACTTTAATATTATTATTGCAATTTTGATATTTTATTATTTTTCATTTCTCTTTTCAATATAAGTATCTTTGTACTTAGAGAAATTTGAGCTTTTAGATTATCGATCTTAGAAAGATCAATTAAAAATTTGAAAAATGTACAAATGTACAAAAATTAAAAGAATGTGTAATGGTTCGCAAATTGAAAAAGATGTACAAAATTAGCCCAATATAAAAATATGCACAAAGTATGCCACAAGTTTTGAAATGATGTGCAAAGCGCCACAATTATATGATATTTCCTCTATCTTTTATTCTTTAATTTTAAATGAATCTTTTATTCAATTTTATTTTATATTAAAATTTGAAGTAAATAAATTTTCATTTCATCTACTTTGCAATAATTTTCATTATCTGATTGTATATACTGATTCCTAATCTTGATATTTTTTCATGTCTATGTTATATATATACTTAAATCATATGAATTCTTTTTTTTCTAATGACATTTATATTTTTATTGCAAATATAACTTAATCTCTTTCAGGATCAATTATCAAAGGCTTCTCATATGACTTCTTACATGTATGTTATTCGTTTCTTCCTCTCTTCTTGCTGTTGTCAAAAAGGGGGAGAAATATTATTTGTCTTGTTTTTTGTTCATGTCTTGTGTATTTTTTTTGTTTTTGTTCATGTTTAGCGTTTTGGTTCTCGTTGATTATCTTTTTGTGTGAAAAACTTTAAAATTTAAAATATGATTTGTTCATAATAAATGCTTATATACTCACATGCTTATTCATTCAGGGAAAGTTTAGGAGAAACTTAGGACTTTCAATTTTACATAAACAATAATTATTTTGCCATCATAAAAAAGTGGAAGATTGTTGAGAGAGTTGCTACTTAGTTTTGCAAGTTTTACATTCTTGCAACTTGTATATTTTTTATGATTCCAAATATTATTGTTTGAATTATTATTTTCTCCTAAAACATTTTAAAAGAATTGTTTTTATTCTTGTGTGTACTAATATTTCAGAGAAATCATACTTCAGATTATTGAAGACTTCAAATCAAGATCAGCTTAGAATGTTTTTGTAATTGAAGTCATATTTAACATTGCAACAATCATTCTTGCAACAATATTTATTAAAATTTCATTAGCACTTCTTATATTCCCACCTCTATTTTAAATGCATGTTTATCTTCTTATAAATTTAATGCATCTTTTTCTAACTCCTTAAGTGCCTCTTTTAATTTAATATACTCTTTGTTTAGAATATCATGCTTCTGTTCTAACAACAACAAGAAAAACAAGCCTGTATCCCACTATGTGGGGTCGGCTACACGAATCATTTTTCTCCATTATATCATGTTAAAAGTCAAATTCTCATATAAATCTAATTAAGAAAGCTCATTTCTAAAATTTTCTAGCCAAGACTTTAAGTTCTACCTCTACCTTTCATAACATAAGTCAAATTTAATATATCTACTTTCCTAATCGGGTCATCGAAAAGAGACCGTTTTATGTGACCAAACCATCTAAGGTTAATCTCTCTAATCTTATCTTCAAATGTAACTACTCCAACCTTTTCACATATATGCTCATTCCATATCCTGTCTTTAAGAGTAAATCCACTCATCCACCTGAGCATTCTCATCTATGCAACACTTTTTTTTTTTTTTTAAGAAATGCAAATTGCATTAAAAGGAAAAAAAAAAACTAATACATCTATGCAACACTTAACTTAATGTTATGCTTCTCTTTTAATGGCTAACATTCAACGCTATAAAGCATTGTAGGTCTCACTACCATCTTATAGAATTTTCCCTTAAGTTTAAGAGGGACTTTTCTATCACACAACAAGCCCAATGCATTCATCCACTTTAACCATCCAACTTGATTTTGAGAAACGTTAGTGTCACACCGCAACCTATGCTCCATAATTCTCTCCCATATTTTAAAGTATGATACATTAACTTAATTCTTTTATAATTCGCATAATATTGTACATCACCTTTATTCTTAATAATAGAAATCCACAAACTTATTCTTCACTCTTCTGGCATCTTTTTAGTCTTTAAAATAATATTAAAAAGTTTAGTAAGCTAAGAAATTTCTTCATCTCCTAAGCATTTTCACACCTCTATTGGAACATCATCAGGTCCAAAAGATTTTTCACACTTTATTTTCTTTAAAGCCTCTTTAACTTTGATTTTACTAATATGTCGATAAAAACAAAAAATCTTTATTTTCATTTAGGGTGCTAAGGTCACTAAAGTCAATTATATTCTCAAAATCTTCACTAAAAAATTTAATAAAATATATCACCCACCTTTATTAAATATCCTATTCAAATAAAAGCACTTTTTGATAGAGTGGTTAATTTTCTTTATTAATTTTTATGACATTATTAAAATAATATAAAAAACTTGATAGAAATATTTTCCTTATGTTTTTACTATTTTCTAAATTCTTGGTTGAATCCATAAATCCCTTATTTATGAAATTGAGCCTACAAATAAATTTACTTCAAATATTTAAAGTTATAGTAGTTTTCTTAGAATAATTAAATTTTACATCGGATTTAACTAAGTCGGGGCTAACTTGGTCCTCCATTTGTTTATGTTATGGTGGGTCTCTATTACGCCATCAAATTTGATCTTAGGCATTAGATTGTAGATCATCTAGTTATGATCAAATCAATAAATAATTTTGAGTAATAGATATAATATCATATGATTTGATCAACATTATTCATTCCATTTAAATTAAACGGATGACTCTTACTTTCATCTTCCACCTCCCACTATGAATAGTAGCCATCCACCAATTTCTTCTTGATCTAATATGCTTAATTAATGGATCTTGATTAAAATTTTTGGTCTTTTTGAAGGAAATTCTTTGTATTGGTTAGTTTTTTAGAGGATTTCCTATAACTTTTGCAAAGAGATTGTGGATCAAGGAGCAATGGATAAAAATATCTTCTTTCCCCATTAAGCTCTCTCATTCAATTAATTGATCTTCCACTTAGAGGGATATGAAAATCTAAAGAAGGGTTAGTCATGATTCCTCTCACATTAGGGGAGGTTTTGGTAATGAAATTTGAACCCAAAATGGCTAGAGAAGGGAATATTTATAAACTATTTAGTGTGGGCTTTATAAAAGATTTCAATATTTGGGGTGGTTCTGGTGGCCAAGGCTGTTATGGGAAGTTCGGTAGGGGTTGGCCAAGAGGTTCGAGTCATTCCATGGGCATGGGTGAGCTAGGGTAACTTGAATTGAATCATTGGATAATTTTTTTAGCTAGGCAGTGCTAGCTAATAGTGCTAGTCTTAGGAAAGTTTAAGAGACCTAGGGAAGCCTATATGATATATTGGTTTGTTTGAAAAGGTTGTAAACTATGTTAAATGGGGTCAGGTCAAGCCTTTTGATCTACCTAGACTAGGCCAAGTAGCTTGGGTCATCTACAATTTGTAACTAGAGCTTTAAGAGAGTTATTGTTAAGTTTGAGGGAGTTTGGTTGTGATTTTGTTGACCTAAACTCATGTGAAGCAAAGATGGGTCATTTGAGGGAATTTTGGAAATTTTTTTAGGTCAAACCATGGCCGATAAGGGTTGAGCATAGATCTAGGATGAGTCAAGTTGACCATGAAATAGTGTTGGTCAGCTTGATTCAAATCTAAAGTTGAAGGGCTTGAGTTTGACCTTGGGCCAATGGTTAATTTTAATTAGTTAGAATTAAAGTAAGGGTCTCCTCTTAAGGTTTAGGTCTAGGGTTAGAGTTTGAGTCTTTTTTAGGTTTGAACTAGGGCTTACCTCTGAAGAAAAAAAAAAAAAACGAACATAAGACACAGCTTAAACCCAAAATAGTTACATGGAATTTCCCAAACTGCATCCACTGCCTACGTAACTCCTCTACAATGACATGAACTAGAATATTCTATCCAAACACCTTCAATACTACATAAAACTTTAATCTTTCATAATTATCTTTCACACTTGGTTCATGAAATTTAACGGCCATACCATCCTTAGTTAAAATAGAATCATCTTTAATAAACTTAATTTTAATATTTGGACATCTAGTCCAAGGGTTACTCGATGTTGTGACATCTACACCAACTTTATTTTGCAGCACACAATTTCTTTTAGAAATATTCACTTGAGCATTTTCATGAACATCATACCGATCAAACACAACATTCAAGGCAGAAGAACTTTCTTTATTATTTATAATACCAAATCAAATGACAATCAGCTCATATCCAATGATGATGATGCTTTGAAATCATTACATTTATTTGACACAGAGAAATTGCCATTATCACGGGGCATTTTTAATGCCTTATCTTCATCCACTTTTTTACCTTTACCCATAATCAGAGAAAACATCTTCGCACCACCAAAAATAGGTTCTTTAATCACCAGAGCACCATCCTTAGCAGTCTTCTTATGAATAGAGTGCTAATGTACCAAATGTGAACCCAATGGAGAACAATCGATTAGATTCCGGCAACCTAAATAGGGCGCCGATGGGTCCTCCGCCATAAGCGGAAGATCTGCAATTAATAGCGAGAATGAAAATTTTGAAAATAGAAGGTGGATTCTCTCTCTAAAAATTGGGAGGTTCTCCCTATAAAATCTCTCTAAAATGCTATAATATTCAATAATTTTATTCAAGCAAAGCATAACGCTACCAAAATGTCTTAATCATGATCATTTTATAAAGCTTTAACAAATTTGATTTGCTTTAGTTTATTATATATATATATGAAAAGCTTTTAAAAAAGATTATAATATATGATGTTATATTTATACGTTAGATAGTATATATAATTAATCTTTTAGATGATATCTTAATTTTTTATTAAACCCTCTCTTAAATTATTTTTAAAATTTCCCTCATAAGCTCTTTTTCTTTATATATTATTTCTATAGCAAGATCAAAAGAATCTTTTATTAAAGGAGATTAATAAAATAGTTTATAAATAAATTCATTTAAAGTAATTTATGTGAATTTATACCTTTTTTATTTATATTTATTGGCATAAATCCAAACTATATCATATATTTACATATATAACATTTAATTCGATAATTAAATTAATTTTTCATTTTTAATTTAAGATTCTAAAATATGAATTCATATTAGTTTATTATTTATCTAATTAATAGTTAACTTTTTAAAATATACAGAAAAATAGTTTTTTTAAAGAAAAATAAGAAAATAGTTTTTATTTTTTTAGCATATCTGAAAATTCTAGAAGTAACGGCTATAAGGACATTGAGGTCAAATCACGAGAGTAGGCAAACTTTTAGAGTGCTGGCAGAGACCAGATCCTGGGTTATAGTTTATTGCGCTTTTTTTGCCTAGATCCGAACGTAGGAACAATTATTACGTCCTCTGACCGGACGTAGAGCTACCTTCGGCCGCCAATAACATGTCGTCACGTGTTCTTACTCTTTACCACGCGGCCCGACGACTTGACCCGTAGCGGAACCCGAAAGTTCGCGATTTTCTCGGTATTGATCAGTATTTGGTAGGTATTGCTTTCAGCCAGAACTACAACTCACGCAACCCTCACTTCTCCACTACGGCAGCTTCACGAGCAGCCATTTCCCAATCTCTGTCAACCAAGCAACGTCTCCTCCCAATGCCTCAAGTAGCTCTTCACGTTAAATCTTCCGTTGCGATCTCAGCCCTTATCCGACACTATACTGTAGCCTAAAGTCCATAAGCCTCCCTTCTGTTATCCTGTTCAAATCTCAAGGCGTAACTCCAGTCTAAGTTCCCTTCAACTAGCCTCCAACCTCTTCGTTCCACTGCTTCTCACCACCAATCTGGGTTTTGATCAGTATTTGGTAGGTATTGCTTTGCAAAAACGAAAAATACCGCTCTGTGGAGACCAAAACCATGCAAATACCTAGTTGCACTGAGTTTTTCTACAACTCGGTATTTGCTCAGGATTTGCTCGGTATTGCTAGAAAAAACTCGGTACTCGGTACTCGGTACAACTCAGTATTTGTTCAGGATTTGCTCGGTATTGCTAGAAAAAACTCGGTACTCGGTATTGCTAGAAAAACTCGGTACTCGGTATTGCAAGAAAAAACTCGGTACTCGGTACAACTCAGTATTTGGTTAGCGGCTCGTAAAGGATTTAAAAAAATGCGCGTGCGAGAACCCAAAAAACAGCGGGTCGGGTCGACGACTTTTCTTGATGCTACGTGGCGCTAAAACATTGATGGCCGAACGTAGAGGAGCGTACGTTCACTGGATAAAATAAAAGTTCGCTGGCAGAGACCAACAAAGGCACATTTTGATTCTTCTTGAAGCCGAACGGTTTAGGCGCAAGACAAAGCGACTCACCTTTTTTCTCGCTGCACTCAAATCGTGAGAAATTGGAGGTGGTTGGGGCCTAGGGTTTTCACCCAAACTCTCTCAGTCCTGGCCGAAGGGTGTAGGCAGAAGGCCAAGGAATCAAAGGTGTGTGGGGCTTAGGGTTTTCACCCAAACTCGCTCTTTCTCTCTGCGCTCAAATCACGCAAGAAATAATGATGTGGCTGCGGTGAGAAATCGAAGGTGTGTGGGGCCTAGGGTTAGGGATTTCTCCCAAACTCTCGGTGAAAAGAGGCTTGCTAGGCGGTGGAATATTTGGTTGGAGTAATCACGGTTTCCGACTCATCTTGATGATTTTGTTTTTCTCTTAACTAAATCTAAGTTGATTATTCTGTGTCTTGTTCATGGTCTTATATTTGCTTAAATTATTTTGGAAGGGTTTTCATGCTTTATTGATATATGGGGTTTTGCTCTCCTAGTCTCCTGGACCATGATGAAAAGCTTATATTAATATCTTCATTGAAGTCTTACCTCTGAAATGGATTGTGGCTTACTGGGTTCGTCTTTCAAAGGTAGATCTGCTCGGATGGTTTTTGTGCAACTATGTTACTAGGAAACCAGTGGATATAATAACTTGTGTAGCTATGTGCTTTCAGTTTATTTAATAAAATTTTAGATTTAGATGTTCTTTAATGCTTCAGTTGGAGTGGTTGGATTCCTGTTATGCCTTGGACAATGTTGTTCTCCCCTTGGATGGCCAATTTGGGTAACCAGGGGATTCATGACCCTTTCTCTGAATATGGCAATTTGAAAAAAAACTGAACATTTTAATATGGGCTTGTAGCGTCGAAAGGTACAAACTGGTGAAATGAGCATTTATTTACACTTAACTCTACTAGTTGAAAGTATTATAGGAAGGAGCATCTGTGAAATGTGCTTATTTTACCGTGATTATTAACCAAAATGTTTTTAGTGATACTGTCTTCTTCAATTATGAATAATAAAGTAGTTGGAGTGGTTGGATTCCTGTTATGCCTTGGACAATGTTGTTCTCCCCTTGGATGGCCAATTTGGGTAACCAGGGGATTCATGACCCTTTCTCTGAATATGGCAATTTGAAAAAAAACTGAACATTTTAATATGGGCTTGTAGCGTCGAAAGGTACAAACTGGTGAAATGAGCATTTATTTACACTTAACTCTACTAGTTGAAAGTATTATAGGAAGGAGCATCTGTGAAATGTGCTTATTTTACCGTGATTATGAACCAAAATGTTTTTAGTGATACTGTCTTCTTCAATTATGAATAATAAAGTAGTTGGAGTGGTTGGATTCCTGTTATGCCTTGGACAATGTTGTTCTCCCCTTGGATGGCCAATTTGGGTAACCAGGGGATTCATGACCCTTTCTCTGAATATGGCAATTTGAAAAAAAACTGAACATTTTAATATGGGCTTGTAGCGTCGAAAGGTACAAACTGGTGAAATGAGCATTTATTTACACTTAACTCTACTAGTTGAAAGTATTATAGGAAGGAGCATCTGTGAAATGTGCTTATTTTACCGTGATTATGAACCAAAATGTTTTTAGTGATACTGTCTTCTTCAATTATGAATAATAAAGTAGTGGTTCTCAATTCCAATTTCTAGTTTCATGGCTGCCTGATAGCAACTGTATTTAGGTTATTGTATTATATTTTGGAGATCTTCTATACATTTAGAGACTTTAATAACTTTATTTATGAGTTGGTCATGCATATTTATCGCTAGAATATTCTTTTTTAAAATTGCTTGATTTAGTGGAATATATCCTCACCAATTACATATTTTCATGGTTTCATGTGTAAGTGCATGATACATCAAGTGACATTGCTGGTGCTTATAGCACACATTTTTTATTTGCTATGAACTCATTGATATTTGACTATAGTTTTTTGAAATCTATGTTAGAAATTCATGAAAATAGATTAATTCTATAGTGCTGATACCCATTCTTCCATAGCTACTAATGCATGATAGTCAATTCAGTGTTGGGTTATCATCGAGTATAATAATAAAAGCTAAAGATGATCAAAATGAAATCACATTGCAAAAAAAAAAAAAAAGGAAAAGAAAAGAAAACGTTTTCAGTATTGCAGTAATTTACTGCAGTAAAGCTAAGCAATGGTAGCGAAAAGGTGCAATTTTGTAAAGTTAAGAGGTATGGTGATAGTTTGTTACTTTAGTTAAGAGGTATGGTCAGACTGGACAAAGTTGTTCTTCCTTGTTTTCATATATAACTGTTTTCTTCTTCCCTAGGTCATGATCAAACTCTTATATGCTGTCTATTTTAGTTGGTTTAGGATTGTGACTTTGAATGGCTTTAGTTTTTGTGGGTTTCAAGTTTTAGTTTTATGGGTGTTTTGAATTCTTACTCGTTTGTTTTGGTCTTATATTGGTGGAAATACTGGATGATGGATTCAACGAAATTTTGGTTGCGTTTATTATTTGTGGTGTGATTTTGGATCGGTTGAATAGGGCTTGGATGGTGTGGGCTTGCAGGTGGTGGTGCTATTCTATAAAGTTACTTTACATTTGCAGGTAGTGGTGCTATTCTCAACCGCTCTTACAATTTAATGGCATCTAATGCATTTGGTGCTCTGGTGTGAACCGTGGACAAGAGGATTTCTATTTTTATGGCTTTGTCCTTTATGAAGATGAGATGGATTTTGATAACTATGATTACAAATAATTATACCAATGATTATAGAATTTATTGTACTATTGCTCAGGTTTCAATTTTATGGCTTTGTCCTTTATAGAGATGAGATGGATTTTGATAGCTATGATTACAAATAATTGTACCAATAATTAGGGAATTTACTGTACTACTGCTTAGGTTGCTGATCAGGTTACTTATGCTCTGGGTTATGTTAAGGCCAATTTAGTTAACAATGGTTGGAAAGTTCTTTCTATAAGCTTAAATGCTATTTGGCAGTCTAAGTATATTTTATTAGTGAGGGATAACTATGATATTATGTTGGCTGTGACAGTTGTCCTTATTACCATAGATTTGACTACTGTTCTTTCATACATGTCAGTGGCATGCTTCATGGCGCATCACATTAAAATATCGCACGATATTTGCGCCATGCATTAGCAATTACGCATGATACAAGGCGTAAATGGTGCAAGCTATTTTGTTAACATTTTATAAATTTCAAATTATAAATTATAATTAAAACTTTTAAGGTTTATGTATTATTATCATAACTAATTATTACTTAATTAAACATCAAATTAACAAAATATCAACAATAGTTTAAAGGATTTAACATTTTTGTAGGATTTAAAGCTATTATTTTTTATATTTGGCTGGATTTAGGCTAAATAATACTTAAATCCTGCTCAAATCTATTGAGGTAAGTTTATGTAGGATTTAAAATTATCATTTTTGTTGTTTGACATTATCTTTATGCCTAAATTTTGCTCTAACCAACTAATTATTTATTATTTAGGCTAAATAATACTTAAATCCTGCTCAAATCTATTGAGGTAAGTTTATGTAGGATTTAAAATTATCATTTTTGTTGTTTGACATTATCTTTATGCCTAAATTTTGCTCTAACCAACTAATTATTTATTATTTAATGGTATTTAATATATATTATTTTACATTTTGCGTCATGTTTAAAATGGCGTGCGCTGCGTTATGCGTCATGCCTCCACAGGGAACTTTGCATCGTGGTGATTTGTCAGTGACAAGTATGTGTTCTTTAAAGTATTATAAAGAACTTTTTTGGTAATTTGACCAAATTGAGAGGTTGTTTTAGTAGATTCTTCAATTGTTTGCCTAAATACAAATACTGCATTTATCTAAGCTATAAATTATTCATCTTTCCCCCTGTTGCTACTATGGTAATTTTGTTTCTGGGTATGACACGATTTATTGCTTTTATATTGGATATTTATGCACCCTGAGTTTTCTGATTCATTTTGTTATCCATTTTGGCATTGTCAATTTTGGTGTTGTTGGTTTTAAGTTTGGAGTGGATGGGCTTTCTTTGATGTTGGGAGAGTTTTGTCTTGTTGCAGTTTATCTTGTTTTCACTTAGACTCTAACTTGCCCTACTGCACTATGTTGTATTTCTTTTTCTATTGGTTGGTGACCCTATCTTTTGTGGGATCTCTGTTTTCTCTATTGGTTTCTGGTTATTTATATTGTTTGGAAGGTTTTTTTTTAAATTTTATTTCTGATTAAATCTATGTTATGGTTTATGGTGAGTGTTAATTGTACCTTCAGGTTTTTCTTGGATCACGTTGCATCTTTTCATTGTGCCGAAATGGAGAACAGTGGAGTTTAGTTTCAAAGAAGCATCTCTTCAATTAGTACATCAACTCAAACTCTTGATTCCCTTGGTGTAACTGGAAGACCAAGCAACTCTTCAGAATTTGTTAGTCACAGTTTGTTTTAAACGGACATGCTCTTATTTATTAGCTAATCTGTTATGATGACTTTTCACATCATCGTTAATCTTTTTCCGCCTATTTTTTCTTGGCTTTTTGCTATTATGATTTTTTTTTCTTTTAATCTCTTGATTGTTAAGATCATGTTGAAGCATGTAAAAACAAAATTAAAAGAAAAGATGAAAACTTAAATAGAAACATTTTCCCGGTAGTAACTTGAATAAAGCGAGTTAGCAAATGTTGATCAACAATAACCTTTATGTGAGAGAAAATTCATAAAATTAAACTAATGTCATTTATATTTTATTGGTTAAGAATGAGCTAACGAATAGACTGTCTCTGTACTAATGCTAAGTGCATGGTCATCAAATTGCTGAACAACAATCTTGTTCATGTTTGATAGGTATGTTCATGAACAAGATCTACTTGTTCATGTTTGAATAAATTATTTGATTTCAGTGTTCATTAAGAAGATTGTTCATTAAAAGTATTATTTATGAGCTCGACAAACTACTTGTTTATGGGCTCGATAAGCTTACTCGTTTATGGGCTTAATAAGCTTGTTCATTTTTGGGCTTGATAAGCCTGCTCGTTTATAGCTCGTTTAAAGCTTGATAAATATAAAAAGAACCGAACTTGTACTTCCTTCATTTTAAATGAACTAAGCTTGAACATAAATGAAAAAGATTGAATAGAGCTCAAACATGCCCTTAGCAAACAAGCTCAAATAGGAGCAAACACATACTCAGCTCTACGCGGTTCATTTACATTCCTGATATAATGATAATATATGTATCAAAAACAGTTTTAATTAGATTATATGATATATTGATTTCATAGATACACAGAGAGTAAGCCATGTCCAGGAACCCGGGTGAGTAATAAACAGTAACACCTTATTTATTTTTATTTTTTCAACATTTCATATTTTTTTGCTTTTTTAAGCTTCTTGTTTAATTATTTGCACATCTTTTATAGATACTGTATTTATCTATGCTATAAACTTGATCAATTTGAGCTGTTGTTTTGGTAATTTAATCAATTTGAGCGTTTATTTTAGTATTTTCTTTAATTGTTTGCTAAAATACAAATACTACATTTATCTGAGCTTTAAATTATTCATCTTTCCCCCTGTTGCTGCTATGGTAATTATGTTTATGGGTCTGACATTATTTACTTCTTTTATATTCGATATTTATGCACCCTGAGTTTTCTGATTCATTTTTTTATCCATTTTGGCATTGTCAATTTTGGTGATGTTGGTTTTAAGTCTGGAGTTGATGGGCTTTCTTTGATGTCAAGAGAGTTTTGTCTTGTTGCAGTTTATCTTGTTTTCACATAGACTCTGAGTTGACCTACTGCACTATGTTGTATTTCTGTTTCTGTTGGTTGGTGGCCCTATCTTTTGTGAGATCTCTGTTTTCCCTTTTGGTTTCTGGTTATTTATATTGTTTGGAAGGTTTGTTTTTTTATTTTATTTCTAATTAAATCTGTATTCTTGTTTATGGTGAGTGTTAATTGTACCTTCAAGTTTTTTTTGGATCATGTTACATCTTTTCATTGTGCTGAAATGGAGAACAGTGGAGTTTAATCTCGAAGAAGCATCTCTTCAATTAGTACATCAACTCAAACTCTTGATTCGCATGGTGAAACTAGAAGAGCAAGCAACCCTTCAGAATTTGTTAATCACGGTTTGTTTTAAACCGACATGCTCTTATTTTTTAGCTAATTTGTTAAGATGACTTTTCACATTATCGTTAATTTTTTTCCAACTATTTTTCCTTGGCTTTTTGCTATTATGATTTTTTTTTTCTTTTAAGCTCTTGATTGTTAAGTTCATGTTGAAGAATGTAAAAACTGAAAATTAAAAGAAAAGATGAAAGCTTAAATAGGAACATTTTCCTGGTAGCAACTTGAATAAAGCGTGTTAGCAAATGTTGATCAACAATAACCTTTATGTGAGAGAAAATTCATAAAATTGAACTAATGTCATTTATATTTTGTTGTTTAAGAATGAGCTAACCAATAGGCTGCCTCTGTACTAATGCTAAGTGCATGGTCATCAAATTATTGAACAACAATCTTGTTCATGTTTGATAGGTATGGTCATGAACAAGATCTACTTGTTCATGCTAGATAAATTATTTGTTTCGGTGTTCATTAAGAATATCGTTCATTAAAAGTATTATTTATGAGCTCGACAAGCTTGCTCGTTTATGGGCTCGATAAGCTTGTTCGTTTTTGGGCTCGATAAGCTTGCACGTTTATAGGCTCGTTTAAAGCTTGATAAATATAAAAAGAACCGAACTTGAACTTCCTTCATTTTAAATGAACTAAGCTTGAACATAAATGAAAAAGATTGAATAGAGCTCAAACATGCCCTTAGCAAACAAGCTCAAATAGGAGCAAACACATACTCAGCTCTGCTTGGTTCATTTACATTCCTAGTATAATGGTAATATATGTATCAAAAACAGTTTTAATTAGATTTGATGATATCTTGGTTTCACAGATACACAGAGAGTAAGCCATGTCCAGGAACCCGGGTGAGTAATAAACAATAACACCTTATTTAGTTTTATTTTTTCAACATTTCATATTTTTTTGCTTTTTTGAGCTTCTTGTTTAATTATTTGCACATTTTTTATAGATACTGTATTTATCTGAGCTATAAACTTGATCAATTTGAGCTGTTGTTTTGGTAATTTAATCAATTTGAGCGTTTATTTTAGTATCTTCTTCAATTGTTTGCCTAAATACAGATACTACATTTATCTGAGCTTTAAATTATTCATCTTTCCCCCTGTTGCTGCTATGGTAATTTTGTTTATGGGTCTGACATGATTTATTTCTTTTATATTGGATATTTATGCACCCTGTGTTTTCTGATTCATTTTGTTATCCATTTTGGCATTGTCAATTTTGGTGATGTTGGTTTTAAGTCTGGAGTTGATGGGCTTTCTTTGATGTCAGGAGAGTTTTGTCTTGTTGCAGTTTATCTTGTTTTCACATAGACTCTGACTTGCCCTACTGCACTATGTTGTATTTCTGTTTCTGTTGGTTGGTGGCCCTATTTTTTGTGGGATCTCTATTTTCCCTTTTGTTTTCTGGTTATTTATATTGTTTGGAAGGTTTGTTTTTTTATTTTATTTCTAATTAAATCTATGTTCTAGTTTATGGTGAGTGTTAATTGTACCTTCAAGTTTTTTTTGGATCATGTTACATCTTTTCATTGTGCTGAAATGGAGAACAGTGGAGTTTAGTCTGGAAGAAGCATCTCTTCAATTAGTACATCAACTCAAACTCTTGATTCCCATGGTGAAACTAGAAGAGCAAGCAACCCTTCAGAATTTGTTAATCACGGTTTGTTTTAAACCGACATGCTCTTATTTTTTAGCTAATTTGTTATGATGACTTTTCACATTATCGTTAATCTTTTTCCAACTATTTTTCCTTGGCTTTTTGCTATTATGATTTTTTTTTCTTTTAAGCTCTTGATTGTTAAGTTCATGTTGACGCATATAAAAATGGAAATTAAAAGAAAAGATGAAAGCTTAAATAGGAACATTTTCCTGGTAGCAACTTGAATAAAGCGTGTTAGCAAATGTTGATCAACAATAACCTTTATGTGAGAGAAAATTCATAAAATTAAACTAATGTCATTTATATTTTGTTGTTTAAGAATGAGCTAACCAATAGGCTGCCTCTGTATTAATGCTAAGTGCATGGTCATCAAATTACTGAACAACAATCTTGTTTATGTTTGATAGGGATGGTCATGAACAAGATCTACTTGTTCATGCTAGATAAATTATTTGTTTCGGTGTTCATTAAGAATATCGTTCATTAAAAGTATTATTTATGAGCTCGACAAGCTGCTTGTTTATGGGCTCGATAAGCTTGCTCGTTTATGGGCTCGATAAGCTTGTTCGTTTTTGGGCTCGATAAGCTTGCTCGTTTATAGGCTTGTTTAAAGCTTGATAAATATAAAAAGAACCGAACTTGAACTTCCTTCATTTTAAATGAACTAAGCTTGAACATAAATGAAAAAAATTGAATAGAGCTCAAACATGCCCTTAGCAAACAAGCTCAAATAGGAGCTAACACATACTCAGCTCTGCTCGGTTCATTTACATTCCTGGTATAATGGTAATATATGTATCAAAAACAGTTTTAATTAGATTTGATGATATCTTGGTTTCACAGATACACAGAGAGTAAGCCATGTCCAGGAACCCGGGTGAGTAATAAACAATATCACCTTATTTAGTTTTATTTTTCAACATTTCATATTTTTTTGCTTTTTTGAGCTTCTTGTTTAATTATTTGCACATCTTTTATAGATACTGTATTTATCTGAGCTATAAACTTGATCAATTTGAGCTGTTGTTTTGGTAATTTAATCAATTTGAGCGTTTATTTTAGTATCTTCTTCAATTGTTTGCCTAAATACGGATACTACATTTATCTGAGCTTTAAATTATTCATCTTTCCCCCTGTTGCTGCTATGGTAATTTTGTTTATGGGTCTGACGTGATTTATTTCTTTTATATTGGATATTTATGCACCCTGAGTTTTCTGATTCATTTTGTTATCCATTTTGGCATTGTCAATTTTGGTGATGTTGGTTTTAAGTCTGGAGTTGATGGACTTTCTTTGATGTCAGGAGAGTTTTGTCTTGTTGCTGTTTATCTTGTTTTCACATAGACTCTGACTTGCCCTACTGCACTATGTTGTATTTCTGTTTCTGTTGGTTGGTGGCCCTATTTTTTGTGGGATCTCTATTTTCCCTTTTGTTTTCTGGTTATTTATATTGTTTGGAAGGTTTGTTTTTTTATTTTATTTCTAATTAAATCTATGTTCTAGTTTATGGTGAGTGTTAATTGTACCTTCAAGTTTTTTTTGGATCATGTTACATCTTTTCATTGTGCTGAAATGGAGAACAGTGGAGTTTAGTCTGGAAGAAGCATCTCTTCAATTAGTACATCAACTCAAACTCTTGATTCCCATGGTGAAACTAGAAGAGCAAGCAACCCTTCAGAATTTGTTAATCACGGTTTGTTTTAAACCGACATGCTCTTATTTTTTAGCTAATTTGTTATGATGACTTTTCACATTATCGTTAATCTTTTCCCAACTATTTTTCCTTGGCTTTTTGCTATTATGATTTTTTTTTCTTTTAAGCTCTTGATTGTTAAGTTCATGTTGAAGCATATAAAAAATGGAAATTAAAAGAAAAGATGAAAGCTTAAATAGGAACATTTTCCTGGTAGCAACTTGAATAAAGCGTGTTAGCAAATGTTGATCAACAATAACCTTTATGTGAGAGAAAATTCATAAAATTAAACTAATGTCATTTATATTTTGTTGTTTAAGAATGAGCTAACCAATAGGCTGCCTATGTACTAATGCTAAGTGCATGGTCATCAAATTACTGAACAACAATCTTGTTCATGTTTGATAGGCATGGTCATGAACAAGATCTACTTGTTCATGCTAGATAAATTATTTGTTTCGGTGTTCATTAAGAATATCGTTCATTAAAAGTATTATTTATGAGCTCGACAAACTACTTGTTTATGGGCTCGATAAGCTTGCTTGTTTATGGGCTCGATAAGCTTGTTCATTTTTGGGCTCGATAAGCTTGCTCGTTTATAGGCTCGTTTAAAGCTCGATAAGTATAAAACGAACCGAACTGGAACATCCTTCATTTTAAATGAACTAAGCTTGAACATAAACAAAAAAGATTGAATAGATCTCAAACATGCGCTTAGCAAACAAGCTCAAACAGGAGCAAACACATACTCGGCTCAGCTCGGTTCATTTACATTGCTGGTATAATGGTCACATATGTATCAAAAATGGTTTTAATTAGATTTGATGATATCTTGGTTTTACATATGCTTTGAGAGTAAGCCTTGTCCAGGAACCTGGGTGAGTAATAAACAATAACATCTTATCTAATTTTATTTTTTTCAACCTTTCATATTTTTTTGCTTTTTTGAGCTTCTTATTTAATTATTTGCACATCTTTTATTGATTTTGTTGAAACTTGTTGTTTCTAGAATAGGTTGTTAGATCTAAACTAATGTCCCAAGGCTAACCAAGAGGGGGGGGGGTGAATTGATAATTTTAAAAATTTTAACCTTCTTGGATTTAATTTAAAATTTTGAAACCGATGGATTATTTGTAGCAAGTTTTAAAAACTATTTTTCAACCATAAAAAATAAAAACGCAGAAATTATATATGCAACAAAAATAAAAAGACACAAATGTTTATTGTTACCAAAGTGACTCTCTTTTTGCCCCCACAACTAGGCAGAGAAACCTTCATAAAACTCTCTTCCACTAATCCCTGGTGCGGTAGAGAATCGTCGTCCTTTTACCCCACTTTTGAGACTAAAATTACCTAAAATTTATTCATTCTTAATTGAGAATTCTCTCTTATGTAATAAGAGGTAATTAACTATGAGTGCTTGGCTCATAGGAAGTAAGGACCCCAGATCTTTAAACCTTAACATTACCCTCAGGAGAAATCTGGTTAACTTTAATCTGACTTAAGGGAAATGGAATCCTAAGGTTGCAAAGCGAGATTCGTGTATTTGTGCAATTTTTCTTGAGCCAATAGATTTCTAGCGACTCCGCTGGGGATTACTTCTCTCTCCATCTTTGGATGAAAAGATAATTCATGATTAGTCTAAATTAATAAAACATCTAAAAACAAATATAGATGTTTATTCAATGCAGTTCTGTGTTTTCTTTTTTAGCAGAATTCAGGTTGACTCTAATTCATGTAAGTTCTGCTGAGAGGTTGATAATATGACGCCTATGAAGTCCTTCATAACTGTAAACTTGAGTGAGGGAGCTAGAGTGTAGTTCCCTCAAACTATTCTGAACACATGTTATGCTGAAGCAACCATTCATTTCGGAACCATTTCTAAAGTGATGCAGTTCCAACAGTTTCTTCCTAAGAATACTGTTAGCGTACCTACTGTCCAAGGTACTACTAAGAAGCCTACCATTGAAGCTGTTGATGAGCAGGATCCCAAGAGGGCCTCTCTATTTTTCAAGACTCTCCATGGCACATGTTGTTGCTCCAGTAATTCAAAAGATACCAAGTTACAATCTTTTGGCGAGAATAAAGCCAGTCAGAACATAATCCAGGATGAAGTACTGTCTGGAGAGTAAAATGCTGAAGTTCCTGATGCGAGTGCTAAGCTTTCCAGTAAAGCCAGAAGAAAGGCCAACACTCGCTTACGAGCTAATGGCTGGGTGCTCGAGACCCTTCAAGAATCATCACTGCAGTTAGAGGCGAATGTACCAATAAATAACAGATTTGAATCATTAAAGTGGGTAAAAAGGAATGATGATAAGGGCCAATTAGAGAAGTCTTTTTGGGAGACTTCACGTCAACATCCACAACCACCAAAGAAGGAAGAATTTGCCTCTTCCAAAATATACAAAATACTGAAGGTTGTTAAAGATAAAAATCTACAATGAAGATTGAGGAAATCTTTTACTGAAGTCATTGCCTCAACTGAGATTCATCCTCAAAATAATAAATTTTTAGCAAGACCTTATGTAGAGGAATTTAGACATCGTCCATACTACCAAAAGTAAAGAGAATTCTATCCTAATATGGGTCGATACCCATATTATGGAAGAAAACACTCAGGAGAGCCTTCTGATAGTCTACATGTAAGAGGCTATAACATAAGATATGATGAACGAAGGCCCCGAAAATGGTATTATGAATCTAGCCATTCAAAGGTACATTCCAATGTTGATGGTCATCAATATATGACTTTGAGAAGACAACAAGTTTGGGTTCCAAAAAGATCCAATATCTTGAAGCTCAACAAGATGATCATGATAAAGAAATCTATAAATGACGACTTAGGTCTCATGTCCAGAAGTTCTCCCCTAACAAAAAGAATTTTGTTGACATGATAAAGTGAAAAGAGAAAAAGAATCAAATCTATAAAGAATTCCCTGACTCTCCAGTCATATATTGGAAGCGGTGGTCCGAAATTGGAGATGATCTCGAGTTGGATGAAATTGATAACTACTATAATGATATCGAAGAAGAAGAAGAATATATTGATCCTATGAATGTTGAAGTTATCTGGATGGTTGATCATGTTCCAAATCCACCTAATCAAAGAATCCATACTCGCAGAAATGTAGCTTCAAATCTATAAATTGAAGGCCAAATACAAGTCAATAAAGAATATGCAATTTCTATAAACAGAACACCCCACATTAAGAAGTGGAAAAAGGGAGAAATTGAAGATGTTGTAAGAAGGCTTTAACATGACATACAACTTCTCTAACAGAAGAAAGACCAACAAATTAATCATTTGAACATTCTTCTTGATGAAATGAGCATCATAATGAAAGAACTGCTTGGGAAACTTTGTCTAGCAACCGTAGTTGGCTAGGTACATGCTACAATTTTTTTTTAAAGTTAAAAAGTAGGCAATATTGCTCGTCCAACAGTAAATGTTGGAGATCCTCAAACCATTCTTCCTAATCTGGATACTTCTAACAAAGGATTAGAAGGTCAAGAAGAAGTAGATAAGATGGTCAGTAAGACCTACATCGAATATGTCATCAGCCAAAAAGTCAAGGAAGTTATAATTTTTGATACTAATGAAGCCTTGGTGGATAAAGGATGTCACATACTACTTATAAAACTACAACGCAAGCCACCCCATATTCACTGGTTCGTAGAACTGAGGCAATATCACGTCTCAAGATCAAGTTGTCATCTCTTTGTATTGCTGTTCAATATGAATTAACAAAAGAAAATGATCTTTTACAACTTGAAGAGCTTAAAGCTCTTGATGAAGTTTGACTTTAAGTTCAACAAAGTCTAGAATCTTATAAAACAAGAATAATTAGGGCCCATGATTGAATGGTTCATCCTAGAAGCTTTAAGGAAGGTGAACCTGTTCTAGTTCGTCGAATACATATAATACCTCACCATCGCCTCAACGGTAAATTTGACCCAATCTTGGAAGGAATCTTCATCATTGAAATAGTGTGCGAAGGAGGTGCCTATCAACTCATAGACCTAAAAGGTCAAAGACCCATGCCACCAATTAATGGTCAATATCTGAAGAAATATCATACATGAAGATGTTATATATAAAAATCTGCATACAAGGCAAAATTCATCTAAATCCCCTGCTAAAAGACATGAGGCAATTTTATATTCTCCTGCAATGTGGAAGATAAATTCAATTACCTATTGAAAAATAGGAGACAATTTTTATAATCTTTTTGTAATGCATAAGATAAATTCAATCCATTCCTGAAAAGTCAAGAGGTAATTTTATCCCATTTACCAAATAAAATAAGAGAATTACAAAATCTTATATGCTAAAAAACCTAAGAGTCAAGCTAAAATCTATTGATTCAACAAGCCTAAGGGTCGAACATTTGAAATACTATAAGCTCATAAACCTAACGGTTGAGCTAAATCCATAAAGTTCAATAAGCATAAGTGCCAAACTTTATAAATCTTATATGCTCATAAACTTAAGGGTCGAGCTAAATTCACAAAGTTCAATAAGCCTAAGGGCCAAACTTTGTAAATATTCTATGCTCATAAACCTAAGGGTCGAGTTAAAACCCATTAAATTCAACAAGCCTAAGGGCCAAATCTTACAAAACTTTTATGCTTAATAATCCTAAGAGTCGAGCTAAAACCTATTGATTTAACAAACCTATGGACCGAACCTTTAAAATATTCTAAGCTCATAAAACTAAGGGTCGAGCTGAATCCACAAAGTTCAACAAGCCTAAGGGCTGAACTTTATAAATCGTATATATGCTCATGAACCTAAGAGTCGAGCTAAAACATTTTGGTTCAACAAGCCTAAAGATCGAACCTTTGAAATATTTTAAGTTCATAAATCTAAGGGTCCAGCTAAATCCATAAAGTTCAATAAGCCTAAGGGTCGAACATTATAAATCTTATATGCTCATAATCCTAAGGGTCGAACTAAAATCCATAAAGTTCAACAAGCTTAAGTCCGAACTTTATAAATCGTATATTCTCATAAACCTAAAGGTCGAGCTAAAACCCATTGGTTCAATAAGCCTAAGGGCTGAACCTTTGAAATATTATAAGCTCATAAACCTAAGGGTCGAGCTAAATCTACAAAGTTCAAACAAAAATCTTGGGCTAACCACCTTGCAATTGTTTTTTTTTTCAATTAGGTTTTATTTGACTTCAAAGTTATATTATTCAATTCATTATATTTTATGGGGTTTATCACTATTTATTACTTACGAGTTTTTATTATCAGCTAAGAGGTATTGGATTTTAGTCTTACATATGTATTGACTTAGGCGTTAGGGTGTAAATGAGTCAAGTTGAGCTTGAGTCAGAGGGTGTTCGAGTCGATCTCAGCTATCAATTACCAAGCTCGAAACTCGGGTCAAGCTCAAAAGTCGAGGTCGAGCTTGACTCTTTCCAATGTAAATGAATTTGAGCCGCTCGTCGAGCCTCTGGTGTAGTCTAGTTTGGCTTCCCAAATCTCAACATTCAAAGTTCTGTGGTTCTCGAAATATGTGTGCAATTTTTTTAAAAATGATAACAGCACAGAGAGAGAGAGAGAGAGAGTTTTGGGTTTTGTCAAAGAGAGTTATTAGCATTTATTGCTGTCAGAGAGAGAATAAAGAGATGCAAATGATTGAGATTTGAGAATAACTTTGAATTCTCGAAATACATGACAGACGAAATTTAAAATGTAGGCAGGATTGTTATTTATCTAGCATTTATTACTAATTTTTTAAAATATTTGAATTTAATAATTTTGAGTCGGCTTGCGAGCTCATGAGCCGAACCTAACCATGCTGGAACTCAAGGTCTTCGCTCAATAAGCTTGGCACTTGAGCTCTTAAATGAGCCGAGATCAAGTCGGGTCGCGAGCCTGCTCGGCTCACTCACACCCCTGCTTAGAGGTGTCAAAATAGGGTTGTGGTTCGGGTTCAGCTCGAAACTATTATTGATCCACTACTATTTGACACAACCCAAACTCGACTTGTTTTTTACATATAGGTCAGAAATTTTAACCTCAACTTGACTCATTGGGTTTCCGAGTTGACTCGATTCGACACAAAACCCTGTGTGACTTGCGAGATTTGTCTTTTTAAAGTGCCCGAATGGGATAAAACGGTTAGCTTCATAATGAGCGAACTCCCTCCTGTCATCATTGTCGTTACTTCTAATCCAACAGAAGAACGAAGAGGGTGAGTTGTCGTGACTTTTGATCCAACAGGAAGGAAAGTCGTAGGAGGAGAACGCGGTATGCGAGTGGGTGTGCGAAAGCAGCGGAAGTTGGAGAAGAGGAAAAGCAAACCCTACATGCAAGTGCAAGCGTATTAGTAGAGGCATGACATATGCGGGCATGTGGAAGCAAGACTGCATGAGCTTTGGTGGGGGAATTAGGTCAAATATGGGTCAACTTCGAGTTAATGGGTTGACTCGAACCACACCCGATTCTTCAAACGGGTCAAAATTTGGAACTCGAATTCAACCCGTTTGCTAAACAGGTTGACCTGGAATTTTCGGATTAGGTTGGAGTCGGATTTTCATGTCATGTTAAATATTGACACACCTATGCATTGTGTATGAGTTTTTTTTTAAATTTTATTTATTTATTTATTTTTTGTGTACAAGTTTATCTTAATTGACCTAATGTCCAATAAAAATCATTATATTTTTAACTAAATAATTTATTTTACTCCTAGATATTGTGTTTGATTGATATTTTTTCATTATATGGTTCAAATTTGTCTATTTTTTGATTATATGGTCTGCTTGTTTTGGGAAACAATGCCCACCATATGAGTTATTTATTAATTTTATTTTTTTTATAAATAAATTATAAGTATAATTAATAAAATTTAAAAATTTATTTAATTGTTTAATAATTTAAATAATTATTTATTATTAATTATAAATCTACTTATCTAATTATTTATTTAGGTGTAATTTTAATAAATATTTTAATACTAATTATAATGATAATTAATTAATTAGTTATTTAATAGTTTATGAAATAACAAATAATTTGTATATTTACTCTGTTAATTATTTTTTTAATTTTAAGTATTATTTAAATAAGTTTTTAATTATAATTATATCTATAATTTTCTATTTAATCAATTATTCTATTTCTTCAACACTAATGATCTAATTAATTATTTATAGTTAAATTGTATTAATTAAGTTAATTTGATTAATAATTAAAATAAGGTATTCATATCTTGTTGCTTGTCTAGGGTTTGCTTTTTCTATTCTCAATGTCGTTGTTGCTGTTCTGCTTCACGTGAGGTAGAGTTTTCAACAAGTCGCTAGCTTCGCCTCCTTTGACGAATTTCTCTTCCCGTCGGATCAGAAATCACAAAATTTTGATCGCCGTTAGATCGGAAGTAAACACTGGAGCTCGCTCGCTGCAAAGATAACGATAATTCACCCTGTCGCACACCTCTTCGGCTTTATCCCATAAATCCGCCGACCTATCGGATTTACCATATCCAGGATTTAGGACAAAATGTCCAAAATGCAGTGAAGTGGAGCACTTACCGTGATATTTTACTTTGCATTTTTTTGGATTTTGCAGGATTTAGCACAAACCCTGCATCCAAAGAGGCCCTGGGCATCTCCAACCGAACTCTATACACTTGTTTGCAGTCACATGCTTGCTCCTCCCGAACCGCATTCCAGTCCAAAATTCTGCGTCCGTGAACAGTGCCACGCCAATATTGCATCGCACTTTTCAAGAACTCAATTTTTGTGTGTAGAAAATAGAGTCGAAGATTAATATACACATTTTTTTTTTGTTAGAAAGGGGTTCAGTTGGAGATGAATTACTATTTGATATGTCTCTTATTGTATTTTTGAAGTGGAAAAATAAGTTTTTCTGTTGGAAATGCCTATTTTTGCCTTTTAACGGCTAGTTATCGTGGCAGATTGGCTTGGAAGCTCACTTTCTACTATCCTTGCTACCTTTTGTCTGCCTTCATCTGCATTGCATATCAAAAGGCTTTTAAATACTAGTGGCAACTTTATCTTCTCATAACTCTCATTATTTTTGGGGGAATTGAAGCATTGTTCTCAATGCTATTATCTGAGGTACTTTATTTCTTTATGAGTTCCAAACACATCATGATGGTGATGATTTAATGGTTAGCCACTATCCATGCATGGATATCCCTATGTTTCTTATTTTTGTGATCTTGAATCTTTGGATTTCCTGCAGCTTTTTAGGCAATGTTAGCCGCCATTAAAATGGGGATTCATACATAGCTCTTTAAGAAAGCTTCTCTACTTGCCTTACCTGACGGATTTTCCTATCATCTGACCCCTATCCATATTCTTGTTCTCTCATTATTCTTTATTTTTCGAATTTAGTTGGTTCTTTTGGGTTCTAGATGTTTCATAATGAGCAGGGTAGGATGCATTATTCTCTCTGATGTTTCAATGACATTGCCCATTTGAGTAGTTGTAGATTTATATTTATAGCGGATCGGCATATGATATTGTTGTGGAAGAAGCATGACTCATTGGGTTGTTGCACCAAGTTCTTTTGTTGTGTCCATTATTAGTTTTTAATTGCGAGTGCTTATCTATTTTATTGAGAGAAGATGCTGTAATGCATTGCCTATTCAAATCTTCCATGGTTGAGTTCTCATATATTTGATTGAGAATGATGAGGCATTAATTGGGATGGAACCATGTAGAGCTCAGGGAGGGCATTGTCCAACATAGAACCTTTTTTCTTATAAAAATAAACATTTTAACTATTTTGCTCACCGTTAATAAATGCAATTTCCCTAATTCTAAGAAAAAATTCCTTTTTCTATTTTATTCTTAAGATTATGCATTTCATATCCTATTTTGTCCACCCTAAAAAGATATGCCAGTTCCACCCCTGCATCAAAGATGCATGATATTCGCAAGTAACTTATGATTCCATTTTTGTTTATTAGGGCATGATTCCATTTTTTTTATTAGGGCTAGATCTGAGAGGACATCGTGAAAGCTTTTTATCTTTGTCTATGCTTGAGTGCAGGAGTTGTCTTTGGATATCTCTTTATTGAAGCTCCATGCAAAACATTAGTAATTCAGGAGGATTTCCCTCTGTACAATATATATATATAGATATGTGTGTGTACATGCACGTACTTACAAACATAAATACATGCATACATAGATATATGCATACATATATGCATGATATACTACTTGCAATCAAGTTGCCCTTAACTTGTAAAAATATTGGATTGATGTGGACGACGAGGAGAAATATCTGGATGTTGAGATATTTTTACAATTAATCGTTGATAGTTATAGTTGTCATTTGTTTTCCTCAGTAATGTAATCATTGTAATTTCTTTTGGAAGAACTCTGCTGGTGATTGCCAACAAATGACCGACCTTCTGGAAACCAAGTTTGTTATATTCATTTTGCAATGTCGAACATGAAGGATGACCTGAATATTCTGAGGCAATCAATGTTCTGATTTTCCCTATTTATGCTTGAGGTGAGAGGACCTTTAGAAAGCTGCTTATTTATTTATTTATTGTTGGAATTAAGTAGTCATATGACCCTCTCTTTCTCTTTCTTTCATGAAGCCCGGTGCACTAACAATGGTATATATATATATATATATATATATATGTTTTTTGAATGATTTTTTTTTACTAGAAACTTGCTTTAGAAAGTAGTAAGAAAGCTGCTGAAATTCGTAATAAAGCTGTCCCAAACAAAGCCTAAATAATATTTTATCCCTATGTTTCTTATTTTTTTGATATGGAATCTTTGGATATCCTACAACTTATTTGGCAATGACAACCGCCATTAAAATGGGGATTCATACGTAGCTATATGTATAAAGCTTCTCTTCTTGCCTAATTTGATGGATTTTGCTGTCATCCCCCTATCCCTATTATTGGTCTCTCATTATTCTTTACTTTTGGAATTTACTCAGTTCTTTTGGGTTACAAGATTGTGCAAATTATAGAGGAGTTAAGTTAATGTGTCATACTTTAAAACTATGGAAGAGAATTATGGAGCATAGGTTGCTGCGTTAAACTAGCGTTTCTCAAAATCAATTTGGATTGTTGCCAGCTAGGTTTACTATGGATGTTATATATTTATTGAGAGGTTTGATGGAGAAGTATAGCGAGAATAAGGAGGATCTCCATAAGATATTTATTGATTTAGAGAAAGCATATGACAAAGTTCCAAGTGAAGTGCTATGGAGAGTTCTAGAAAAGAAAGAGGCTAATAATGCTTATATTCAAGCCATTAAAGATATGTATGCAATAACTGTTACTTGTATTTGGACACTAGGTGGTTTGACAGAGTATTTTCCTATTTCAATTGGATTACATCAAGGATCAGCCTTAAGCCCATATCTTTTTTCTTTAGTTATGGATATTCTCACTGGACATTTGTAAGAGGTTTTACTATGGTGTATGCTTTTTGCTAATGATATTCTTCCCGTTGATAAGAGTAGAGAGGGAATTGAAGGTAAACTTGAATTATGGAGGTGAAACCTAGAGTATAAAAGCTTTTGTTTGAGTAGATCTAAAATTGAATATGTGGAGTGTAATTTTAGTAATAATAGTTATTGTGGGGGGATTGTAACTTTTGGTGATAAAGGCTTGTTGTTGTTGTTGTCGTCGTCTTGAGCTGAGAGGACAACATGAAATATTTCTCTTTTTCTATGATTGAGTGCAGGAGTTGTCTTTGGATCTCTCTTTATTGATGCTCCATGCTAAAACATTGGTAATTCAGGAGGGTTTTAATCCATCTCTCTCTCTCTCTCTCTCTCTCTCTCTCTCTCTATATATATATATATACACACACACACACACACACATGCATACATACAAAAATATATACATATATTTATGTATATATCTATATATGTATATATGTACACACTCACACATGCATACATACAAAAATACATATATAGATATATACATAAATATATGTATATATATATATATACTCATGGCAATCAAATTGCCCAAACTTGAAAAATATTGGATTGGTGTGGATAATGAGGAAAACTATTTGGATGGTGAGTTATTTTTACAATTAATCGTTGATAATTATAACTATCTTTTGTTTTCCTCAATAATGCAATCATTGAGATTTTGAAAAAATATTGGATTGGTGTGGACAATGAGGAAAAATTTCTAGATGGTGAGATATTTTTACAATTAATCGCTAGTAGTTATAGTCGTCTTTTGTTTTCCTCAGTAATGCTATCATTGAGATATCTCTTGGAAGTATTCTGTTGGTGATTGCCAACTAGTGACTGATCTTCTGGAAATCAAGTTTCTTATACTCATTTTGCAATGTGGAACATCAAGGATGGCCTGAAAATTCTCGGGCAACCGATGTTCTGATTTTCCCTTTTATGTTTGAGGTGAAAAGACCTTTAGAAAGCTGCTTATTTATTTATTTATTGTTGGAATTAAGTAGTCATATGTCCCACTCTTTCTCTTTCTTTCATGAAACACGGTGGTATATATATGCACACACATACATGCATATATAGATATATACATACATATGTGTATGATATACTACTTGCAATCAAATTGTTCTTAATTTTGTAGTTCTCTTTTTTTTCCCAGTAATGACATTGAGATTTCTCTTGGAAGAATTCTTTTGGTGATTGCCAACAAGTGACTGATCTTCTGGAAATCAAGTTTCTTATACTCATTTTGCAATGTCGAACATCAAGGATGGCCTGAAAATTCTAAGGCAACAGACGTTCTTATTTTCCCTATTTATGGTGAGAGGACCTTTAGAAAGCTGCATATTTATTTATTTATTGTTGGAATTAAGTAGTCATATGACCCTCTCTTTCTGTTTCTTTCATAAAGCACGTTGCAGTAATAATGTTATTTATACACACACATGTATGTATGATGTACTAATTCCATCAAATTGCCTTTAACTTGAATATTTATTGGATTGGTGTGGACACTGAGAAGAAATATCTGGATGGTGAGATATTTTTACAATTAATCGCTGATAGTTATGGTTGTCTTTTATTTTCCTGAGTAATGTAATCATTGAGATTTCTCTTGGAAGAATTCTGTTGGTGATTGCCAACAAGTGACTGATCTTCTAGAAATGAAGTTTCTTATACTCATTTTGCAATGTCGAACATCAAGGATGGCTTGAAAATTCTAAGGCAATCGGTATTCTGATTTTCGTATTTATGCTTGAGATTAGACTATTAGAGGACCTTTAGAAATTTGTTTATCTATTTATTTTTTGTTGGAATTAAGTAGTTATATGGACCTCTCTTTCTCTTTCTTTCGTGAAGCACAGTGCAGTAACAATGGTGTATACATATATGTCGATCTTGTTCACGAGCTTCAAATGATGTTGTTTGTGAACATAAATGAATTGGACACATTCGTGTTCAAGCTTGTTTATATAAAAATTGTGTATTAAAAATGTAGTTCAAGTTTGTTTGTTTGGTTAGTTAAACGATCACAAACGAGATTTAATCGAACCGAGCAACGATTAGCTTGTTGAACATTTGGTTCGCTTGCGACCCTAATACTAGCAACTCAAGTGACGCGACATCTCCTTATTCATTACCTTGTAAAGTCAAGAGTCTGCGTCTCCATTCTAATTTTTATGCATGTTGGTGGAATTTTACAATCTCTCCATATGAAAGTAAAATTGAAATTGCACTGATGGGGGATAATGTTTTTCATTTACAAATGGAAATCATATATGTTGCCTCATCTGCACCATGAAATATATTTTAAATGGCCTAATCATATGGCATTTTTCAAGATTAGTGACATTCCCAATATGTAGTAGTGTGCTGAGATTATCTCGTTTATGAGTGAAAAGTTGTGAGGGCAATGATGGTGATGATTTAGAGTTTAGAATTCAACCATTGATTACACATGGAAATTATGAAATATTGCTATGTTTCCCATGATATGGCATGTCTGGATGGCCTGGAGCATCTCCGGCAACCACATCTTCCATTGCATGGGAATTAAAGTGTTGCAAGGCTCTTCTACTTATCTTATGTCAGGGTTTCATTATCATCTAAGCCTTCATTTTTTTTTGTTCGTTTTTTCTTCTTCTTCTCCAACTTCTTATTCTTGCTCATTACTCTTGAAGCTTAGTTATTTTAGTTGTTGTGCCTAGGTCCCTAATTATTTATTCACTAATAAAGTCATCTCCAACTTCTATTGCTATGACTGTGACAGTATATCCATCATCAATTCTCACTGCTTAGCATTGCTATGTTTCTCTGGCTATTTGATGATGAATTTCTTTTGGAGAGGCCACGACAATTATTGCTAACCATTGACAATTTGGTTATGTTTGATTCTTACTCTACTCTATTAATGAGGCATCAAGGATGGCATGAACCTACTTCTATTTAGCTGTTTACCTGCTTGTTTACTTTGTGTCATATTCTTTGCAGCAGTAGGAGCAGGAGGCATTTGTTTTTGAACAAGCTTGCAATCACATTATTGTTGTTTGTTTTTTAGTATTTTTAGTATAAACCGATATATGTTTGCAAAAATATGCTTTTGCAATCTCTACTTGCTCTTTTTTATGAGGTGGTGAGCAGTATGATGAAAGTTTTAATCTACTGCTGAATATTCTTATTTCTCAACGAAGTAAGTATGTCAAACAAATTTTGATTGTCGGTCATAAGTGGTGTATCCTATATTAGTGGTTTATTTCATCATGGGCATCATTTTTTGGGATTTTATTGTTTTTATTGATTCAAGAAATTTAGCTTGTGATGTTGAAAATAATGCTACTGCTCTTTATATCTCTATGTATGTTAGTTTCATTTTTTATGCATTGGTGATTGATCAAAAAGGTTTTCAAAGGGAAACCAGTGCTGCTAAATATTTATTTTCAAGGATTAGATCTTAATGATTGATGTGATGTTTTCCACTGATGATTCGAGCCTCTATCTTCATCACTCATTACCTCGGAGTATGTCAGTTGTGATAATCCCCAACTTTCTGCAATGTTGTTAAGCATTGGTAGATGGTAATTATTTCTATTTACTGGCTTGATTTTTTTTTAATACACGTCAATGCATACTCCACAATCTAGGTATCATTTTTACATTACGAGGTCTTTCTAAGTGGATTCACCATATGATATTAAGTTGCGCGCATTTTTTCTCTTACTCTCACATTCAAGACATTGAATGAAAGATAAGTGATACATTATTTGGTGACTTGTCAGCTCAGCACAATGCCACATTATTGCTTTCAGGCAACTTATTCAGTCCTATTAAGATATTTTCTCTTTCGATGGCTGATATGGTGAACTCAATTTGTTTTAAGTTTGGCCTGCTCTGGCGTCGTGTGCTGAAACTATGGTTGGGTAAAGCATTAATTTTGTGGATAAATTTTTTAAAAAACACTGAATTTGTTTTCACTCATTTTGAGTGTGAATACAAACCTCACTTTTGAGGCATTTTGAAACTATTTTGAGAGTTTAAAGTTCATTTTTAATCTCTGTAGGTGTCATTTACTTGCTTCAAGTTTAGAATCATACAGAATTCTGGTGAAATGGTTTCTTTTTGGAGCAAAAAATATATGAAAACAAAATATCAATTTTTTTGTGATGCATTCTTGTGATATTGTTTATTAGTTTTGGACTTTAAGATGAAGAGGTAGAATATGAAATGTAAAGTAAAATATTATTTTAGGATTAGATGAGCGCATTTAAAGATTGTTAATAAACAAATTTTTGAGAGTAAGATTCTAAATCTTAAGATTTTGTTTGTGCATGAGTGTAAGCTAATATTATGTGGGAAAAAGTATATAGTGATATTAAGAATGTTGCAAAAGATATGTTTGGAGTGTCAAATGCGAAACTCTTATGTCATACATTCATTTTTATCTCAATGCAAAGCTTCTCTAATTTTTATGTCATAGATTCATTTTTCATATTTTTCATCATCTGAGCCATCTTTTTTCTTCTTCGTCTTCATTATGTTAAGTGAAGTGCATTATGGATGAAGATTGAAAAGTGTTTTTATTAGAAGATATTTAACAAAGATAGATGAGATATTTTGTTATACTTTTCAATGAATATTGTGAGAATACAATTGATTTTAGTGACTTAGGTTGAAGGTAAAGATTTTTCTTTTTATTGGCACATATGTAAAATTGAAGTTAGAGTGATTTTAAAGAAAATGAAGTGTGAAAAAGTTATTAGACCTAATGATATTTGAGTTGTGAAAATGTTTTGGAGATAAAGATTTTTTTGGCTAATATTCCTTCGTATGAGTTTTGTGATGCTAAGAGGAAAGAAGGGGTGACGTAAGGTAGGAGAAAAATCTTCTACTTTTTTCTCATAGAGTGTGTGATGAAGATGGCTAGCATGTTTTCTGGCTCAGAATCCATGGTTGAGTCTTTCCTCTGCGCTTTCCATGTGTGTGTGTTTTGGATTCTCCAATTATGGCAATCGATACTGCCAAACACTTTTATGGATATTCAGAGTTTAAGATGAGATATTTGGAGTTGAAGTTTGTTTATTTTTTCTTTGTGATTTTTAAGTTTCTATCTCAACGCGGGTTCAAATATTTTCTTACACCGTTGGAACTTTTTCTATGATGCTTCAATCCACAAGATTCTATTACACCATTGAACCTCTTTCTTTATTTGAATTAGTGTTAGTGATATCTAAGAGTGATGAGTTTTTTCTCTTTAAATCTATTTATATTTTTTATGATGATCTTGAGCAAGTAAGGCTAAATTAAAGAATAATTATAAGAGGAATGACTGCAGTGGCATATATCCAAGAAAAAGATTTGAAATTAATTGTGAACCCTTGTAGCTATACTACTTTTTCTAGTTTTGAATTGGTATGAGTGTGGGTGTTTCTTTCTCATTTCTTTTATTTTCCTGATGCACTGCAATGTTAAATATCCAAAGAAGCTAGTTCATAATGTTAGAATTATGTTAGGAACTTGTAATACAAGTTGTCTTTCTCATAAATTAATGTATGTTGACCTCATTTTTGTAAGAGGTCATTTTTGACCCCTTTCTAAGCTTTGAACCCTAGGTTTCTTTGGCCTTTAGATCTTAGGATCTTCCTAGTTCCTAGCCCTTAGGCCCAATCCATATCTTAACTCAATTCAAACCTAAAATCTAGGGTTAAAGACTCGGGTCCTAAAACCCTTTCTAGGTAATTTTTTTTATCACTTTGAAATCCAGTCAATTGACATCTAATTTAGGGTATGTCAATTCCATATTGATGTGATATGTCTCTAGTGTTAACCCTTCAAATTTGAACTAATTTGGAGGACTTTAACATCATAAACTCAATCCAGTTTCGAATATTATAAAACCTTTAAATATGTACAATTCATGCCATTAGACCTTTTACTCAGTAGAATTTGACCTTGGAACCTCATGCAAACCCTTTGATCGCTCCCAATACCTTGATACTGACTTGTTAAGCAATAATTTACATCTTTCTAGGTTCAATTTGACCCAGAATTAACTTAAGACCAAAATGATCAAAATATCCTTAAAGGGAGATTTTTAGACTTTTTGGTCTAAATTCAATTTGATTTAACCATCAATCTTTGAAATCTTCTCCAAATGTTTTCAAATAATTTTTGAGACTTTTTGAACCCAATTCCAACTTTGGGTCAACTTGTTGATCAAGTCAATCCATTTTGACTAAAATGACCTCATTTGCTTTGAAATTTCTTCCAAGTCAACCTGGTTGATTAAGTCAACCTAGGTTGACTTAATGACCCATTAAGGGCCCTAAATAGGTCTTTTGACCCAAATGGACTTTTCAGGCCTTAAGACCACAACCATTAGACTCCAAATGATCAAACAAATTCATTTGACCCAACTCCAACCCTTGGGTCAACCTAGGTTGACTTGGTCAACCAGGTTGACCCATTAGCTCTTAAGGGGTCTAAATGGGTCAAATTGACCCATTTGAGCTCTCCAATACATTTCATCCTTCTAAATCTATCCCCAACCAGGACCCAAGTATCACTTGACACTTGGTCAACTCAACCCAACTTGAGTTGACCAAGTCAACTCTCAATTCTTGGTCAACCCTTATGGTATTTGCTCATATTTATTCTAGTCTTGACCCTTGACCTTTTACCTTTAACCAAACTATTCTAAGCAGCCCTACATACTCCCCAAGTGCCACTTAATCAATGTTGACCTTATTGACTTGTCAAATCCAGTCAACAAGGCCTTTAAACCTCCTTTTGGATTAGTCAAATCCCTCTTTGACCACAAATACATTGGTCTTAGCCTTAGGGTCCCTCCCATTTGCTGCTCTTACTCCCATGCCACCTCAACCTCTCTTGACCCATTGACTGGTCAGCACAGTCAACTAAAGGCTTCAAATCTTTTCAAAAGGGCATTATCAAACGCTAAGCCACCTTCCCTTGATTTAGGCTGCTGTAGGATGACTTATTTACACCCTAAAGCTCACTCAGAGCTCTTCTAACCATGTACAGGGCCTGGTTTAAATTCAAATAGGAGTGGTCCCCCAACCTCCTAAAACTAACCAATGGTTGGAGGACCTTTTCCAGCCTTTCTCCATGTCACCCAACGGCTTGGGACACTTGTCCTCCATCAGAGAGAGGCCTCTGAGGCATCACAACCGTCCAAACTAGCCCAGCTCATTTGAATGGGGCAAAAAGTTGATTTTTGAAGACAATTGATCAACACATTCTCTCGCTTCCTCCAGCATCCTAAAGCAGACTCTTTGTTGTTTCAACTCTCCAGGCTCTCCTCTCCACTAACAAACCCAAGTGGTTGCACGTCACCGGCGGTGAGTTCTCCGGCGAACCAACCACTTAGTTCGTCCCAGCCTTGTAGCGGTTGATCTAGAAGTTTTTGGGCGTGGATTTCTTCTGGAGACTTATACATAGACAATCTACAAGCTTAACCATTTGAATACTTTGAAGATCCAATGGTATAATCTCATAAAAACCTTAGATTTAGCTCGCAATAGTTAGATTTATTTAGCTCTGTATAGAGTATGTTTTAGGCCAAATGAATACTCCCCTAGTGTTTCTGTTCATGTATTTAGTTTGTGTTTAAAATTTCAAGCGTTTTGGTCCATCCGATCGAGAGAACGAACAAAAAAATGATTTCAAGGGCGTCTTCGTAACCTAATCCAGGTGTACGAAATTTCGGCCGTTGATCTCATGATCAACGATCGAGATTCCAT
Organism: Dendrobium nobile; assembly: GCA_022539455.1. Lineage (NCBI taxonomy): Eukaryota > Viridiplantae > Streptophyta > Magnoliopsida > Asparagales > Orchidaceae > Dendrobium > Dendrobium nobile. The sequence continues at coordinate 6,664,587 of CM039732.1, read as the reverse complement.
CATACCGCGTTTCGCTCCAACCGTGTAACATGCGGTCTAAAGAGATCTCTGTTTGATTTGATCTGGACCGTCTGTCCTTAATGGCGGAGATGGATTTCCGCCATTCGATCTCGTTCAATCGAGATCAAATTGCGGGATTTATCCCAACCGTCAGATCAAAATGCGGGTGATCCTACGGTTGCGAAACCTTGCTGACTCGGACAAGTGACCGCGCCGTCACGGCGCCGCGTCTGGCAATGAATGCCAATGATTGCTGTAGTGCAATCATTGGCCATTAATGCTCGTCCGTTAATGCGGTTTAGAACCTGCGGTTGAGATCGTGTCACATCGCCAATCCGTTATCATGGAACGAAACTGAAGCTACGGATGCCAGCACGTGTCCTCTATAAGGCCGACGCCGTTAACTCCTTTATCTATTTATTTAAATGGATTTTAAAGTGATTTTAAAGCAATTTTTAATGTAATAAATTATATTAAATTAAATACTAATCCAAAAATTTAGTGTAATATATCAAACTACTTAGAAAATTAATTGCTTTTATTTGGAGTTAATATTGATTGAAAATATCATGTATATTTTAAATAATTTCAAATATTAAATAATTATTATTTTGAATTAATTTATAACAAAAAATACTTAAAGTTTTTTTTTAATTTTGATTATAAAATTTTAAATGCATTCTTTGATTCTCATAAGTTTTATTAATCTAATTTAAGATATATCTAATATTTGGTGGGAAAAATTATGTCACCATGCAGATTTTGATTTCTCCTATTTTGTAATCGAATACTACATTGAGAATAAAGTACAGTCTCGAGAGGCCGACACAATATTCTACAATGGATTCAATATCAAAATAGGGTTTTGAAAATTGATATTTCTATAATCAAACATAGTTCAAAGAATAACATATCATCTTAAAAGATGAACATGAAATTTTATAGAAAATGTTTAAAGATAAAAATACGTTTTTTTAAAAAAAGTTGATTCATTCTTTTATTTAGATATGACAAGAAGAATATTATATCATCTTAAAGACGAACATAACATTCTTCAAGATATCTAAAAGCGAGAATGAATTTTATAAAATTTATTATTTCTAAAATTGAATATAACAAGTATAATATTATATTATCTGAAAAGATAATAATAACATTCTACAAGTCTATTCAAAATTAGAAATGAGGTTTTAAAAATATCTATATTTTCAAAGATTTTTCTCTTATTTTATACGAATAAAACAAGGTTTATTTTAATTTAGGGTTCTCAAATTCCTATAGAAGCAAGCTCCTATAGTTAATTATATCTTAGGAGGAATGCTCCTAAGAAAACTCTCGATTAAAGCAGTGATTTCATACCCTTTTGACTACAAAGTAAAAGATAAGGAATATAAGTAAGGATTTTCTAAGGAGAAAGCTCGATGTTGAACATTTATTAGCGAGTCATAGGAAGAAAAAGTAGGAGCCGGATTCTGAGAAGCTCAGAGGCAACCTCAGTCTATCATATGTTGGGCTTTACATTTTAAGAAAGAAATTTTATGTTTAAGTTGACATTTTATTAGAAATTTGGGATTATATTTCCAGAGGACGAGGACTTAAGATCTAAAAAGAATCTGTCTCAGAACCTAAATCTAATTTGGGTACTATAAAATAGTGACCCGAACCTAACTAATGAAATGCAAATCTGGATTTATCCCGACCTGGATTGGGGAGCCAGCTAACCACCTAAATGCATTAAAACTATGTGTTCAGTCTCTTATGAAAGATGGGTAAGGACGTTGTTTAACTTTTAATGAATTGGGGGCCGACATCTAAGACAGATCCTAATTGGCCCCTCAAGTTATGTAGGGTGAATTATGCCTAAAAATGCAATTAACAGTTTACACTCTTTTTAGTTTGTATCTAATGCAATGCATGCTAATTGACTCGAATGCATAAAATGAATATGAAGCAGTTTTAAAATTAGGCTTAAAAAATAGGTTTTTCCCTAGATATTGCACAACTTCCCCTTGACAGAACTGCACCCTCATAGGTCAAATGGTCTGCCAGAACCCGCAAGCGGGGAGGTGCCTAACAAGGAAGAGAAAGTAATAATATGCTTATGCTAACTCTCGGCGGTCCCGAGCTTACTTCTTAGATTGTTAGAGTTACTATGTGAGCCTAAATTTTTTTATTAAAATTATAAGTAGAAGAATTTTAAGCGTACCCTTACGAAAAAAAGCACTCTGATTCGTATCCAGGCTAAAACAAAACACGGGATGCAATGACCCTAAAAAAAGCTACTGCACAAACAATATAAACAATCAAATTTAATAATCCAAATATATAATGTCCAATATCCATGTAATTACACCCAGAATTTGCAGAAAAGTAAAGTGGCCGGGTACCACTAACAACAAACCCGGATTCTAATCCTAAGAATGACGCAAGTGATTTTTGAAATGAGATATATTCTTCCTTGTATCTTCAGTTCTTTGTCTTCTTTTTTCTATTTATTCATTTTGTTCTTTTTTTTTCTACGAACTCCTTGGATTCGTCGTGTCCGAATATCCAAATGAAAAGAAACTCATCCCTAAAGAGGGGTATTTTCTTTTCTATTTGGATATTTAAATCATTCTAATCTGGCTTTCCAAATAAAAGAGAATAATCCTTTAAGGTATATTCTCTTTTCTTTGGATTCCAAATTGGATGTGCTATCCCATTTTCAAAATCACTTCACAAATTTTTAGACACATTTACATTTATATTACATTTCACAGAAAGAAAAAGAAAAATCTAAACCACCTGCAGGGTTATCCTAAGCAGTTTATATAAAAGTCATCCCAAGCAGTTATATATTCACATTTGAATTAAATTCATCAGTCACATTTGACCACACTCTTTTATTTGGGGGCTAAGCAGCTAAAGCACATGTAGCATTTATTTATTATTAATTAATTAGCCCCCTTTACTGCCCTGCACAAGTGTGGCCACCTGCAGAAAATTTTGTTAACAATCAGATCGCTCATAATCTATGGGTAATCTAATCGTCAAATCAAATCACATCACAAAATGCAGTAAAAGTAAGTTGACAAACATACCAACAATTTTACATCCAACATGCAATAAAAGCCGAGAAAAAGCCCGTCACAATGCAGTAAGGAAATAAACACCGCCCTAACCTAAAGCTAAAGTTGGTTGTCCTAACAAACAATTCTAAGTATGTGCAACAGGTTGTGTGGTTTTGATATGTCCTATATAGGTTAATTATTGACTTAAATTTTCTAATTGATTGAATTTTAATTTAAAAATGTTTACTAATTCTAGGATGAGGTGTCACTAAATTTTCTATGTTATATGTTTTTATCCTAAAGTGTGCATGCATTCTAAGTTTAAGTTTTTTAAGTCTCAGTCCTTAATTTTTGTCCTTAAGTGTCATTACTGTTGTATAGGATGAAATTTTTATTATTACTAACCCTTAGGACTTTGCGCGTGTGTAAAAGGGGTTTAAGGATCTAAAAGCAAATAAAAGTAAACCTAATAAAATTGAAGTCACTACAGGGACCTAAAAGGGAAGGGTTTACGCAAACCACATCAAGGGGCTCCTAAAAGTTTTCTAAGTTTAGAATACTCACAGTCACCGGGGGCTATGACCCGGTGGTTCCGCCCATAGCACCTCTACCCGGTTGGATAGAGGCGACTGACGTCATTAGCTCATTGTACTTTTGTTCCCTCTACCGGTACCGTTCATTGCAGTTTATGCCAATAAAAAAAAGAAAACAGGGAATTAGAAAACATATTTAATAATTAAAATTTTTTGAAAATAAAGATGTACCTTTCTTCGGGCTTGAACACCAGTTCGTTGAATGTCTTTTTGGAACCTTTCCTTTTTGATAACATATTATACTTTTCCAACATTTATCTCGAGGTATAAGAAAGGGGAGGTAAAAGGGAAAAGAGAGAGGTAAAACAAAAAGAGCTTTTGATTTTCAATGCTTTCATTTTTAATAAACATTCAACTAACTCATTTCCTAATACAAATGGCTTTTCATCTCATTTACCAAAACTCGTCATACACAAATATTAATCCAACACATTTCACTTTTCACAAAATTCAAACATTTTAATTTTCGAAATCACTTTTATATACAAATATTAGTTTCTAACACATTTCACTTTTCAAAAATGACTCTTATACTTTTTAGACCATACACTTTTCAAAAATACACATACTTTACTTCAAAATCTACACTTCTCACCCTTATACATTTCACATTTCAAGTCAAAAACAGACCACTCTTCAAATTTACTTAATCTATTTCTTCAAAAATGCATATCTACCATTTTACCAAAGCATGGACTTCTTTCATATTTCAAAAATATACAACTTTTCAAATCATATAATTCACCTTTCAACATACACTTTTTATTTCACTTTGTTCACATATATATAAATTACCTTATTAAGATACATTTTACTACACTTCTTCAAAATATACTCACTTCTACGAATTTATCTTCATTTATTCACATACACATTTTAGCTTTTCAAAGCATTCATACTTTTCAAAACAAACATAAGTTCCACTTTTCCAAAACAAACACAATTTTCACCTTTACATACACTCCACATCTTGATCTTTCAAAAACATAAAATTCGTTTCACTTCCTACTTTCAAAACAAACACCTTTTGTTTTCTAAAATCTCAAAAATTCAATTCTCAAACTAAATACACTTCTCTCTTAACAAGCATTTTCTATTACTCATGAAACAAAGGAAAAGCTCATACAAGTCTCACGCCATCCATTCTCTTATTGAACTTGTATACATGGCATTTAAAGTGAATAGCATTAAACATATGTATATTTCTCTACTGAACACTAAGCTCATGAGGTTTCCAAACGTCACATCTTACAACTCTTATTGTTTCAAATACTAAAAGCCTTCAAAAAAAAAAAAAAATCAGTACAACAATGCTAGTGAAATCAAACTGAATAAGTATATGATTCCACTTATTGTGAAAAATAAAAAGTATGGTGGCCAATAACATTTCATGATAAAAAAAAAATGCGGTTAAAGATTACAATTACTTTGATATCAATATGAAATAAGGATTTAATAAAGTATCGAAAAGCATGTTATATCAAACCAAAAACACGTCGCATCATATGGAAATCCAGAGAACTATGTCTATTCTTTTAGTAGAATAAGATGGAGAATGACACAAGAAAACGAAAGCCAATCCAAATCTAAATAACGCCTCCATGACATAACCATTGATTCTAAAAATAAGATAAAAAATGTCAAGAGGAAGAAGTTAAGGTCGTTTTAACTTAAAAGAAAAATTCATTTTAGATTTCAAAAGATCAGGAAATTTCAAATTATTGATTAACTTCAATCATCTAGATCTAAACAAAAGAAATGTAAGTAATTAAAGAAAGAGGAAAAAAGATGTAATGAAAAATATATCTAAATTAAAAGGGCTGGAGATCAGAGAGGAGAAAGGAGAAGAAAGAGATCAAGAAGAAAAAGATTTACTCAAGGCCATTTTCTGCTAGAGCTTACCACAACGTAGGGCTGGCCGGCAATGGCCTAGGGTTGGTCGGCGGGCTTCTTACGAACTGGGAGGCGACGTGAGCCTGGGGCGAGCAAACTTGGAGGAGTGCGGGCTTCTCACGAACAGGGAGGCAACTGGGGTTTCACGAACTGGGAAGAGGCGAAGGGGCTTCGTGCGGGTAGAGAGTAGGGAGAGTTCAGGATTTTTGGAATTACAGAGAGACGTGAGAATAGGGGGCGTTCGGTTCTTCCTTGGGAATTTCTCAACTGAGGGAAAAGGGGCGGGCTGTGCGAATGAGAGAGTGAGAGAGATCGTGGGAGGTTTTGTCCGAAATATGAGGGAGAGAGGGAGCAGTTTGCGAAAATGGATGGGAGAGAGAGCAGTTTGCGAAAATGGCTGGGAGAGAGAGCAGTTCGTGGAGGCTTCATACGAATAAAGAGGGAGATGGGCTGATCGTGCCAACTGTAGAGGAGATGGAGTCGTGGGATTTGAGGGTTTTCTGAAATTGAGAGAGGGAGTGAGAGAGACGTGGGGGGGGGGGGGGGGGGGGGGTTAGATAGGGGTGTCAATATTTGACACGACCCGAAAACCCGACCCGAACCCGACCCGAAAATTTCGGGTTAGGGTCAACCCGAACCCGAAACGGGTCGGGTTCGGGTTAAGCATTTCGACCCGTTTCAAAAATCGGGTCGGGTTCGGGTTAACCCTTTGACCCGAAATTGACCCGAAAGTGACCCGATTTTGACCCGAAAACCCGATTTCGACCCGTCAACCCGAGATTGACCCGATTTTGACCCGTTTTTGACCCGAAAAGAGGAGTTTGACCCGTTTTTGACCCGAAAATTAGCCATTTTCTTGTTGGAAAGGGTCATTCGGGTCGGGTCGGGTTGACCCGGACCCGAAGCGGGTCGGGTTCGGGTCAGGAAAACTGACCCGTTTTTAAAAACGGGTCGGGTTCGGGTTGACCCGAATAGTGCCGGGTCAGTTTCGGGTTCGACCCGAACCCGACCCGTGACCCGAAATTGACACCCCTAGGGTTAGATAAGCCTAACCGCATGTAATTAGTTTAAGGTATTAAGATTATTTAGTTTAGGTTATTAATTTTTTTTTTTTGGGAAGCTTAGGGGCAAAAGCCCATTCATTGATAAAGAAAAAACTAGTTACATGTGTAAGAAAAGAAAAAAAGAGGTGAAAAAAAAACACCTCAGAACTACGTTAGCCACAAAATTTACACATGTCAAAAAGAAAAACACCAAAAAAATTGGTAGTTGTGATAGTTGGGCTCAGTGTTAAAAACCAATTGCTGAAGCCAGAGATGATCAGAGCTCCCGGTTGCAGATGTTGCCGTCCAAATGCAGTGGTTGCAAACCACCGCCATCCTGGGAGCAGCCCAGCAATTGAGCATCATTGCCCCCAGCTCCATAGCCCCAGCGGGACGCATCCAAAAACTCCGCAAAAGCCTCCAACAGAAACAGAAAATCATATAAGCAAAAAAACTGGGAAACCAATTGATCAAAAGAGTGCAGCTCGTTAAAACAGATCCTGCATAAAATGTGCATCTCTCCATTTAAAGGCTTTAGCCAAAATCGCCTTTTTGACCTTCCCACACACAGAAGTAGAGGAAGCAGCAGTCAAAGCAAATCTTCTTTCATTCCTTTCTCTCCAAATAAAGTATAAAGTGTAGCTAATAGTTAAGTATTTAAGCCTTTTTGTTCGAGTATCATAACTAGGATTGACATTCACCCAGTCAAACAACTGCAGAAGATTGGGCCTAAGAAGAATCGAGGCACAATCAGGGATAAGAGCAGTAATAACTGAATGAGAGTATGAGCAGTCAAAGAACAGATGACCAGTGGATTCCGGGTAGTTATTGCATAACGAGCAAGAGATATCCACATCAATATTTCTTCTTTTAAGCTCTACTGCAGTTTTAAGGCCACCTACTAAAGAAAGCCAGGTGTAAACCGAGTACCTAAGAATATGCTTTTTGTGCCATATAAAGCAATCCCACTGGCAATGAGGTAGCAATTTATAATAATCTGAAACAAAATCTTTGAATTTAGCTTTTCTACCAGAATCCGTTTCCCAAACCAGACAATCCCGAGAAATATCATGGATAAAAATACTGCTAATGAGATTAACAGCCTCACTAGGAAGATTAATCGGGAGATGCCAAGAGTCTTCAACAATAAAACTGCTAACAGGTAAGTTGCTATAATAACTGGACAAAGAAAACAAATCCACGATTCTATTTTTGTTACACCAAAAATCCCAAACAAAAGAAGAAGGGGAAGATGGTGTAACATAATGAGTCCAGTTAACCTTGGAATCAAGAGCAGTTGTACAAAGAGCTTTCCAGAATTTAGTAGCCTTAATATCAGGAGGCTTCCAAGGAGAACAATATATCATAAAAACCCAGTCAGCCAAAGGGAATTTACGAGTATATAATCTAAGGATTAAAGAGCAGTTATACCCATATTGCAAAGCAGGAATGCTAGGCAGACCAAGACAACCCTTGTTTTTAGGTTTGCAGACAGTGTCCCAAGCAACAAGATGGAGTTTGTTAGCCGCAGTAATATCTCCAAAAAACAGAAATTTTGAGGCAATCCTTCTAACAAATTTAATAATAGCCTTAGGTAAAATTGAGCCTCTTATCCAATAAGCAATTGAGTTTAAGAGGGTAAACTTCAAAAATTGAAGTCTGCCAGCAAAAGACAGAAGGCTAGCATTCCAACCAGAGAGCTTCCTAGATACTTCTTCCATAAGAGGGGAGAAGTCAGCAATTTTTATCCTCTTAAAAGAGATAGGGATTCCAAGGTAGTTAATGATCTCCCTGTAGGTAAGGCCTAGGGACCTACAAGTTGAGTTGTCATTGATAAGGTGTTTGGGAAGCATAATAGAGCTCTTATCCAAATTCATAAAAAGTCCAGAGGAATTAGAGAATTTAGAAATATTTTGCATCAGAATGTCACAGTTGGCAGGGGATGCCTCACCAAACACAAGAAGGTCATCCGCATAGAGCAAATGACTGATTTTAAAATTCCCAAAATGAGCCCCCATAAAAAGACTGTTGTCAATGAGAGACGAGAATGCATCCATCACAAAACAAAAGAGGTAAGGGCTTAATGGGCACCCCTGTCTTAAACCAGCCGAGGATGAAATGTAACCTTCAAGAGCCCCATTAACAATAACAGAGAAATTAACATCACAAATGCAAGCCTTAACCCATGATATGAAAAGAGCAGGAATTCCTTTCTGTTCAAGCCTAGCCAAAACAAATTCCCTTGAAACCGTATCAAAAGCCTTACGAATGTCAAACTTGGCACAGAACAAATTTATCTTTCCTTTATTAGCAAAAGAGAGGATCTCTTGTGCTAAAATGATGTTGTCCGTTGATATTCTAGATTTGATAAAGCCAGCTTGCGTATCTTTAATAATTAAAGGCATGATCGGTTTTAATCTGGATGCAAGAATTTTTGAGATAATTTTATAGATCACATTTCACAAGGCTATGGGTCTAAAGTCTGCAAAAGAAGAGGCATGTTTAGTCTTAGGAATTAAAGCTAAAGAAGTGGCCTTAATGCCAGCAGGAAGAAGACCCTTGGAAAAAAAATGTTTGACAGCTTTGAAAACCAAAGGTCCAATAATATGCCAGCTCCGTTTGTAAAAGTGATAGTTGAATCCATCGGGTCCAGGGGAAGATGAAGCAGCACCATCAAAAACAGAGCTCCTAATTTCATCATCAGAGACAGAGACAGTAAGTGAAGCAGCAAGAGCAGGATGTAAAGTATTACCAAGGGGAAAGTATTCCATATTCAAATCCTCAATGGGAGAAGGATTATAAAGAGTGTGGAAGTGGTTAGTGATTCCAGAAATAAACTCCGATCTATTCAAGCTGGAAGAAGCAGCCAAATTGATAGCACTGTTATTCATGGCTCTTCTACGACGAATTTTAGCATAAAGAAACTTGAGATCGTCTTCCCCCTGAGAGAGCCAAGAAGCCTTGGCTCTCTGAATCACCCAAGAGGCATGATAATTAGAGAGCTCTGAAATTTGATGATTAATGTTCTTAAGGTTGCTATTGAGGACAACATTAAGAGGATCCAAGTCTATCATCTATAAACAGTGGAGTTGCTTACGGTGCAGCAAGTCTAATTGAGATTGAATAACATTGGAATTGGCCCAGGATTGAAGTTTAAGACGGCTTTTAAACAACCTGAGCTTAGCACAGAAATCTGCAAGTGGGTTACCTTTAGCAGCAGCGGTAAAAACATCCAGCAGAGCATACCAGAAACCATCAATCGAAGTCCAGAAATTCTTAAAAAGGAAACAATGATGGGAAGGGGATGCCTCGGTCGAATGAAGAATTATTGGGCAATGGTCGGAACAAGAAGGAGCTTGTACCGAGTAGTAGGCGTTGGGGAAAGAAGAAGCCCAGTGATCATTGATAAGAATCCTATCCAGCTTAATATGAATAGGATTAGCTTGTCTTTGATTGTACCAGGTAAAAACGTTGCCCACAGAGTTAAGTTCAGTGAGATTAGCATCAAAAATCACTGAATTCAGTTCTCCCAAGTAGCTGTGAGGGAGGGGATTACCACCTGATTTTTCAGAAGCAAATCTATAGCAATTAAAGTCTCCCATAATGATCCAAGGAGAGGAGATAGAAGAAGCACATCTCCTGATAGTTTCCCAAAGGGGTATTCTCCCATCTCTACTATTGTCAGCATAAATAACAGATAAGATGAAAGGAGGAAAAGAGCCACATTCCACCTGACCCGAAATAAGCTGAGGGGAAACAATAGAGGGGGTAAAATTTAACTTAGTCGAGTTCCATTTAATCCATATTCTGCCTGAGACAAACAGATTGAAGTTGTGACAAGATTTTTCAGCAGGAAAAATCGAGTGAGCTTCAGAAAAATAAGGGCTGAGAAGAGAAGAGACATTAATCCTATTCTCCAAAATACATAACATGTCTAACTTGAAGGAAGTCATCAGACGCTTGCAACAAAACACCTTCTCTGGACTATTAAAACCTCTAATATTCCAGCAGGCAATTGATGGAACGGACATAATTAACGAAGATGAGCAGGGGTCTTTTTGGCTTGCTTCCCCTTAGCATTCTTATTAGGCTTACTCGAAGGAGGTTGGCAAACCTCTTTGTCTTTCTCTTTTTCTCTGATCCTGGCAATATTCTCTAAAGCAAGATTGGAACCATCAGCAGTGGAGTCATGATCATCCTCAATTAAATTCAAGGCATCAAATTTATTTGGGGATTGAACTTTAAGAGAAGAAGTGGAGTAGTGGGGCAGGGTGGAAGTAGATGATGAAGTGTCACCATGCGGCGAATTTAAATTCGGGATGTTAGAGGGAAGGTCCTCTAAGGTATTGTTGACTGGAGCTGGACTAGATGAGGGAGCGGGTAAAACTGGTAAAGCAGGTTGAGAAATTGGCAAAGGTGGCAGAGAAGATGTAAATGGATTATTCTGCACCGTAGGAGGTAACAGAGTAGAAGTGGCGGGCTTTGAGATTATGGGCTGTTGTTCAGACACAATGACAGAAGAAGGGAGGGTTGAAGGTGGGATGACAGAGGAAGGGGCAGTCTTACCTTGAGGCCTTCTGCTCTTACTCCTTCCGCGAGGTGCATTAGAAGTAGAGGGAGCAGAAGAGTTGTTCAAGGTATCAGTTACAGGTTTGGAGGGGCATGTGGCGCTGGATTGAACCAGGGATTTGCAATGCTCACAAGGAGAGGGCTTCCACTCATACTGAACTTTTAAGCTAAAAACGTCCTCCTAAATAGAAATCGGAATTTCTTCAGGATAAGTAGCATCTGCATTGACTTGAATACAGACACGAGCAAAGGTCAGACGGGTTCGCTGAGCAGTGAGAGCATCTACGGCTAGCAGAATTCCAATCTTGCTAGCAATACGAGATTTTGAAAAAATAAACTTAGTAATATCACCCACCCAAATTATTTCACTAATTTTTGGAGATCATTAGGCATCCTAATCAATCTATTTAGAATTAATCCCTTAATTAACCCTTTAGCTTTAATAAAAGTCTAATAAATCAATATTAATTCTTAAAAGTCCCTAAAATACCTCTAATTGACCCTAATTAATTCCTAAATCTGTAGAAGTTAAAATCCCTTTAATTTGACATTAAAATCCACTTTAATCTAATTTTAATCAAAATCAATATTTAATTAATTTTTAATTAATTAAAATTATTAAAAATCCAAAAAATTCTTTAAAAACTTGCTGATCCCTCCTTAGATCATTTATGATCTTTGGAGTTGATTTCAAGAAGTTTAAGACTCATGGGTTCAAATCACTAAAAAGGATTCTTAATTGAAATAATTAAATTAATCCAATAAATGCCCAAATTTTCAAAATTCATAACTAATTGTAGAAAATTTCAAATCAGTCAAACTCAGTGGCTCATGAATCTAATTAAAATATAGTATTTTTTAAAACTTTCAAACCCCCCAAAATTTGGTCAAAGTCAAAAAGTCAACATTTCGGTCAATCTTAGGTCAAAATTGGGTCAAAACTTCTAAAAATCATAACTTTTCATAAAAAACTCCAAATTGAGTGTACTACATGTCAACTCATAATAAGGCCTAGTATTTATTAAAAATTTGAAACTTATATAATTTATTCTAATTCTAAAAATCAACTTTTGACCCCTTAATTAACATATCTAGATAATTTACTAAACCCATTAATGCATTCAAACTCCAGGATTTTCTATTTTGGTTAATAAAATGCTCAACCAATCTTTTAAAATAAGTAATCAACTCTCATTAATATTAATCCACTCCTTTAATTTTAACCAATTTAAATTAACTTAATCAACCCTAATTACTACTCGGTAACCCTTGCCTACGAGGCTATTAGCTTAGTCCCAAGAAAGGTGAAATAAACTTCACGGTCTCGGTGTGAAACAAAGCTAGTAATTATTTAATCCTTAATATATATATAAATAAAATTTTAATATATTAATATTTAAATTCTAACCTAAATCTCCCTTTAAGCCTTAACAAATTCAAAATTTTAGATAACTTTAATTAACCACCCAACTTAAGATCTATCCCAACCACACGACTTTTTACACACACTTTAGATGGTTTGCTAGGACAACCAACTCTAGATCTAGGTTAGGCCAATATTTACTTTTCTGCTGTGTGCCAGATTTTTTGTGATTTTACTGCATGTTATGGATGAAATTGCCTTGCTGTGACTGCTTACTTTTTACTGCACTCTATGGATGATTGATGTGTTTGGCGATTACATTACTTTTAGGATATGAATGATCTGGATGTTCACATAGTTTTCTGTAGATGGCCACGTTCATGCAGGACAATAAAGGGGGCTAAATAATTAAAATTCAATTATAAAAATGCTTGCACAGATGCTTCAGCTACTAAGTCCCCCAAGTAATAAAAAGAGCATGACCAGTGTGTTTATTTATTTTTCTACATACATATAACTTCTTGGAAATATTTTTGATTTATTAACTACTTAGGATAACTCTGTCGGAGAGTCTAGAATTTTTTTATTTATATACAAATGTAATTTATGCAAGTGTTAAGTGCTGTGAAAGTGTAGTTTTGAGTTAGGATACGTAGGTCCAAATCTTTGATTCCGAAGAGAAAATGACACTCCTTAGGTGAATGGTCCTTTTCTATTTAAAAATCCAAATTTGGATCACTGCCTTCTTACCCAAAGAGGAAAGAGTGACATTCCCCTCAAAAGAAGTGCCCTTTTATCCATTTGGGTAGCCTACTACGAAGAATCGAAGGAGCCTAAAGAAAAGGAGCCCGAAGGAGAATAAGATTGAAGATTTGAAGACGAGTATCTCACTCAAAACCACTTGCATCTTTACTAGGTTTAGAATCTGAATTGTTGTCAGTGATGTCCGACCACTTTACTTTCGACAAGACTCTGGTTTGTAATAAGCAAGATAACTTTGCCTATGAATATTTATTAATTAATTCATTTATATTTGATGTGTTGAGATGATTGCGTATATAATTATCTACTATTCTAAATTTTTTTGTGTGCCGCTTTTATTTTCGCTTGGATATGTGAGACTCGTGAGTGTGTGAAAGGTTTGTACTTATAATTGTAAATTTTAAAATTTAGTGAGTCTAAATAGCATAGAAAGATAACAAATCTAGAGAATTAGCCGGGGATCGACCCCGGGGTTGCATGCATATTTCTGCACTTCTTCTTTCTTTGCTTTAGACCACTGGCGGAGGGAGGGGGGGGGGGGGGGGGGGGGGGGGCAAGGGGGGGCACGTGCCCCCCCCCTCCCCCCCCCAAAAAAAAAAAATATTCTTGGGATTTCTTGCCACTACTATAATTGAATTTTTTTCCAAAAAAAAAGAGTATAATCTGCATCTGTGCACTTTGCTCCACTCCACCTCACCTGCTCCCTATTACCACATAATCTCAACTTCATCTCAAATGTTCACTCATAATTACTTGCTTGTATTATAACCGTGAGATTGCTGCCATTTACTTGTGTTCAGATTATCTCTCTTCTCCACTTATATATATATATATATATATATATATATATATATATATATATATATATATATATATATATATATATATATAAGATAATACAGGGAGCAGGTGAAGTAGTCACAAGGGGCCCTAAAAAAAAATCGGCTTATAAGAAAACTCCTGCTTCGTGGCCAAAAATCCTGGTAAAAATTGATGTTAAATTATAAAAATCATTCATGATAACTATAAAATTTCATGATTTTCCACGTAAAAAATTTGGTCTTTCAAGAATTATACACCCTTACTTTTTATCTGATTGTGTGTTGGATCTTCGTACAATGCCATGACGCTAAATATTATATTTCTCTACCGCGGCAAATATTTCAGGACGCAACACTTATATTTAATATTATACATTTTGAATAATAATTGAAAAAAAAAATAAAACTGTTTATGCCGGTCACAAGCCTGAATGAGAAAAAAATGAGGAAATATTTTAATGAAATAATTAAGGCCTGTACTGTGACGAGTAAGAAAAGAAGGTGGAAGTACTACGGATCTCAGAGCTTTAGTTTCAGTGATTCAAATCAGTGAACTGTACTCGTCCAAGCCAGGGGGTAAGGTTCACCAGACCGGGCAGGTGAACGACCAAGGAAAGTAGAGGATTCGGATAGGCGAGTCAAGGCGTTTGTGTGAAAACTCTAGCTGTATCAAATAGAGATGGGGAAGGAAGGAAAGCGACTCTTTTCTTTTGAACCAGGAACATAAACGGCATTCGTCAGACTTGAGCTGGTAAAGTCGAGATAAATCAACTGGGATCGGATCGCCACACCCGGCTTTCCTGGTCAAAAAGAAAAAACAAAATCTCTCCATTCATATATGTAATCATGAAGTACAGGGTACAAAAAGACTCAGAACACTACAAGAGTACAGGCTACGAGAGGACTGGAAGGTATCAGTAGAGACGAGACTTGAAAATCTCCAGGTGCCCAGTAATCTCATCCAAAGTCTGGAACTCTGACTGAGCAGTCTGAAACTCCTCCTGAGCTCGTGTCAGCGCGGACTCGGCTGCAACCATCTCCTGGTGAAGAGCCTGGTAGCGCTGCTCCTCTCTCCTAGTAAGACGCTCTCGCCGGTCGCGTCCCTGCCCCAAGTGAAATCTCTGGGACATCGTCTGCCTGATATCCCTCCAGAGGCTCTGCATCCTAGTGGTCATCCGGTCAAACTCCTGACTGATGCTGAAGGTGCCCTGACGGTGTCTCCTCAAAGCTGTCGCACTGCCGTCAAGTCTGTCGTGAGCAGAGTCGACCAGCTCTCGGTGCCTGGAAATCCTCTCCTGCAACTGTGGGAGTGTAACCCTGGTCCGCAAGACTGAGAGGGACCTCAGTCCTCGGATGTGGAACTCTGCCTCTCGACACAACGCCTCCCAGAAGGCTAGCTCGGTAGTGCTCACTCCAAAGCTGGACCAAAAGACACCCGTACCCAGGACAGCCGTGTGTAACTGACCCCGGTAGAACTGGACGGTGGGGCGAGGAAGAAGCTGGAGCCCGTCCCAAGCCTCAACAAGTGAAACCAAGTAAAAGACGCCGCGTAGAGGCGACTCTCTAACGGAACGGTGTCCAGGCGACGTGTGTCTGAAACCCCTGGGACTAGGATATACTCTAAAACATATAACAGTCTAAACTACAATAGAAGACTATATACTCTAAGTCTTATAGATAATGATAGATAGGTACCAAACGTATCTACATCACTCATAAATTGTAGTTTCTGAATAATAGAAAGAGATGAATCATCTAACTAATGAACTAGAAACAACTAAAAATTCTAATCTAGAAATAACACAACTAAATTCTCAATATGTTGAAAGAACAAGAAGTTGTTGTCTATATATGCGAAATCCATCATTCCGTTTAGAGGTGTAAGTTAGACAAGCTTTCGCTTACCACCCGAATGCTGGACTGGCTACCAGACATCCACCACCCCGTTTCATCCCCTTAAGCCAAAATTCTTAGAGTGCACTGAACAGGCAGATATATAACCCTGTGAATAAACCACAAAGTCATCATCAATCCTTAATTGTAATTGACTAGGAAACAATCAAGTTATCTTAGCCAACCAGTCAGATTTTCTAGAAAGACTAGAAAGAATTGGGTAAGGAAAGAAGGGGTTTGATTGGCTTGTTGCTGTGGTTGGGGAATCGAAAGTAGTCCTTCGCTTGTTTGTGGCAGGCAGGTCGACTTAAGCCAAAAGCAGGGGATGGATCGGTTGGGCGGATGGATGTGCCTACTTAATAGAAGGAAATGGGGAATCTGAGGCAGAGCAGGTTCACGCTTGCCCAGCTACTAACGAACCCGGGAAGAGAAACTGGATGCTAATCTCTTTCACTCGGAGACGGGAACTTCTTTCTAAGCCATAAGCCATGCGCTCGACCGTTGCTTGGATGCTTGCTCCTGTAGGTATGATATCTGTTTTTCTCTAAGGTAATCCAGTTCCAGTTTATGGTGTTCTAAAGACAGAGAATATCGAGTCAGACTAGTAGCAGCTGATTTGGGACATCTAAGGTTCTATCTTTCTGCTATGATAGTTAGAGAAGCACATTCCTATTGATTGGTATTCAAATAGAAAGAAAGTAGCTATGTTCGGATGAAAGGTCTGCTAGTTGAATTGATTTCTTCCTACCAGTGTCTCTTTCTGGTTGATCCTATTTCAAAGAATCTAGGGCAGCTAAAGCAACTAATCGACTTTCTCTGTTAGCCGAGGGAGAGAAAAACTAGGTCATGAGGAAAGCAAAAGATCTTCAACCTGCTGAGGAAGACAAAGATGCTTATGGTGCCAACCAATAGACAGAAGACCGAGTCAAGCCATTAGTATAGATTACCGAACGGGAATGGAATAAAGGAATGTATGGGCAGTAAGAACTGATTACGGGATTTCCTTACCTAATATCTTCTATCTTATCCTGACCCTCATACCTGAGCCCTTACAGTCGAGCTTGAAGTACAGATCTTCCAGTACTTGATCTTCTGTATCTGGGATGAATGGAAATGTCATTATTGACTTGAAGTTTACTTTAGTCAGAGAATAGGCATCGAATGCAAGCTGTGAGGGATACCTTAAACAACTCGTCAATTGCATTGAACCTTTCCTGGGACTATCGAACCAGCTAGTTCATCACTGGAAGGAAGGGTACGGTCGAGCTACTTCTTTTCAGGACATGAGAATAAGGTCTTTCTTTCCACGCTGAAAGCTTTCAAGTTGAAAGAGCTTAGAGTCTTATAGATAATGATAGATAGGTACCAATATAGGAGGAGGCCTGCCGATTAGTAGCCTTTTTAGACTTATTGGGAAAAAGGCTACGAATCACTTTGATCTCTTGTTTCGGAGAAATAAGTGGCTCACGAGGAATTGAAAGGAACATTCTCTATTTGATCTCGAAGTCCTCATATAACACTTCTTCCAGTCGGATCACTTGTAGGAATGAAATAATGCTCATCCATGTTCCACACGGCCAAGGAAGCATCTTTTTTCGAGGGGAGTAAGAAAAGAAAGAAACCGGAAGAAAAACTCTCAAAATTTTGTAATGGGTTTTTGCGGCAAATACTGCGCAAGAGGAAGAGAGAGCTTCTACTTTCTCGGATCTGCGCATGAAATTGCCGCCGGGGAATTGCAGTATGAATCCCCCGAAGCCAATGTAGAGGCCCTAACCAGCCTTCTCAAACTGGTCAGAGATACCAATCAAATTTCTCAAAATGGGGATGATGACATGAACATCATCTTCTTATATCTCTGAATCAGAAGATTTCTAATGCTCTCCCTGGACTCTCTTACGCAGGACCTTCTATCCCTATCCAAATGTAGGGCGGTTCGCTTGAGTTGCTCAACCGCCCCTTTGCCCGGTGCTCATGACGCGCTACGGAACCTCCACCGTGCCGGGGGACCGAGCAGGGCATAGCTAGCGGCATAGGAGCCTACTCAGCGTCAGCGGCTTCGTGCTGCACTGGAGTAATCCAATATGTGGTTCCGCACGTTCCACCACTTCTCCGTTCATTTCCAATACTGATCGTGAAACACCATGAGCAGCAGGATGTTGAGGTCCGGAATTCAAAGTGAAATTCTTGATTTGCCCGTTCCTAGTCGTCATGGGAAAGAAAGGTTGCGTAGCAAAGAAAGAAGAAAGAGATTATTCCCCTAGAGCTTGTCCAGTACCACCAGTACTCAAAATGCATCTCCTTCGCTTAGCGCGTCTACCTGGCGCTTTTTGCCGCCTTGCATGCAAGCGAAGCGCTATTGGCGGCAATGAATAGCTCACTTAGTGATGATTGATGCAGTCAGTCAGTGCCCTCGATTGTTCCAGATAGAAGGATCATGGTGCCCCGGAACCATGACATCCAGCAGCAGCATCTCCTTGCGTGCAAGAGACTTCTATGCCGGCCGTGATTCCCGGCTCTGTGTTGAAAAAAAGCGGCAGCTAAAGCAAATAGAAAGCCTTTTTTTTTCTTCTATTCTGATTCCAACCAACCACTTGGTACCAAGCAACCGGTTAGCAGTAGCGCTTTCAAAGTAGAAGAGTGGTCTCTTATCTGAGAAGTGGTGGTGTCAGAAGCGCGCTATCCTCTTTGTCTTGAAAGAAAGTGAGTCAGCGCAGCGTAGCGAAGCATATACGTTCTATAAGTCAGCAGCGTAATAAGCCGTTTCCTAAAGTCCCCAAAAACGAAAGAAAAAAGTCATGAATGCCAGTGTCCCGGGTTCGTTAGTAGCTGGGCAAGCGTGAACCTGCTCTGCCTCAGATTCCCCATTTCCTTCTATTAAGTAGGCACATCCATCCGCCCAACCGATCCATCCCCTGCTTTTGGCTTAAGTCGACCTGCCTGCCACAAACAAGC
This sequence comes from Dendrobium nobile, assembly GCA_022539455.1. NCBI lineage: Eukaryota > Viridiplantae > Streptophyta > Magnoliopsida > Asparagales > Orchidaceae > Dendrobium > Dendrobium nobile. Next base: position 6,645,648 of record CM039732.1, on the reverse strand, counting down.
GAAGGACTACTTTCGATTCCCCAACCACAGCAACAAGCCAATCAAACCCCTTCTTTCCTTACTCGCTACTACAATCTAAGGAAGACAAACCCACTCCTGCATACGAGACAAGAGGGGAAAACTTCGAAGCAAGTCATTCCTATTCTTATTCTGAAGCGGGATTAGGAAGACCAAGAAAGAAAGAAGCCTAGATCGCTTACTACAGCCGGACATCGGGGAGATCATACTAATGCCACATATGCGCTATATCTACTTCCAAGCTTTGCTTCTACTCTTTTTTTTCAAGTCTTTCCCATTGGTATGGACATCTGCTTCAGGTTCAGCTTCTAGACTTCCATTTCCTCGATCGAATTGGCTTGCTTCTCTAATAAGTCTCTCATATTGTAAGAATATTACCAAATCTTCCTTTCGAAGCACAGATATCTGATTCAATTGGGCAGACGGTTTCCTGTCGTCCACAATTCCATTTCAAGTACTTTTCCGTACTTACGTATGATATGATAGTCACCCTTTTCTCAATACTCCATTTTTGGAGGGATGAGCTCTGACTCAAGCTATCGATAAGGGATCCTCCAGGTGCCCAGTAATCTCATCCAAAGTCTGGAACTCTGACTGAGCAGTCTGAAACTCCTCCTGAGCTCGTGTCAGCGCGGACTCGGCTGCAACCATCTCCTGGTGAAGAGCCTGGTAGCGCTGCTCCTCTCTCCTAGTAAGACGCTCTCGCCGGTCGCGTCCCTGCCCCAAGTGAAATCTCTGGGACATCGTCTGCCTGATATCCCTCCAGAGGCTCTGCATCCTAGTGGTCATCCGGTCAAACTCCTGACTGATGCTGAAGGTGCCCTGACGGTGTCTCCTCAAAGCTGTCGCACTGCCGTCAAGTCTGTCGTGAGCAGAGTCGACCAGCTCTCGGTGCCTGGAAATCCTCTCCTGCAACTGTGGGAGTGTAACCCTGGTCCGCAAGACTGAGAGGGACCTCAGTCCTCGGATGTGGAACTCTGCCTCTCGACACAACGCCTCCCAGAAGGCTAGCTCGGTAGTGCTCACTCCAAAGCTGGACCAAAAGACACCCGTACCCAGGACAGCCGTGTGTAACTGACCCCGGTAGAACTGGACGGTGGGGCGAGGAAGAAGCTGGAGCCCGTCCCAAGCCTCAACAAGTGAAACCAAGTAAAAGACGCCGCGTAGAGGCGACTCTCTAACGGAACGGTGTCCAGGCGACGTGTGTCTGAAACCCCTGGGACTAGGGGTCGACCGTCGTAGGCTGTGGCCTGAAAGAGTCCGAACTGCCTGGCCACCCTGTTGGGCTGGTAGCCCTCCAAAGTCACAGTGTTACCCGAACGGTAACACAACCACCCTGGGCGTATGCTGATGAAGTACTCAGCAACAGGTAAACTCTGTCTCCTCCGGAGTCAAGTACGCCTCCCCCTGTGGTCAACCTCGTCAACAACAACTGTCCCCCTCAGATGGGGCGGTAAACTAACAGATGGGGCGGTAAACTAACCACATCCGGCTGGTAAACCAAGGAAAACCTGTCAGCAACCAGGTGTGGGGCAAAGAAAAAGAGGCGGATCCTCTCTGACTCAAAAGTAGCAGAAGCCTGAGACAACTGAAAGTAGGAAACCCCCTCTCTGCAAAGTACGGCGGGCACTCTAAGCAAGTAAAAGCTCCAAGAACGTGCAAGTGGATCCACCCGTACAAGTACTGCCACGGTAAAGTCAAGTCTCGGAGCTCAAGGGAAGCAGCCTCAGAAGCAGTACGTAGAGACCTGTAAATCCTGGCAAGTGTTGCTGGAGCTAAAGGGAAGGAGCCCGACATCTCTCTCTTTCATCGGCGAACAGCTATCTACTACTTCTACAATACAGAAGTAGTTACAGGCTTTCAATTAGCCTAGACATGATCTACCCCTACAGTGTCCTCCACTTATCTAAGCATCATAGAGGTCTCTGATATATCCCTTGTCTCTTTTACGAGGTGCTCGCACTAGCCCGGAGGCTGATCGCTTCCAAATAGGAAATTAGTGAAATGCTATTAAACACTGTAGGCTAGCAAGGAGGAATAGTAAAATGTAATCTATATATCACTGTACACAGAATTTGTAATTAGGGGCTAGTAGCCAGGATGTCTGTATTAATGGATAACAATCTGATGTTCTAGTGCGTTGTAGATTCTTATATATGACAGAAAGCATTCCTCGTAACTATTATATATGACAGAAAGCATTCCAGACATGTCGGGCTCCTTCCCTTTTTCTTGATTGTTTTGGTGTTCAGTCGAGCTACTTAATGAAATGGTTGAGCCCCCTTCGTGCTCGGATTGCATGGTATCTAAGAAGTTTTTCTACCCATCCTCTTTTTTTCGTTCTATCATCAGATTAATCAAATTAGACTTCATTGTGTTCAATTTGTGGAATCAAGATGTAGTGTGTAGTGTCTAATAAAGAACTCTTTTGATTTTGATTGAATATTGAATGTATTGACTACTAATAGGAAATCACTTTGACAGCTTCTACTCGTGTCCTAGCTCGTCTGAGAGCTAGATTTGCCTCAATTGCTTGTCTCTTACCCTCAGCTTTTTGATTCTTCTAAGTGGTCTCTGATTCTACATCCATGGATTTATACCAATGGAGCACTGTGATTATACAATCAAGAAAAAGGGAAGGAGCCCGACATCTCTCTCTTTCATCGGCGAACAGCTATCTACTACTTCTACAATACAGAAGTAGTTACAGGCTTTCAATTAGCCTAGACATGATCTACCCCTACAGTGTCCTCCACTTATCTAAGCATCATAGAGGTCTCTGATATATCCCTTGTCTCTTTTACGAGGTGCTCGCACTAGCCCGGAGGCTGATCGCTTCCAAATAGGAAATTAGTGAAATGCTATTAAACACTGTAGGCTAGCAAGGAGGAATAGTAAAATGTAATCTATATATCACTGTACACAGAATTTGTAATTAGGGGCTAGTAGCCAGGATGTCTGTATTAATGGATAACAATCTGATGAGTTTAGTAAGTAAATTCCGCCAATTCCCGATAAGGGCGAACCTATTAGAGAGTACTCTAGAAGTTTAGTAATTAGGGAGAAACCTCCAGCTGATCCTTCAACGTCTGTACCCAGTAAATCCCAGGGGACTGGCTAAGGAAGGGCTCAATATTATCTAAACCGGGGAATCTAGCTTCTATCCTATTATTGGGCTTAGTCCGGCCTAGCCTTTGGTACTCTATATCATCTTTCTAAGTCCTCCTAGGGGTTATATATTAGTAAGCTGACTCTATGGATAGAATAACTATTTGTCCTTTCCAGTAGCTTTATCAAGCCAATCCTTTTATCTCTTGGACTTCAATGCAAATCATTACATCTAGTACTCCATTATTTATTTCTTGTTAGCTGGATACCGATACTCAATGAAACTAAGGAGTCTATAGATGATACCATATGTCTCTAACCAATTTACCTTGGGGCTTATGATTTGTGCTTATCTCTTTAAGTTTGTCCTTTGGCTTTATCCCTTTGTATTTGACAGATGGCTCTATTTAGAGATTCTTTGGAAAGATATAACTGTATTGGTTGAATGAAATTCCTTGGAATCTGCTCTAGATCAACATGTATATTGTGGAGGACCCTATGTCTACCGGTGGATGTATTATCAGACTGCCCTCCTATATGAAGTTCTTGTCTTAGATCAATGTGTTCTTCTAAAGTTCTATTTGTATTTAGGAGACTAGGGCAGAAACCCAATAAATAAGAAAGGGATATCTAAATTCTATTCTATTATAGGATTCATCAGTAGAACTATAGGGATTCTGTAGGCCAAATTCATTACAAACAGATTAGGAATCCAGCAGCATACATTTATAGAGGCAGATAATACCAATTCATTTACAATTTGAATAAACATATCAAAGGGCACCCCCCCCAGTCAATCTATCACTACCTTAGATTGCCTAAGACCTGGAGCTTGGAAGATCTAGGCTCTTGTATTTGCTTTGGAAAGCCCCCTGGACCTTCTGTTGAGTCCGGTCCCTCTAGGGACCCATTTGTAAACTATACAGTAAAGGTCAGGTTATAAATACCTCGAAAAGATTTACCCCCCCCCATTGAAAGCTGAGAGGCATATTGAAGTCAACTGAACCACAGAATGCATCCTAAAAGACCCACCCTGGGCCAGTCTAACCTGGTTAGTCAATAACTAATTCAGAAAGACAGGTAAGTAATACATCGGTACTTCCCTAGGCAAATCCACTAGAACTCAAAGACAAAGTCAATCCACCGGTAGACTCCTAGAAGTTGTGTAGAGCTGGTTAATTGAAAGCAGGTTGAAGGCTGGTTCAACACATGGGTCCACACAGTAGTACACTGGAGGGCTGGTATCAAGCTCCATCCATAATCTATGTAAGGCACCCATACTCCATCTAGTGGGCATAATTGCTACTGAATCTAACAAAAACATCTAGACACACCCAGGTCATCGGTTCAACTCTAAGCCTGGCAGTACCTCTAGAACAGTGAAGAAGACATCTAGAACATAATTTGTTAATTACATCTCTACCGAGATCCAGGTCAATCCCCTAGGCTCCATTGAAGTTGGGTTCTTAAGCCCTAATTTGGCTCTGCCTAAAAGACAATCTCATACAAAGTGAATTTCAAACTATTACACCCTCTTGTTAAACCAGTTGCAGCCTATTCCGAGAAACACCTCTAGAACCCTCAGGTGCTCTACAAGGCAGGGCCAGCTTTTCTGGTAGAGGGAGGTAGAGAATATAACAAGATTGTAACCTAAGGGGTTCCTTTCCATCAAATTGACTTTCTGCCTTAGGACAAATTGATATTCTAACTTTGCCTTTTCATTTAGTAAACAAAGATGAATACTGCTAAGTTCTCTTCCAGGTAACCTCATCCCAATAGGGTCAACTAGCACCACCTAGATACAGATTAGGATCTGGTAGATCTGAAGAAGGCTCTAACAAGGATTAGTGTACCCAGAAGATTTGAGTTTTATACTGGTAGTTATAAATAGCGGCGATCCCCATGTAATTTCGAGAAGTGATATATACTGACTATAATAGATAGACGTTCCTCAAAGGGTGATATCAAACATAGGTTTGAATACGGTGTATTGCCCTAGGGCCTAGTAGTAGTACTAATTATCTATGTTGAAGGTAAATCTTCATTGGTTGGCTAGACGGTTCCTTATTATCCTGATTCTTCTAAGTGGTCTCTGATTCTACATCCATGGATTTATACCAATGGAGCACTGTGATTATACAAATATTGCCCCAGGTACACGTACAGATACTCCCGCCCAAGGGTTCCAAACTTCGAAAGATCGGAGGGACTTCCAAGAGGATCGGGTCGATTCCTTAGATAAATGGTGTGGCCAGGGCTATTACAGGGGGGCCCTGAGCATATGATGTAGGTCTAGATGGAGTTGACTTCTCTCCTTTAGGTACATTTGGATAACTTCAATGTGTCCTCTGGTTCGGTTTACTCTATATCTTATATTCCTTAAGCATTGTATTAAAAGAAGGCTCCTAAGGAGGGCTCCATGAACAGTCTCTAGGGGATGCCTTACATGCTAAGTATAAAATACCTGACCTGTGGATATTCTTTATCTCTAGGCAGCCCCTCTGACCTTTACTATTATATATGACAGAAAGCATTCCTCGTAACTTAGAATCTACTTATATAAGTCAAATGCAACAATTTCCCCGAGGGACCCCATGGTACCGAGGGTACCCATTTACTTACCAACACAACTAAATTCCTTTTAGTACAAGTGCTTCTATAGAGCCTATACTGCAATATTAGGGTCCATCAATGATCTAGGCTAGTACCTGTACTAGGGCAAACCCAGGGCAGATTAGTAGGAAACATCATAGAACATTTGGCAATTCCCCAGTGTAGTACCGGGGAATTCCATAAGATCGGAACTAGGACAAGATTCTATGAATCTTTAAGTCAATGCCTCAATCTTTTACATAGGAAGACAAACACATTGATGCCCACTGGGCCGTCCTTCGTGCGGAGCTAGGCTTTGACTTTTACTCTATCCAATATTGTATTCAATGTCTTTAAATGCCCTGGATCTCGGTAGAGATGTAATTAACAAATTATGTTCTAGATGTCTTCTTCACTGTTCTAGAGGTACTGCCAGGCTTAGAGTTGAACCGATGACCTGGGTGTGTCTAGATGTTTTTGTTAGATTCAGTAGCAATTATGCCCACTAAGATGGAGTATGGGTGCCTTACCTAGATTATGGATGGAGCTTGA